>CP136867.1:8206293-8671293 GCA_033000465.1 Sciaenops ocellatus | reverse complement strand
AGCTGTCGGTGCCCCCCTGCCAGCCAAAACCCAGCGTGCCCTTCTTATAAAGTCAATGAATTTCATGCAACAGCCGCTGCGACATCTGACTATCAGGTTGCGCGGCTGTACAATCCCATACTAATAAACCTTAATCATCTCCCTGAAAAACATTCACAGCGAGACACTCAAATCCACACATATGTATGCCGAACCACTTCCACAAACCAATTCTAGAAATATCCACATTTCGACTGTCCCCACATCTCAACCGCCTCCTAAGAACACCTGCGCAGACACACAGGCATTGACAATCATATTGTAAAAGCAAACATGTATATAAAGGTTCACAACACCCATGACTGCACAGGTTCCTCTCCCAACAAACACAAACTTTGTTCAGAAGTAAACACAGTCGACCGCTCGCTCTCTCCTGGGTGGCTCATTGTGGCTAAGTCTCTTCCTCTGTGGGGTCTCCAACTGTCACTGAGGCAGAACTAATGCAGTTAGCCACGGAAGTCTGGCAGACGGAGCCATGAACGTTTCACTGTTCCATACCTGTATGCCCCCTCCCCTTCCAACCCCACTGCGTGCATCCCATCAATTTCCCCGGCGCTAATGGCTAAGCATGTCTGGAAATGGCAACAGGACGCTGCACCGAAAAGAACATGATGAGAGATTTTTACAGAGATACGTGTGGTGAATTTGAGTTTAGTCACAACTGCAAGAATTCAGCTGGGGTGGTTTTATCAAACTTATATGGAAATGCATGAATACAGGTCATAGACTGGAGGTCAGGCTCTCTAAGGGGCACAAAAAAAGTGTGCAGTGTTAGGTGAAGGGTTGTGTTTTTTTTGCCCTGAGATCACACAAGAACATCACTTGAGCTAACAAGAGGGGGCACTTGGGCCAATGAAAACAGCACTTTCAAGGTACTTAGTCAGGTGGTGCCCTTTAGCCACCTGCTGTTATTAAAGTGAAAATGAAGTACAGAAGTGTTACATGAGGACGCACACATGCCTAATGAATGAATGTTTCAAAAAAGGCAATTTGGCACTTAGAGCGAAGGGGTGGCAATCCTCTGTTCCCTGTGTGCACCACTGCTGGTCAACACAATAATGAAGGGGTCCCTGAAAAGGGCACTCCAAAAATGTATTGCTGCAGATTCATAAAGCTGGGGGACTCACAGGAGACAGTCTGAAGAAGAGAAAATAAAAAATATATATATCATGTCTTTTAGTCTCTTGTACACTGCATGTCAAACTATCCTACATTTCCCATGATGCTAACTCCTCGTAAGATCTTCCCTGTCTTTTAAGTTCCTAGTTTGTAGACCAGGTCTTTTTGTTATAATGTTGTGTCTCCAAACCCAAGCTGAGATAATTATGGTGACATCACTGCGGCTTCATGTGAAAAAAAATGTGAAAAGGCCCTATCTAGAGGCAGTGTTTGGTTTGTTCATTCTGGGCTATTATAGAAATGTAGAGGCTCAACATGGTGGACTCCATGGAAGAGGGCATCTGCATATACAAAAGGCTAATTCTAATGGAAACATAGTTGCTGCCATAAATAGAACCTCCTACACTGGACCTTTAAATTGTGGAATATGGATCGATGATAATATACAGCAAACAAGACAAACAAACAAACAAAAAAACAGACGAGATTCTAAATCCAATAATTTGGTCCAAAGAGACCAGTGTTAAATGAAAACACAATAGGGAAATGTTTCTACAGATATATCAGTGCTCTAGAGAAGATAAAAGCAATAATAGAACTGGAGGAGGGTGTCAAAACAGCTCAAGAGCAAACCTTGATAATAAAGGACAGCATAGTAGGAGAAAATTAATTCAGAGGAGGAAATAAAAGCACAAAGAACTACTTATGTATTCACTTATTTCTATATTTTTCATTTGTTAATTTAATTCGTTTTCATTCTTAGTAACATTGTAACAGCATGTCCTTCAAATGATGATTCATTCTTTCCTGCAGTGTTTATATTCTGAATATGAGCAGCCCTTGATGCAAGGATTCCTGTGATATAAGTTGCTGAGAAAATCCCCAGAAACAATTTGTGCAATTCTATCACGATTCAAAAAATGAAAAATACCATTCCGATCTATGATGATGCGTTTACTCCAGGAGCCGATAACAAATGGGAGACTGAATATTTTCAGAACGCATGTGTTGGCACTTTCTCTGACAAACTACATTTAGGAAACCATCAGTTCTAAAACAGAAAAAAACTTTCCATATTTGTATGAATTCATCACAGCTTGTGATGGATTTTCAAAAAACCGTGCTGGTAAGGCATTTGAATTTAAAAATGGAATGAAAAACATGATGTGGAGTTGTTTTTAAGTACTTGTGAGAGCCAGGGTACAGTGTGGAAGCCACTCTAATACGTGGCTGGTTGAAGGACAGATATTTGCAAAAAAACAAAAACAAAAAAACAAAAAGAAATATTCAAATTCAGAAAAGCTCCACATAACTGGATTTCAAGCATACAAACATCGCTTTTTACAATCCCTTCATCTCTGAGGACAAAACTGCAGAAACCTCACAAAATAAGCCTCAGCGAAACACAGGGGATGCCCAGCCACGGAAAAACAAGAGTCTACAGCCATACTCAGTGCCGAATGCTATCACTGGCATGAGAACATGCTCACAATGACAATTCAGAAATACTGGTGTTTAACATGAATGTGTCCCAAATTTCATGAGAATCCATCAAATACTACCTCGTGCTGGCTCTAAGGGAAAATGCTGGACATCATGAAAGCCATTAGGATACATCATCCATCATCTGGCAACCATGGCCGTCTCTAGCGAGCAAGCTAGAGGCAACCCATGCAGACACGAGGAGAGCATGCAAGCTGTACACAGGAAGACCCCAGCTGGCTGACATGTTCCAACCATAGACTGTATAAATATGGACGCTGTATCTGTGACATCACCAATCGGTTTCTGAAGAACCGTTGTGAAGCTTAGAGTGTGGTGGCTCTGGTGATCTGGTGATGGCCATCTTGGCAGTCCTGCCCACTCCCAGTTAATCTAAAAATCTGCAAAGACATGGATCGTCTGTGGACCTGAGGTGGTCTGAATGACGCCTGACTGCTCAAAAAGACTACCTGTAACAGCATGCACGTTTTAATCAAAGCAGCCATGTGGTTAATTATAGATAGTTTTGAGTCTTAATATAATTTGAAAGGGTGGGTTAAATAAAAATTGACCCTCAGTACAGTAGTCATGAACAGGATAATTAGCTATACTATTTTTATGTTGAATGTACCAGGCTGATGAAATGACGCCTGGGTGCTCTAAGTCATCTTTGACAACATCCATGTCAACATGTCAATCAAAGCAGCAACGTGTAACATTAAGCCTTAATATCATTTAAATGGGTGAAACTCTTTTCTGTACCAGAAGTTGAAGTTGGGCATTTTAATATGGGCCCTTACGGAGACTGACTTACTTCCAGAGGCTGTCTCAAGTGGTTGCTCGAGGACTTACAGTTTTTAGCACTTACGCATTGGCTAAATTCCCCAGCAACGGAGATTGCCGATTGGCTCCAACCCTTGCTGTGAGGCGACAGTGCTAACCACTGCAACACTATATTACCCGGGAGATGTATAAAACATGAATGTCATCCCACGCCATTCAAAAGTTGGCTCTCATTTAAGAAACCTCAACAACTAAATCGATATACCTGCCTGATGTCACAAAAAGAGCTTTCATTCTCATGAACCTTTAATAGGAAGTTATATTTGCAGTCTGACAATCTGTTTTCCTTGGGACACAAGTATTTATCACTGGTGTGCCTCTGAAAGCATTCTAACAAATCACTTTGGGCGTGAGTTTAATTAATGACTTGTACTACGTGAGACAAAATGAGTGTTTCCACACTCTATTAGCATGTATGATAAATATACCTGTCGGTATACTGCTGAAGACATTTCACATTAAATAACGTCTAATGGTGGCACAGTGGTGGAAGATGCGCATCCACAGTGGGATCCCGCGTTGTGTTACAGCAAAAAGGTGCATAATGGTGTACTCATCGGCTTGAAATGTTCATAAATCAAACAGTTAATTTAGCTGACAATGATATACACAGTTTTTGTAAGATGTAAATGGTGTGTCATTTCTCTGTCTATCTATAGTGTCTATCTTTTTTGCAGACAGATCTTGGTAAAGGAATGAAATATTTAAAAAAATGATTTATCAGCTGTAGTTTATTACTGCACAAGGCACCCGTTTCAATGCTAAACAAACAGGCTGGCAAAATAACTATATATTTTCTGGTCTGGATTTTCAAAGAACCGATCAATACATGAATTCAAAATGCACTCCATGCAAGAGTTTGCCTCATCATAAAGAAAACAATGTGCCAATAACAATATCTGCCTACTGTTGTTTGCACTCGCATGTCTCTTTGACAAAGAAAGCTTTCGGCCAAATGCAGAGAATAAAGACACGCAAATTATAGTATATCAATGTGCTGCCTAGAGGGATCCATAACACAAGAGCAATAAGGAGAAAACCAATAGCCTGATTTTGAAAAGCTAGATTGCTCCTATCCAAATAGTTTACAGTGCTAACAATGTAAGAATGGAACATTTCTTTCAAGTGTCGATCATTACGCTGGCACACAGAAGAATGGCCACCCTCGGCTATCGTCATCGGCATTGACCATGACAGCCATTATCAAGATGGATCACTGTCATTGTCTTTTAATGGACAGGTGACCCGTGTAACATGCGTGTGCACGTGTGCGCTTCTGTACAGTCTCAAAGCATCAAGGTTCATCACTGTTCCCCTGATTAGCAGAAGTTTCACAGCAATTCACAGAGCTCCATATAACACAAGCATTCTTTCTCTCAAATTAATTAGCTTAAATTAGATGTCAAAATGGTTAATTATTATGATGAATGTTTTATTGCAATAATAGTGAGAGGAATTAGAACAATGTTAAATTGGGGCGCGCACACTCAATGCAGAGTTGTCAGAGAGAGTAATGGGTATAATTCATTTAATGGGAACAAAAATACCCACAGATTTTAATAGCAAGGACATAGAGTGTGTGTGTGAGAGAGAGAGGGAGGGAGGAAGAGAGACAGAGGAGGAATAATGAATGCATCCTGAAAATGCAACTCATCTCCCTTTGTCGTATAGAGCTAAATGAGGAGAGGCTGGAGAGAGTCTCTCAGCTTGGCTGTATTTGCCTTGCTGAACACAGAAGCACACTTTGAATAGAAATGAAGACAAAGCCCCTCTCATAGCAGAACTATAAATTGATAATAAATTATGTGAATGCTTTGACAACAGTCTCCGTAGTACGAAGTAGTAATGACTGAGCCTCTCTCAAACCAAGCACAGCTGAGTTTGATGTTTGTTACAGTCACTTCAAGTCTCAGATGTTTCATCGTCTCAGCTCGGTGCCTCTTTACCCAACTTTATGCTAATGAAAATATTTAATCAGGCTAAGTAGCGGATCGTAATGTTAGACATATACACCTGAACATTTCAGCTGCCAATCCCTGAACCCATCACTCAAACATTTGACTGGGCTTATTTAAAGGCCCACAGTTCCTCAGCTATTAATCATGCATATTTCAACCTTTTTCAAACGCATGTTGAACAGATTTTTATACATGTAGTTTTATCACAATTCCAGGCATCCATTTCGTTTCCATTCACCTGCAGATGGTAGTGAGATCAAGTGGCAGACTCGTGAAATTTTCCTGAGTCACGTAATCTATCCCACGTTGTAGTTTCTATTGATTTTTGACAAAGTTACATTGTTGTGAGGCAACACAGCGCAGGCTTTTCAAATATGTGCTTCAATTCAATTCAGTTCACTTCAGCTCAATACATCTTTAGTGATCCTTGTAAGGACAATTGTATGCAGCTGCTCACCACGCTGATCAACAGATACACACAGAGACGACAGGAAAAGAAGTCATTGTTTATCGCAAGGTCAAAAGCAATCATAGACTATAAACTGTGTAATTGATAATAAATGTGTGAATAAATGTCTAAATGCTTTCACAAAATTTGTAGTTTGGACACTTTGGCCAAGACCAAGAGGGGAAATGATACATTATAGTTTACATTACTGTTTTTGAACTATTAATCAGTGAAATAACCGCGCTGATGTGCATACCTGGTTCCCAAATGATCTGCATAAATATCTACATGGCTTATGCAGATCGATTATAAGATTGTTTCCTGAACAGATTTTTTTGTTTGCTTTCATACAACAAACAATCCAACAACTGACAAACATACCTAGATCACCCTTTTCAAGCAGACCTGGTCCAGTTGTTTGCTCCACAGTTCAATTCAGTTCAAATGACAGACTTCATACCAGCCTGAATGAACCACACTAAAGCTGCATTCTGACAGGCGCTGCGGCGAAAACAGCTTTGTTTCCATTCATCTGAGTTGGGGTTGTCTGTTTCGGTCCCAGCAGTCCACGCCACAGGGGTATCCATGAGAAAATGTGACGTCGTGAGCCAGATCCAACTTTGAAAAAAAAAAAACAAGCCCAATGTCACGCTGCAGCCGCCAATCGGATCGGGTAATCCTTCCACAGTCAGCCTGAAATGTCTCTGAAACAGAGACTATCCAGGTGGATTCATGGACTAAACTCTGATACTTTATTTCATGTACCCAGCTTCTAAATCTCTGTCTGACTCACAATTTACGCTGCAAAACAGAGACAAGTTAAAAGTTTAACTTGATTTGTGTCTGATGGTTTGAGAGGCACTGAGAGAGAGCTTTGGTTGAGAGACAGACAGTCAGTGAGAATGAGCGAGCACCAGCCTCGATGAAGCCGGTTAATCAGAGAAATAAAAAGTCATTTCCTGATTGTTTCACAGCGGTTACACTCAACACAAATAGACACATCCCCAACAACCCACCTCAGCCCCCCCTTACCCCGCCACCGCCGCACAACCCTGCTGTGTTTCACGGCAGCGCCTGATCCTGTTTGAATGCAAGCTAACCTGGTAAAATGGTTCATTTTAACCATATTAAAACACCATATAAAAATATGCAGGGCAATCGTAATGAGGCCATACAAAAGGAACTTAAATCACATTAATATGCAGTGATCATGTAACTGACAAAAAAAATATATGAAGACTTGGTTCTTCTGGTGTTAAGTTGCAGAAAACTCAAGCCACTTACAACAACGAGCTAGTAGTTTTAGCCATGCCAGCGCTGTGGCTTTAGGAAAAGTGGTCGGTCCATCCGTACATCTTGTAGATTCACTCGCATTAAAGTATTACAGACATCACTTGAGTCAATTAGATTTTCAGCAGACAAAAAGCTTTATACAACTATAAGAGCTCCCCATTAACTCCTCAGTATGAAAGTGACTGGAAAAATCTACACACAGCCAAACAGTGACAGATCAAAAGAATTTACCCTAATTGTGCAACTAACTATTGATCGCTTAAACATGAAGCAGCACCAAAATAACCAGGTAGTATAAGAGTAGCTTTGAACACTGCTGTCATTTACCGCAGTTTTGATGAGGTTTTTAACGGAAGACAACTTTGGCTCACCACAACCTTCACCTGATGTCGAGTCATATAATCTGCCATGATGCTGTCACCAGCTTTACACTTTTGCAACGTGGCCTCACTTCCACTCAAAAAGTCCTTAAAGTCTTAGCTTGTCAGGCACAGCCTTGACATGACTGACAGCTCTGTGAAGTCAGTCATCCATGAGTTCAGTTTAGCTCAGTTGTTAACAGGTCATTTTCTGTGTCTGGTGCAAGGACAGTGTTCATATTGCTGCTGCAAGTGACATACAGTTCATCGGCTGGGTTCAGTGATCATCTCGGTTCTAAGCCGGTTACTGAACAAATGGAGGGGATTCAGTGGCAATGAGCTCCTGTGATTAAAACTGTTCTGCATTGTAAACACTTAAATTTACATTTTGTGTCCTGAATGTGGAAATACATGTAAACAATGGATAAAAAGTCACATTTCCAGCGTGATATATCATATATTCCTGTTAAATCATGCACAAATGAACGTCGAGTTGCAATGCCGGTCTGCTTCTTTTTTTTTTTAAACTCAAAAAGACTGATTAAAATAATTTAATTTATTTGATTGCAATCTAATCTTTAATTACATTTGCAATAGATCTGCAGTTAACTAATGCCATTACTTAATTGCTTCTTTAAAAGCACACAATTACATGACAACAGTGTTTCATCCAAAACCAGCATTAAGACAATTCTAAACCAAAACGCCGGCCTCATCCGATTTGTCTGATCCCCAGTCATCTGTGGAAAGAAAAGTTCATGTCAGGTCTTGAAATCCTGCAGATGACAACACCTGTGTTCGGTGGTTTTTTGGAATACACAGTGCTGAGTACAACGGCTCATCTTATGCAGTGTTTATGTGCGTGGATGGGGAGGGAGGGTAGTGCTGAGGTGTGAGGGGTGAATGCAAGTCAGGATCATCTGTTCTTGAGGTCATGTCAGCACAATCTCTGTGCCTGGGCTGCCTGACCTGACTTGTACTCCTTCACTGGTCCAAATAGGGTCTAAGCTGTCTGGCCTCACCATATGCTGGCTAACAAACACCTCTGCCATCAAGGACCCACTCACCCCTACCTAGAATCAAGACCTGCATCTCTATAATTATATCTGCATATGAATGTATGCAAGGGACAAGATGTAGGTATCAGAAGCGTTCTGGTGTGTTGACGGCACGCAAACAAAGTCTGCTTAAGCTTAGCTTAGCTTTTTTTCTGCATCTCCCTGAGGCTAAATGGTCCTGGCAGACAGCTTTGTGCCAGAATGGTGCTCTTTCCTGGTTACAGTTTGCAGCCTTTCAATGACATAACAGTTTTTCCACATCACCAGGCTCTTTTCTACATAACTGCAGGTGACAAATCAAAGCGAAAACCAATACAAAGGGTGTCAGTAAGGTGCTTCCACAAGTTGCCAGAACATCTTCAGTGTTCCTTGTCACAGGATTCAAAAAAGTATTCACTCCCAGTGGTGGGCGCTGCCTGACACGTCAGTTTAAAAAAGCCCCCACGGCTGTGGGAACTGGATATGAAATTTTTATAACACCCATGTTTGGGAAATGATAACATAACACTGGCTTTCCAATACCAAACCATTTGTTCATTTTCTCAATTAAGCCCATTTTCTGAAACATGGGCTTCTGCAGTAATGCTTTCGTGGTTGTCATAACATCAATATCATTATAAATTTATACTGAGCAGCACAACACTTCATTTGTCCTGTCTGGCCGTCACTCACTCGATTCACTTCACGTCTTTCAAAAATAAATAATTTCATTAACTGCCACCGAAGGCATCTCCCTAAGGCACTGCTTAAATAATCCAATCAAATGTTTAAGGAACTGTATGACAAAGGGTGTCAAAACATGTTTTCATTTATGTAAACTCATGTCATCAACACACCAGTTTTAACACCCTTCACATTTGTGTATGTATCTTTTCAATAGTGTACATGTATTAATAATGTAAAATAAAAACAACATAAACATAATAAATATCTCTGACAACAAATGTGAATTAGAAACCATTTAAAAATACACATCAACACCTCATTGGCTATCCAAACACTGTTCACTGTGTTTTTTTATGTGATATTTGCCCTGTCGTAAAATACACAGAAAACAATCTTTCAGCATGATGTAACCCCGTACATATCTCTGCCATGACCTCCTGACAGGCAGCATGAAGGCTCTGTTTTCTCTCTGTTTCTTCCTCTGTATCCACCTGTCTGACCAGACTGACACAAATTGCCTTCTCTTCTGTATGAGAGGCTTGTTGTCCCTCTATGATGTCTGTCTGGTCAGTAAAAAAAAAACTGTTCTGCCCTCTGTAAATGTGTTTGAGGATCTGTAAAGTACAGACAACATGCAATCTCGGGAACCCTCTCTTGGCTATGAATTAGCCTTTGGAGAACAGCCAATATTTCTTCCGGCGTAGCCTGCGGATAACCACAAAAAGTCAGATTAGCAACTTAATGCGCGAGAATGACACATTTCTGCTAATCTACAAAAAAACAGTCATCCATCCATGAATTCAGACAACTTTTAAAAGAGCATAATCACGACAGACGTCGCATCCCAAGACATTGCACTTTGGTTAATAAATCCTGCTCTCCACACAGACTGTTGCATGTGAAGAAAACTCAGAAATGATTGGTCAATACTTGTCCACAATATTCGCACCAATTTCTCGGCTCCTTGCCTATAATGAACTACTGAACATACATTTTCACCCATCAGCTCTTGTGGCATAATGGTGATGCTAGATGGTTGAAAATATGAAACACTGACGTGATATTGTAATATATTGTAAGTCTTCTGAATGCCATGTGAGGTAAACTTCATATATATGGGATTGCCAGACGGGGTAACGTGTGTATTGCTACTTGCTGCTTGAGGACCTGCAGGTTAATCCCCCACCTAATTTGATACAAGGATTACAGAAATATCAACAACTTCTATCATGCCAGTGTATATGAACTATGCTGCACTAATAAAAAAGCTCAGGAAGAAGCTAAAGTGAATATATTGAACACTGTAGCACATATATATTTTTGTTCCCATAGAGAAATACCTACACAGCCCAGCGGTGAAACATGTAATTGCTTATAAAAGACACTGTTATGAAAAGAAAATGGTGAAACATATCAGGTGTTTAGGGCCAGATGATGCGCACTGTATATGTAAGGAGAGCGTGTCAACGTGCTGTACCTACTAATGCCACTGTGTTGTAAATGAATGCATGATCCTCTAAGTGCGATGAACAGAGGGTTTTGTTTGGTTTCTAACAATAGCATGCCTCAGCAGTATCTTAGGCTCCCGTGGAAGAACATCTTAACGTGGTCTTTGAAGTTGTGGTCAGGATGATGTGTGTCTCCATGGGTGTGTGTGTGTGATTTGGGTTACATCTTCTCATCTGGTCTTGGCATTATGGAGTCAAGCTTGTTTTCTTTTTTTTTTTCTTTTTTTTTTTTTTCCCTCTCTCTCCTCCTTTGCCTCGCAAGTTGCTCCCACCATCTGGCACCAGGCTTTGAAAACCAGGCCAAGTCTCTCCCACCAGAATGGCATGAAAATATACCCACATATACCCAGCCGTCCTGTCGCTCTCTCTCAAGTCAGCCGCAGACTAGAAGCCCAGATAAGAGGGTTTGTGGCTTGAATGGAATATAAAGAATTTGGTGGGTCAATGGACACACAGGATGCGGCCTCTGAGGGTGAAAATATACTTGAAAATACGTTAAGGTGAATTCATTTTGTGGTAGGTTTGAATACAAAATCAGGGGTGCAACTATAAGATGGCCAAATGTCTTTTTATCCAGGTCAAAACTTTACAATCTGCAGGGAGATGCAGAGAGTGAGCTCAGTTAAACGAGTCAGGCGAGAGGAAGAGACAGGCGGAGTGAAGGAGAGAATGGCTTCAGAGCTCCAGTGACTTGTTTGTGTAGTTAACTTTCTGCTCCCGTCAGCGTGGAGGAACTCCATTGACTCCCTTCTGTCGGAGGCCAGGGTCATTTGCATAACCTATTCCCCTCTCTCACTGCCAGTTGCCTCAGCCTCTTCCTCAGTCTCTGTTTACTCTGTGCGACCGGGGCCATGTTGGATCGCTCGACTGCTGTGCCATGTCGATTCCCCTGTCCGTGGCCGGGCTTTAATTGCCTTGGTTTTATGCTGGGTCAGGCTGTGTGCGATACACACTCTTTAGTAGGCCTCATTGTGACAATGACCTTTAAATTGCGCTCTCTCTCTTTCACTCACACACTCACACACACACACACACACACACACACACACACACACACACACACACAGTGAGTTTCTTTGGCGTTTCTTATTTCTGTTTACTGAGAAGTTGCATCTGTCTTCCAAACAGACTCATAAATAAAACTTTTATATTCAAGAGCATTAATGCTAATACTGTGAAGGATGTTAACCATCTGTGCAGTTTGTCATTCTAACTTTCTAAATATATAACAACAGCTGGCTAATTAAAAATGAAACTATACATATATTGATTTTCTGAAAGTAAAATGCATCCTACATCTCATACTGTACTTCTTTTAGGGTCCATTTCCACTTCGCTATTGCCTGGTAATGCATAATACTAAAGTGTCTGAAATGTATACACTATATATGGCTGTGACAAATCCCCACAATGGTACAAAACAAGTGGTTTCCATGGCATGGACACTATTTTCAACTACCAATCCAGTAATGCAATGCATCACATAAGTAGGATTGAAAAAATACAGACTCCTGCCAGTGATGACTAATCAGGGTTATTCATAAGTGACCGCTTCAAAGTGTCAGCTATAGAACAAACTAATTGTGTCCATTACGACGGGAGTAGTGAACACGGCACCGGGATCAGTCTAATGGATATAATAAATGTAATAACAGTAAATGTATTACAGTGCAGCTCATCTCCAGCTGCTCCAGCTGCACTGTGCAGGGGGTGCTCGATATACTTAATAACCTTTGTAATAGTCTATAAGGGACAAACTACACAGTATCTTCCGTCCCTTGGAGATGAAGTAAACATACTCCCTCCACAGTCACATATTTGTTTCCCATAATCCACAGTGAATCTTACCAGCTGCTGCACTGCTCTCTGTGGGTGGAGACTTTCTGTCAATACCCTAACTGGTGATGTCACCGCAGGTGTTTTACGTCTGACAGATGATGCAAAACGCTGGCTGACATCACTGATTGTGCCCCGACAGTGATTCACTGTGGATTTTTCCTTTAAAAGTTGGGGATGTAACTCCTGACTGAAGAGCTAAGCTGAGGCTACATGTCTCTTTTATTTGTTTCCGTCTGTGTTTGTGTTTGGAAATCTCAAAAAGCAGCATGGTTGAAAGTGTTGCAGCAGTTAAAGCAGGATTTGGCAAGATCTGGTGTAACCACATGGGCAGCTGTATACGGTTTCTACATATGTTGCTTCACGAAAAAAAAAAAATGCTTTCATCTATTTATCCATCCATCCATTTTCTGTTATCCTCATCAGGGTTGCAGAGGCTGGAGCCTATCCCAGCTGACATCGGGTGAGAGGTACCCCACCTCTCACCCGATGTCAGCTGGGATAGGCTCCAGGCCCTGGAAGGGTTGCCAGTTCATCACAGGGTTGACACAAAGAGACAAACAACCATCCATACTCAGATTCACACATTTGGGCAGTTTAGAGTTACCAATTCACCTGTCGACTGCATGTCTTTGGACTGTAGGAGGAAGTGGGAGTACCCGGAAAGAACTCCACAGCCGGGGTTTGAATCAGAAACCTTCCGCCCAAGCTCTGATCGGTTAGTAAAAAATACCAACATGCTTTCAATTTAATTTTAAAGCAACCAGTTGATCCAACAAATTAAATCCAAGCTTGCTTTAACACCTTCTTGGTCTTTTCACATATTCAATAGATGATCTATTTCCCCCGCACAACATTTCTCATTTTTCTCTTCACTTTTCATCAGACTGTGTGGCTGGCTTAACTTAAAATGCTTATAGATAGACACATAGAGCAGCAGCCATTAGCAGCTACCTCACTCAAGTTAACCTTTGTGATGAAACTACACTAGCCAGTGCAGTTTATGTCAATCATGCATCATATATTTTAAATGACTGCACTTACAGTAAAGTAAGGACTTGTTGTCAGCTTGAGTTGTCAACTCACTTCACCTGACTCTGGGAAGCGTTCCAGCCCATACCAGTTTCTACCAAATGGCTACTGGGCGGTGTGGTCATGACATAGCTGAGAGCAGATCAATCTATCCATTAAATCGTGTGCATTAAAAGTGTCAAGCTTGCACTTGCCCAATCGTAATAACAACAGTGCTGTGGAATGCTGCAACAGTACAAGATAAGCACAAATGCTCAGAAAAAAGATAAGCATTGTGTGGTGATGTGGCGTAGTGATAATCAGTCATATCATATGTCCCAGGTACGTATATTCATAAGCATTGCCTGATATGAAGTTGGTAATGAGGCCTGAAAAAACATGACTAACTTTCTGGTGAAACTCTGAGTTATGAAACTGGCATATTCTGACAATTGTGTAGCACTGGCACAGGTAGGGTCTCAACTGAGTGCCATCTAGTTTAGTGGAGCATCCAACAAGATCAAAGAGGCAAAACATCAAAACACTGGAAGACTCCAGGACGCTGTGTTTCTGAAGCATCATCACACTCCTTTTCATTGTCTTCTGTGCATCTGTGTGCCGTTACGAGCACTTTTATCACTCTTGACTGACTCCCTTGAAGATGTAAAGTGATAATGTCAAAACTACTTTCTTTATAAACTCTGAAAAAGAGAGAAAAATGCCATGCAGATGTGAGCTGAGTGGCTGGAATGGGCTAAAATGGTGTTTGCTGCGCGTTTATCATCATTACGCTGATGAGACATTTTGGATAAATGCTAATTTGCTTTGTGGACAAAACTTAGATACGCAGATTGAACATGCACTCTCATGTCTGTGCGCTAAGCATGAAGTTTTAGCAAGTAGGTGGTTAAATTAGCATAGCAGGAAGACTCTAAGCAGGAGGAGCAAATGAGCAACTCAACGGACCGATATGACCTGCAAGGTCAGTGCAATTACTGCTAGAAGGCTAATCCACTAGCTACTGCAATGTAATTGACTAAGTTTTACTAAGTTGTTTTATGAGTTTTTATTTGATGAGAATGACAATGTACACATTTGAAAATTATATTTGTTGTCTGATAATTTCAAAGGCATTAAGATGTGTCCTCAAAGCTGGTGGAAGTTTGTGTGACAGCATTATCACAAATTAAAGGTCCAGTGTGTAGAATTTAGTTGCATTTAGTGGTCCAATCACTGCATTGTAATCTCCTCACATCACCCTCACCTTCCTAATGCAAAGGAGAAACAACACTTTAAGGACCCTGTTTAGAGTCAGTATTTAGTTTGTCTGTTCTGGACTACTGTATAAATAAGGTGTTTCAACATGGCGGCCTCCATGAAAGGGGACCCTCTCCCACTGTAGATATAAAAGGAGAATTTTTAAGTAACAAACATAAAAAGATTCTTATTTTCAGGTGATTATACATGCATCAAAACATAGTTATGAATATTTTATTCCATGTTTGCCTTATTCTGAAAATAGAGGCCTCAAATCTTACACACTGTACCTTTAAAGAAAGAAGTACAATTGTTTGTTAATAGAACTGTAATGCAGAAATGTAAAAGAAACTAACATTGAAGGGAAACTGAGTTTTCTTTGTTCATAGCAGAATTTGTAAAAGCTAAATAGAGGTGAAAGAATAAAGCAACATGGCAGGTTGATTAACAAGCTATAATGTTCTTCCCTTTGCCGAAGAGAGTCTTAGAAATTTACCAAGCGCTCTTGTGTTTTTCTTCCCTGGTTCTGTACAAGTAGACAAGCCGACCTAAACTTACCCTCCTAATCATAGATGTTTTAAGGAGAACTGGATACTAAACTAAAAGATGGTGCCCCATTCATTTCTATGAAAACTCCCCACTGTTTTCATAGACTGTTGAGAGTGGGTGTATCCAAGACTTCCATTGGCTAAGCCAATGGCTAAGCAGTCTGTCAAGAGTCTCACATAGTAAAGAGCTAGCTAGTCTCTAACTCCTTGCTAGTTCTAGCTTCATATTTAGTACACACACACAACAGTGTGTGGTTTCGATCTAAATTGCATGTTGAGTATTTTGCGTGTCACACAAGAGCAGGGATGGAGTGTGCTTGAGGTTTAAGTGGATTCTTGTTTCATTTCCTGAGTAAAAGATTAGAGTTGTGCTCATTTAGGTCTGTAATGTATTCAGATTTTTTTTTTTTTTGCTTTCTAGCATTTCACAGATCTGGCTTTCGTATGTTGGCAGTTTAATATAGAAATATTCCATATTGATTTTCCCTTACATAAGTTGTAATGATAAGCGTAAGAAAGCAGGTAATGCCATAAGCAGAAACAGCATTCTGGCACAGGTGGCCTGTAATTGCTGTGTAAATGGATAGGGCAGCCATCTCATCTAGCTGTATAATGGAAAGTGAAAAAAAAAGATGATTCAGATTGTGAAAAAAATGAATGTGTTTCTTCTAGAAAGGACAGGGCGATGAAAATATGGGTAAATAGATGTACGGGGAGGTAGCATGTATCTGTTTACAACTCAAGTGGAGCCCGATTATGTTAGAGACAGATAAAGCAGAAAGGGACATGAATAATGGATGTGTCCGGGATGGAAAAACATAGATACGGGATGGAAAAAAAACATTAATGAATTTTCAGTGTACATCAAAATTAAGTAAAAGCAGAGATGACATGCTTTCTAAGTGATGGAAAAGATGTCTTTTACAGTTTATAGTTTGTATTTAACCGACCCTAAATACACTCAGCATGAGAGTACATTTACCAGTGAAGCCCTGCATACTGAGTGCATCAAAGTTAACACTGATGGATTAGATCAGTGTGTTCAACGAACAAAGTGGAGCAAGAAAAATAAATAAAAATAAAATACACAAAAAAACGAAAAAGAAAGAAACTAACAAAAAAAAAAAAAAAAAAAAAAAAAAAAAGCCGTTTAATTATGATGCCTATGTATACGTCAAACTATAGGACCTTCAGCCTCAAGATCAGGACAATGGCTCTATTATAAAAGCTGTCAGTGTTAAGAGTTTGTCATAATCACAGGGGGCTCACACTATGCCTAGATGACTCCTGGGTATTATAAAGCAACAATCCCTTAACAACATGTGTTCATGGAATTAGACCTCCTATATATCTGCCTAAAGCTCATGGAATCAGAGCATTTGTGATGAGGATATTCATACATGTTGACGTCTGTTTAAGGTTTAACTTTGTTGTCTTGTGAAAAACAAACTGTAAAACTGGTGCTCCTGAGAATGTTGATACAGTATGACTAAGGCAAGGTTATTTTTATACAGTACAGTACACACACAGAGTGCCGTAACTACAGCACAATGTTCTTTGATCTATAAAAACACTGAACAAGAAATACAAGGCATGACATTAAATCATCAAGTAATATCAAAAGAAATTAAAATTGAAACAGAGAAAATCAATTGACTAATAGTTTAACCTGCAAGATGTCAGAAAACAGTGCAAAAAATAGCCATAATAATTCCCAGAGCCCATCAATACTTAATATTGTTTGTTATATCTGCTATACTAACAGCCAAAAACTCAAAGATTTTGATATATCATCACCTTTATTAAACTGGACCACAAAGAGCCTTTTTTTTTTTTTTTTTAAGAGCTAAAAAAAAAAATAGCTCTGCCTGTGAGCAAAGACACTAGCTACAGCATCAACCGTCATTTGGAACATCCCCCGGCGTAGCGTATAGCACTTAGAACATATAAGAATAAAATGCCAAAATCTCAAGTCAAAATTTGATATCCATCAAGATGAACAATTCTTAAAAAAAGCAGGTTGACAGGGATTATAGATCTGCGAGTATCAGTTATTCTCATTATCACTGCTTCATTGCTTTATTTTTCCATTTATCAATACAGAATCTTACAGTTTCTCTGAGCCCTGGGTGGCATCTTCAAATTGATTGTTTGGCTCAAAAAAGAGTCCATAACACAAACATATTCCATTTAAAATGAGATTAAGTAAAAGAAAAGCAGCGAATCCCCACACTGGGGAAGCTCAAAGAAGAAAATTGAGGGAATTTTTACTTGATAAATGCCCTGAATGATTAATTATCAACCATGTTGGTGATTCATTTTCTGTTGTTGAGCAATCAATAAATCAAATAACCATTTCAGCATCAAATCATTAAAAGGGAAGTTTTTTTTTTTGTTTTTTTTACATAATGCACCAGTGTTTGAATGATTTTTGTTTTGTTTTAGACAGTCAATCACATTTTGCACCTATTCATCCCTTTGTGTTTTAATACCCACTCATTTGTTTGTGTATTCAATCATGCCTTCATTTCCTCTTTCACACACTTCCAGTTAGATCTGTCCTAGTGGTCGACAGGAGGCACAGCAATGCCTGATGTCTACAGACATCCAACCAGGATTATTCACTCTATTCTTTAAACTGTTCAGGGAGGGGAGAGTGCTTTTCATCAATGATGCTTTGCATCCAATAACTCCATTATTCAATTCATTGCGTGTGGCATTTTGAGCTCATTACAGCTCAGAAATCATTTATATTGCTCACATCTTCGACAGCACAACACCAAACACACCAACTCCACCAAAAACCTATCCAATAAAAATGTTTTCTCTGGCTCCATTTAAAACAGTCGATTCCTGCAGAGGCTGAATAAGTGCTATCTGCTGGGTAACTTTGTCAACATCATAATCATCTTTGATTGGTGTTTCGTCGCAGTAGAGAATCGCAACAGATGCTGCCTCATTACCCATAAAGTCGTGTCTGAATACACACACACACGCGCAAGAATGTGCACAGGAAGAGGGCGTGATGGATCATTTGTTGCTTTTATTTATTTTATTTTTTTTTTTGGCTTTGGATGTTGTTGAGTTTGTGTGTGCAATCCAGAAAAGAGAAGCAGTAATCTGAGTCACAATGAGGATTCAAATGAACCTAAAATGAACATATATTTCTTCTAAGTATCCTGCGTATGTGTAGTTATACACCCACAGAGTGCATATAGACGTTAGTTGACATTAACAACATCAGTATAGTACAACACACACACACACACACACACACGCACACACACACAGGTCCCTCCCACCGTTAGGAGATGGAAACAGCGCACCCGGAGGATAATGGATTAGTATAGATTTAAGAAGATTCCACTGCTTGTTAAGTGTGTGTGCATGTACGTCCATCCATCTTCTCCCGCTTATCCGTTGCCGGGTCGCGGGGGCAGCAGTCTAAGCAGGGAAGCCCAAACTTCCCTCTCCCCAGACACCTCGGCCAGCTCCTCGGGAGGGACACCGAGGCGTTCCCAGGCCAGCCGAGAGACATAGTCCCTCCAGCGTGTCCTGGGTCTTCCCCGGGGCCTCCTCCCGGGGGGACATGCCTGGAACACCTCCCTAGGGAGGCGTCCAGGAGGCATCCGGAACAGATGCCCGAGCCACCTCAACTGACTCCTCTCGATGTGAAGGAGCAGTGGCTCTACTCCGAGCTCCTCCCGAGTGACTGAGCTTCTCACCCTATCTCTAAGGGAGCGCCCAGCCACCCTGCGGAGGAAACTCATTTCGGCCGCTTGTATCCGCGACCTTGTTCTTTCGGTCATTACCCAAAGCTCATGACCATAGGTGAGAGTCGGAACGTAAATTGACCGGTAAATCGAGAGCTTTGCCTTTCGGCTCAGCTCCCTCTTCACCACGACGGACCGGTACAGCGACCGCATCGCTGCGGAAGCCGCACCAATCCGCCTGTCAATCTCACGCTCCATCCTTCCCTCACTCGTGAACAAGATCCCAAGATACTTAAACTCCTCCACTTGAGGCAGGATAACTCCACCAACCCGAAGAGGGCAAGCCACCTTTTTCCGGTCGAGAACCATGGCCTCGGACTTGGAGGTGCTGATTCTCATCCCAGCCGCTTCACACTCGGCTGCAAACCGCCCCAGAGCATGCTGTAGGTCCTGGCATGAAGAAGCCAACAGGACAACATCATCTGCAAAAAGCAGAGATGAGATCCTGTGGTTCCCAAACAGAACCCCCTCCGGCCCTTGGCTGCGCCTAGAAATTCTGTCCATAAAAATTATAAACAGAACCGGTGACAAAGGGCAGCCCTGCCGGAGTCCAACACGCACCGGGAACTGGTCTGACTTACTGCCGGCAATGCGAACCAGACTCCTGCTCCGTTCATACAGGGACCGGACAGCCCTTAGCAAAGAGCCCCGGACCCCATACTCCTGAAGCACCCCCCACAGGAAACCACGAGGGACACGGTCGAATGCCTTCTCCAGATCCACAAAACACATGTGGACTGGTTGGGCGAACTCCCATGCACCCTCGAGCACCCTATGAAGGGTATATAGCTGGTCCAGTGTTCCCCGACCAGGACGAAAACCGCATTGTTCCTCCTGAATCCGAGGTTCGACTATCGGTCGAATTCTCCTCTCCAGTACCCTGGCGTATACCTTCCCGGGGAGGCTGAGCAGTGTGATCCCCCTGTAGTTGGCGCACACTCTCCGGTCCCCCTTTTTAAAAAGAGGGACCACCACCCCGGTCTGCCACTCCAAAGGCACCGTCCCCAACCGCCACGCAATGTTGCAGAGGCGTGTCAACCAAGACAGCCCCACAACATCCAGAGACTTAAGATACTCAGGGCGGATCTCATCCACCCCCGGTGCCTTGCCACAGAGGAGCTTGCAAACCACCTCAGTGACTTCGGCTTGGGTGATGGACAAGTCCCCCTCTGAGTCATCAGCCTCCACTTCCTCGATGGAAGACGTGACGGTGGGATTGAGAAGATCCCCAAAGTATTCCTTCCACCGCCCGACGATATCCCCAGTCGAGGTCAACAGCTCCCCACCCGCACTGTAAACAGTGTTGGCAGAGTACTGCTTCCCCCTCCTGAGGCGCCGGACGGTTTGCCAGAATTTCTTCGGGGCCGACCGGTAGTCCTCCTCCATGGCCTCCCCGAACTCCTCCCAGCTCCGAGTTTTTGCCATCGCAACTGCCCGAGCTGCAGCACGCCTGGCCTGCCGATACCCGTCAGCTGCCTCAGGAGTCCCAGAGGCCAACTTGGTCCGATAGGACTCCTTCTTCAGCTTGACAGCAGCCCTTACTTCCGGTGTCCACCACCGGGTTCGGGGGTTGCCGCCACGACAGGCACCAGAGACCTTGCGGCCACAGCTCCGAACAGCCGCGTCGACAATGGAGGCAGAGAACATGGTCCACTCAGACTCAATGTCCCTCGCCTCCCTCGGAATCTGGGAGAAGCTCTCCCGGAGGTGGGAGTTAAAGACCTCCCTGACAGAGTGCTCAGCCAGGCGTTCCCAGCAGACCCTCACAGTACGTTTGGGTCTGCCAGGTCTGTCCAGCCTCCTCCTCTGCCAGCGGATCCAACTCACCACCAGGTGGTGATCAGTTGACAGCTCAGCCCCTCTCTTCACCCGAGTGTCCAAAACATAGGGCCGGAGATCAGATGAAACGACAACAAAGTCGATCATCGACCTCCGGCCTAGGGTGTCCTGGTGCCACGTGCACTTATGGACACCCCTATGCTCGAACATGGTGTTCGTTATAGACAAACTGTGGCTAGCACAGAAGTCCAACAACAGAGCACCGCTCGGGTTCAGATCTGGGAGGCCGTTCCTCCCAATCACGCCCCTCCAGGTATCACTGTCATTGCCCACGTGAGCGTTAAAGTCCCCCAGCAGAACAATGGAGTCCCCAGTCGGGGCCCCTCTCAGAACCCCCCCCAGGGACTCCAAGAAGGCCGGATACTCCGTACTGCTATTCGGCCCGTAGGCGCAAACAACAGCAAGAGCCCTCTCCCCGACCCGAAGGCGCAGAGAGGCGACCCTCTCGTTCACCGGGGTGAACTCCAACACATGGCGGCTAAGCTGGGGAGCTATGAGCAAGCCCACACCAGCTCGCCGCCGATCACCATGGGCAACTCCAGAGAAGTGGAGAGTCCAGCCCCTCTCGAGGAGCTGGGTTCCGGAGCCCAAGCTGTGCGTGGAGGTGAGCCCGACTATCTCTAGCCGGTACCTCTCAACCTCCCGCACAAGTTCAGGCTCTTTCCCCCCCAGTGAGGTGACGTTCCACGTCCCAACAGCCAACCGCTGTGTCCGGGGATCAGGCCGTCGGGGCCCCCGCCTTCGACCGCCGCCCGATCCACTCTGCACCGACCCCCCATGGCCACCTCTGTGGGGGGTGAGCCCACAGGAGCGTGTGCATGTACGTGTGTGCCCTATATCAAACACCAGCTCGTCTTTTAGATACAAAAACAACAACAAAAAAAAAGTCCATTATAAAGACACCATGTTTAATCTGTCACTTGAGATGGGATGAGGGAGTGCTCGCTTGTGTTTTTGTCCAGAGAATAACTGCATATGTCTGACGATACACACCTTTTGCTAAGTGTGTTGTTGTCTCAGCAAGAAACAAACAGCCAAAATACTTCACACACACACACACACACACGTCACAAATCAAAAGGTGTCCACATGATCACACACAGAGATTCACTGTAGCATTACAACATATCCAAATGTACTCTGTTGGATGGACTACACAAGCCTTTTGTGTGGACGCAGATTCTGTTACAATAAATGAGATGCTCTGTGGCGCTGAGCACGGACTGTTTTAAGAAGCGCTCAGGGCTATGAACACTTGGAGATCCCAACCGTGGACTGTCAGATCGTATGAGTGCGTGTGTGTGCTCCCGCTAAATGCAGGCTATTTGGGATTTTAATAATAGATCAATAATGCATGGAGTGAAGATTACTGTAGTGCAAACCGGAAAAGCCAATTAAATTCTACTTAACATAATTTCTTTCCCCATGTGCGTCTCGGTCTTATGACTTTTTCACTTTATTATTTGCCTGTACACGGCACCTACTTTCCTCCTGTTGCGGTCACCGGTAGGATCAGACACCTTTAAATCGGAGGCCCGGACTAAAGGATGAATGAGTACAAATGTGTTAATACTTCTTGCCAATAACAATTGGTACATTATTAATAGTTACATTGTTTATTCATTATTCAGAGTCATAAACTGATGTCAGATCAACTTTAAATATTCTAATATGAAATAATAAACACAGCTGCTATTTGTAAGTCCAATGAGTGTACATACATGGACAGATCATGAGGGTTCCTAGATGCAGTCATGTAAAAGGCCCCCCACCACTCCAACATAAGAGCAGACACTCTTACTGAAAGAGATGAAACACATAGTGGTCTTCTCTTTTAAGTCATGTTGCGTCTCTTTGTGGTCATTTTGTGTCTTTTTGAAGTCGTCTTGTATCTCTCATAATCTTATCATGCGTCTCTTTGAGGTTTTTTGTCTCTTTGAACTCATTTTGCGTCTCTCTGTAGCTGTTTTGCATCTCTTTATAGTCATTTTACGTCTTGTTGAGGTCATTCTGCGTCTCTATGACATTGTTATACGTCCCTTTGAGGTCGTTTGAAATTTGACTGACTTTTTTTTAAACGAGAAATGTCATAAAAATGTCACTTCATACAGAGAATCTGGTCCCCTCAGTAAGGCTCTTCAGTAATCCATCCATGATATTAACCTTAACGTCTGACTCTGGTAAGGGTGACCATTCAGATTTCGGAGGAGGGGTGTCAATAGTGTCTTTGCTTTCCTGCTCTTCAGGCATCCCCGTGTTTGCTGCCCTCGCCCTCTCCTCTCTCCTCCTCATCTTTTCAATACCTCACCCATCTGTCACCCACTTTGTCTTCCCAAAACCTTATCTCCCTCTCTCTCCATCCATCTCCCTCTCAACCCACAGCATTAAAAAAAAAACATGGACGAGCACTACACACAGTGCATCTACCACAACACCCCCCCCCCCCCCCCCCCCCCCACCCACCACTACCTCCACCAACAGCAACCCTCCCAATCTCAGTGACCTGACCATCTGTGACTGTGAATTCCAGTCTTTAGCTAACCCCCCCGCCCCGTCCGTCATACTGGTCTCTGTGGCTACTGTGTGTAGCACTGCCGCTGGTGGCAATGGGGTGGTGGTGGAGAGGGTGGGCCGTGCCGGAGCATGGGGTAAGCTTTACTCAAAGCTGTCGTAAACACCACTAATGCATCGCTAAACTTGGGGAATCTCGTGTGCCTCCGCGCGCATGCTTGCATGTGTGTGTCTCTTGCACACGCGCGCACACACACACAGACAGACGACTAATCCCTCATAAACCTACATTTTATCGCTTACCACACCATTAGCTCAGCTGTGGCACTCTGCCTAGAGATGTCAAAACACGGAGACTACACGGAGTCTGTGCTATTTCTTTGTTGCTTCTGTGCGTAGAATTCACATTTCCCCAGGCCTTGTGAGAGATGAAAAGAATTAGGTCCTTCTCAGCTAGGAAACAATGTAATATTCACTGCAAACAGACATTTTTGGGGGGGGGTTTATGTAACCAAAAACTGTAAAACAAGATGTAAATTTAGACACTTTGAACTGCAGCTCTGGGAAAGACACTTTAAAGTTGATTTTGTCAGCCTTTTTCCGAAACATTAACGCTAACTATACTTGAACTGTTTATGTTTTCTTATTTCATAAGCAGTTAAACTGATATTGATGTGATTAACGCTTTGTTGCTTTGCTGGATTTGTATTGCAAAAAACTCGCTGGAAAAGATTTGATGGAATAGTACAAATTTTCCACAGGGAGGGAACATTTCTCTCACTCCCTCACAAACAAACACACACACACACACACACACACGCGCACACACACACACAGGTAGCAGACAGTGGCTGTGTGAGGCTGTCTACAGAGTGGCGTCAGTGACAGAGAGCGATCTCCTGGGGGGTTTGAGCTGGGGAGCGAGGTGACACTGTAACAGTCTCTGATCAACCCAGGAGCTCGAGAAGTGTGTGTGTGCATGCACATGACCTCACCTGTCACTATCTGTCTTTGCATTTGTTTGTTTGCGAGTCAGTGCAGGTGTCATCAAGTGTGTCTGTTAGAACACATTTGTGTGTGTGTGTGTGTGTGTGTGTGTGTGTGTGTGTATTACTCAGTTTGCTACATACAAAATGCTTCAGTTGTCAGCTGCAGACCTTGTCTCCTCAGAGGCCTGCACTCCACACATCTCAGTGTCTGCTTCACGGCAATGAGAGCATCTTTACACCGAGGTTCAGGCGCTGTGTGCATTTTCAGTTGAAACACAAAGTTAGATGCAGGAAAAAAAAAAATTACTTCTCAGAATTATAATGAAGGGATTGTTTCTTTAACAGCTGAAGGCTTTTGATTGGGCAATTTTATTTCAAGATAAACGCAGCAATCAGGAAATTGTAGCTGGAATAAGTCTCAGTTTCTTTGTCATTGATGCCATTTTAAAAAAACAGCATGACTGGCAATGAGCAGTAATAAAAAAAATGCAGCTTCCCGAATAATTATGTGTTTTTGTATGTGTTTTGCAGCATCCATATTTCCCATAAAACAGCTGCTTTGTTCTTTTGATACGGTTGTTTCATTGTGACAAACTCAAACTAAGCTTGCAGCCCTTATTAACACTAGCAGACCAGATTATTCACTAATTAAATGGATCGGGCTTCCAAAATGCATCATTACAGTTTGTTCCCTCACTGTACAGTTCTGTTAGTCCCATGGTAAACAGAATGGCATCCAGAGCTTTGTTTTGTTTGTAGTTGCCCTATTTCCCGGAAAAGTCAATTCCCTGTTTGAGCAAAGTGCCTAAATATGCAAAGACTGAACAATCTTTTTTCAGAGAGATAGTAAAAACATCCACTTGATAGCGACCCGCGAGTCAGTCTACTTAAGACGGCAAAGACAAACACTTGAGCGAGGTGAGGCGGGGTTAAAGAAAAATCACAACAACATTCTGCAGGAAACAAAGGGAGAAACATGAAAATGAAATAAGATGAAGTTTTGCATTTTCATGGTGTCACCGCCTGATTTTAGCTTGACACTGGGTGGTTGTGTTTGGAATTATTATTTTTTTTTTCTTCTTCTTTTACTTAAGCTGTTTGACTCGGCTGTCACGACGAAATCAAGCAACATCTTTTATATTTCTGTCTTTGTTTTTTCTTGTATTTGTTTTCATGTTTTGATTTATTTGGCTAGGTGTCTTAATGAGGGATCAACTCTCAACCCCTAAATTTATAAATACGTCTGATGCCACATTTTGATTTACCATTTGCCCCCATGTGGTTAATATTCATGTTTAATGTTAAAATAAACTAAAATAGACTCGAATAAGATGTGTCAATGACAAACACATTAATCTAATATCAAAGACAAAAGTTGTGGTTTCATACAAGACAAAAGCAGGATCACTTTGAGCTCACATGTTGGTACTAAAAACAAGGTCAGGTAAAAGATTGAACTGAAGATTTATTTTATATTTTTCCCAATGAAATGAACACATTACAGGGTTTCACAGGTCATAATTACTGACTCATTCAGAGTTTCGCATCATCCCAAAAAGTGGGGATGAGACAGTGATCATTTTAATTATCAATTAATCAGCCAAATGTATTGTTTAAAAATGTCAGAATAATCAAAAATGGTAGAAAGCGTACTATGAGCAAATGCTGGAATTGTTTGGGATTATCACTTGGAAAATAATTAAACTGATTGTCAGTTGATGAATAGATGAATAGATTAGCACCTCTACATACGCTCATTTAGAGGGTAACATTTTAAGAAGGAATCAGGAAATTGTATAGTCATGGAGTAGAGCAGAGTATAAAAGAGTACTTGGTTATTTTAGCATTGCACTTCAACAATATTATTGTTTCAGGTTTTCAAGTCAAATTTATATCATCTCACAGGATACATATATCTCAGTTATATCAGTTTCTCTCAGATGAGTCAACACTGCTGGTACGAACGCTGATTCAATCAACAGTTTGACGTTTTGTTAGTGACTTCCTTGCTGAGAGTTAGAGGAATTCATTGACACATTGACAAAGAATGGACAAGATATCTGAGAGGTGACTCATAGGTCTCTGTAGAGTAGTTGTGAGGCTCAGTGCGATGGTTCTCGCCGCTGCAATGTTACTGGACTGTACTTATATAGGGCCTTTCTAGTCTTCTGAACACTTTTACACTACATATCTCATTTACCCATTCACACACATTCATACACTGATGGCCCTGGCTGCCCTGCAAGGTGCCAACTGCTCATCAGTTTTTTTAGGAGCTAACCATTCATACACATTCACACCGACGGCGCAGCCTTTGGGAGCAATTTGGGGTTCGGTATCTTGCCCAAGGACACTTCGACATGCAGACTGGAGGAGCCGGGGATCGAACCACGGATCAGTGGATCATCTACCCAATCCCGCTCTACCTCCTGACCCGTTAGTGGTTGTGCCTGTTCCACCTCCCGGCTAATCTAAACATCGACAAAAGCCATCTGTAATGGCACGCACCTGTCAATCAAAGCGGCCACACTGTTAATTCTGCCTAACTTTAAGCCCTAACACAATCTGAATGGGCGAGTTATATAAAAAAATTCACCCTCGGTACAGTTGTCATGAACAATGAACAAAATTAGTTTAAATTAGTTTACTTCTGCTGCGAAGTTGGACATTTTAACATGGAGATTTATGGAGATTGACACAGTCTGGAGCCAGCCTCAGGTGGCTGTTTGAGGAACTGCAGTTTTTGGCACTTATGCATTGGCTTCATTTCACAGCCGCTTGCTCGAAATAGGGGGAAATAGTGAGCCAAGCTCTGTCCAAAAGTAAACATCTGTTAAGCTCACTGATTAATACATTATAACATGCTTGTTTAATCCATAATAAAAACTGTTGAAACTGTGAAAACGGTTCCCAGTCACACTGTACTGAGCCTCAATGAGCCAGGGGGGAACTGAGGGGTAGCTTTGTGGTCATCTTATTCATCTTGTGCTCTGAGCCTTGAAAGGTAAGAACGTGTGCACACAGACAAGTCATTCCGATGTTCTGATGTTGTGGAGAGTCAGCCTTATTGCTAATAATCTAAGGTCGCTGGGAGTCGTACAAACACAGTGCAGCTTCCACCACCACGCTCTCTGGCCACAGAGATCAGCTGGCCATTTCCTTCCTAGAAAATCCATATATCAGTTGTTTGTTTTGTTTTGTTTTTTTTGTACCAGAACCAGCAGATTGATTGTTGCATCACGTCCAATTGGAAAACAGAAAAGGTCATAGTTATTAAGACATAAAAACACTGGGATGTGGGGTGTTGTGACATTCAGTGCTATCGCAAATGAAGTTGATTTAAAGCCAAATGTGCATCCCTAAATGTCAACATGGCTCACACATGTAACAGCTGATTTTATTACTGGATTTAGATTTTAGAATGGGCCACAGTTTAGGGCTAAGGCATTGTAGCTGCGAGCTTACTCTACAGAGGATTAATATTCCCGAATCCTACAAGCTTAGGGAATAACTATTTGTAAGTGTAGAAAAAAGCTGGTGGATCCTGCTGTGTATTTTTCTCCCTCGGGGAATACCAGCTGAGGAGTCTGCTATTGGACAGATAATGTTATCCTTTGAAATCCCCCATATTTGTTTGTATATGTTTTATCTGCAGCATTCAGCACTTTGAATGTCTAGGAAAAGGTAACCTGCTAACCTGATTTTTTTTTTTTGGTCATGCATTCATGAAATATACAAGCGTATGTTGTTGTTTATACACGTAGATGGTCTTGAGGACTAGAGGCTCTTTCTGTTTTGATTCTATTTTGTAAAATAAATATTAAAAGACCCAAATGACCTCTTCATACCGTAGCTTCAAAATACATTCAAATACATGTCAAACTACTAACACACACATTGTGTGGAGTGTACCTGTCTTTTTCTTTGATGCTTGCAGTATACATACAAAAAAAACATAAAATGTAAAAAATTACATTTTACATCTGCTGACATTTCTTAAAATGAGCTTCCATCTACTGAGTTTTTGAAAGGATTTTCAAATACTGTATACTCCCGCATGCGTGTCTGCTTGTGCAATCCTTGGTTCATTTTCCTCCCCATGCTCTCTTACAGAAGACCTCTGATATTTCCTTCACCTGGGAGAATTTTTCCCATCTGTTGTTCCAGACATCATGCCAGCAAGTACATACTTCAATACCCAGGAGAATCCTCTGTGGTAGGAAGAGACAAGGATCAACAATTTTGTTGTACATCTGAACTGTGTGTGCACACATTTGTGTGTGTTTGTGTGTGATAGAAAAAAAACAAAACAAGACAAGACGGAGAGAGGCGATGAGATAGAGTGCGAAAGAGAGTGCAAAAGAAATATTGAGAGAGAGAGGAGAGAGAGAACGAGAGAACAAGAAGGGGGGGAAGATGTACTCCTATGTGTAAAAGAGAGAATCACTCTTGCTTAGTGACTTTATTAGTAATCCGTTATAGACCGAGTGTGCGAGGGAGAAATAGAGAAGAGAGGAGGGGGGGAGGTAAATTATGCTTAATGGGGTTACCAGTCAATGTTAGATGTCGCTGGAATAAGATAAACTGGCATGTCAGTTGAGCTAACACACGGAGTGTGTGGAGGCTTGGATGTAAAGAGGATGCAGAAACATTTTATCATATTTATATACTGTATATCTATTGGCCGGCCCCTGGCAAGACATCAGACGACCCAGAAAAGGGGGACAGGGCCTTACAAAGGCTGCTCTCAGCAGGAAAAGAGAATTATTCACCTGGCCTACGTATGGACTGGCAGATGGGATGGTGGGTCCCATCTTTAAAAAAAGGTGGGTTGGACAGTATGCTCCAGCAATACAAGCAGTATGTCAGGGTTTCACACTGCTCAGCTTCTCTCAGCAAGCCTGTTGATACTGGAAAGGAGACTCAAAATGACGGCAAACCTTGGGTTCAGGAGGAGGAATGCTGATTCTTAGATGCTGATTAAGTCTTAGGCCGTGGCACCCTGACAGAAAATGCTGGATTGCCTCCTTTGGGTTTAAAATAACAACAGGTTCAGCCCCAAACAAATGGATTCATGTACTGTATTCTGAGGTCTCACAAGTGAGGGTAAAATGGAGATCCATTGGAGAGGAGTCCACAGTGATATGGCTATCTTGGGAGTCTGAAGGTAATCTTGTTCCATCGTATTACAACCAACCTGCTCAGAATCACTCCTGGACAAAATGTCCTGGACTATTCTGCTTAATTCCCACTATTCTATATAGCTATATCGTATATATTACATAGGATTTAATTAACTGGCACCTAAATATATAGATAAAACACTTGTTGGTGGAGCCACTAACTCTCTTTTATTCGTCTGTCTTTCATAATAACAGTTTTTAATTTCAGCCTGAGCTGTGCTATCACACTGAGCAGCATTCATTTTAGACGGATAGAAAACATCATGTTATCAGGACTTTTAGCGTTTGTGCAAACAACCCTTTTAATTAAGACGGCTCCGTTGTGCTCCGAGCTCATATTTGCAGAGGGACGGGGGGTGGGAGGGAAGTAGATTATGCAAGAAAGAGAGAGAGAGAGAGAGACAAAAAAAAAAAAAAAAAGACCAGACCAAGCAGTGCTAAAAGGCACAAGGTTCTGTTAGCAAAAATATCAAATAGCAGCAAAAAAAATATAAAAAAATTAGAATAACACTATTTCAACCACTTTTCTCTCACATCTGTAAAGACTTAAGCAAACAAATCTAGATCTGTAAACCACAACATTATGTGACTACACCATCTGGCCAAATGGAGTCAGCTGGATAAAAAAAAAAAAAAAAAAAAAGTCATGAGAGCTGCCTGACATTAAAACAAACAGCAGCCATAAGTTAATACTTTCAAACGGAACCAAAAGGCTGAGCCAGACTGCATGTCATCGAACAGACCGCCATGGCCCTGAAAGTGTGTCTGTGTACTCAACTAACGCTGACTGTGAGCATTGAAATACGTCGTGCAGGGAGTGTGACAGACCCTGTCAAAATTTTCTGGGGAAATAAACTAGTTCAGAGTGAATAACAATGACAAATAAAGTTCATGCGTGTAATACTGACAAATAGCTCCACAAAAATGATTTTCCCCTACACTGTCGGAGGGGCATTTTCTTGTCTGATATCAAAGTGGTCTGCAAAAAGTTTAAAGTTTGGGAGGCTTGTCCCAAGAGGAAAGTTTACCTGCGAAGAGGATGTTTTAAGAGTTTAGAGGAACCATTTGGATTCATGGGAGGAGCTCGTGTTGGTACATTGCAGTGAGTCTGCAGCATTTCCCTGAAGGTGGACGAGATTAAATCTTGCCAGAACAGTTTACACTTCATACCACTTGTGCCTACGCAGTGCAAGGTCCATCTGACTGTGGTTGGCGTTCGTCATTTTGTCTATTATCTATTATATTATATTATCTATTGCCTGGTTATGGTATACATTGGTGTATGAACGTGTGTTATAATGGGACTACACAATGGTTTGGCCTTGGCTGAACACTCAATTGTGAGTAACATAAAATATAAAAAAATAAATGTTCAATCTGACAATTGTGTTCTGTTGATCACAGGTCACACAAGTGAAAGCAGCATATTTCACTAAGACCGTTGTGGCAACAGTCAATACGTTTACATGCAGCAAAAAATTCGAATTTCTGATCCTATCAGATAATGACATGCATAGGACCGGATCACTTGTCTGAGTATACATGCCGTTCAGAGAATCGGATAAACGGCCGGAGCATGGCTGACTCTGTTACGCTATGTGGCGCTGTAGCCCTCTCAACAAAGAGCCACGTCCGGTTGACCTCTACTTATCAGCAACAACAAACTATCTGACAGCATTCAAACAAAGATTGCGTACGAGGAGATGGTCGATGCTACAGTAGCGTACATTTCGTGTATTATTTTCCTCCTAATAATGCATATAAAAGCAACAACACCGCTATTTAATACGACGTCTCCTTTCACTTCCGGGTGAAAGCCCCGGTGGAAATTCTCGAGCATGCGCAGAGTGCAAAATCCGATTTAGATCCGATTGCTGAGTATACATGGCGTTAAAAAGCCGACTATGAACGAATTATCTAGGTGTTCTTATCTGATTTTGAGATGTCCGTTATGGTCCGAAGTAGGTCCGAAGTAGGTCGGATTAAGTTGTTTACATGCATTTTAAAAGTTCGAACTATGTCTGATACGATCAGAAATTCGAATTTTTCGCTGCATGTAAACGTACTGAGTGACAGAAAATATGTAATAAAAAATAATAGTGTTAAGGGAACACTTATAAAACAGTGGCATATGGCAAACATGTAATATTCATAACTGTTTTCCATAGTGTATAATCTAAAATTAAGAATGAGTGTTTTATATCTACAGATGCCGGTCCTCTTCCACGAAGTACACCATGTTGCTAAAGTAGCTCATAGGGCTTTTTACATTTGTTGCACAGTTCGCGGCCACCATAGTTTCTTCTTCATGCTAGGAAGGAAGGAGAGGGTGAGTGAAGGGGGTTGCAATCTGAAACTTCACTGTCAAAGACAATTAATCCCTACACACTGGTCCTTTAAAGCCTATAAACCTTTAAATAATGGATTACATGACATGGTGAACCCAAAGCGAATTATCACAAAACTCAATTCCACTCATCTCTATGCAGTGTTTTAGTGTCTTTCAGCTTGTTTTGGTTCAGTCTTATTGCCCTTAGCAGCTTTGGTTCCATGTTCAGCATGCATCTGTTTTAAGTAAAAAGACTCTGATAAACAACCACAGTCTACGTGGCCAGCATCGAACATTTGAGAGAAAAAGTTAACTGCTAGCTGATGAACAAAATGCAGCATTTAGCATCTTAAGAGACAGACATTTTTAAAAAACAAAAACAGTGCAGTAAAGGAGAGCGAGTATTATATATAATATATGCTTGCATTCTTCTGGCATTGCAAATCCATATTAAATCTCGTTTTACTGTGCAATGTGACTGTAATTTTCTACTGTGTGTTTTTTTCTTTAGTTTGAATTGCCATTGTGTATGTAATCTACTATACAAATAAATTTTCCCCGCCTCACTTGCTTTGTCAAGATTGGATTTCATTCGTTTCCCAAATGGTGGATATTTCACCACCTAAAATTGATATTTTCAGATACAAGTGGCAGAGTGGCTGAGTTTTATTTTGAATCTTTGGGAGCTAGTTTCAGAGTCCATTAAAAACAACTCGATTCACACTGCGTATGATGAAACGCGCTCATTTCCATATGAAGTCAAAGCACCTCCAGTCTCAACGCACACAAAGCTCACGCACACACATTCATTCATAATGTATCGACAGGGGTTTGTAACAGCATTTGCTGGAATGAAAGAGGCTCACCATTTTGTGGCGCAATAAAACGTGCTAATAGCAGGGGTGCGGTGAGGGAGGTGGGCACTGTTTAAACAAATGCTTGTCTTTAAAATACATTTAGGTCAGGGAGAGAAATTGGTTGTGGCTGCACTACTGTTTTCCGATATGAGGCTCACTGGGAGACCCACACTGAGAGCATTTGAGTTAAATCAATTGTTTTCTTTGTGCACAATGGAACAGCTTTTTGTTGGATTATTCCCAGAGACTCTGATGAATACCATATAATAATAACAGCTTTTTATGATATAATTGTGCTGAATCACGTTTAGAGTACTGTATTTACACTCTGTGTACTAGCATAGCAGAGTTAAGTGATTATGGTGAATTGAAAATGAACAACTGAAAACAATAATGACAAACCAAAGAAGAAGAAAAACACAAGATGGGATCAAACTTGCTGAAAAAGGTCCCTTTCTGTTTTACATTGTATATGATGGATTATCCCTGTTTAACATTGTGAAAGAATGACTGAAAGCTCACACCGTAAATATGATTACCGCTGGCCTTTATAAGATTTGTACACAGATTTTAATTAGATCCATCAACAGTGTGAGTGCTGTGTCTGATAAATTGGGTCATTCTTGTAAAGGAGGCCTTCTTGCTCGTGGCGGATTCACCCTGAGGAGAAATACGCACAGCTGCTGCTCAGACAGGAGGGAAGAATCGGGAACATTGAAAGAAAAGGAAAGAGAGAGAGAGAGAGAGAGAGAGAGGGAGGTGGGTGGACTAGACGGCGAATCGTGGTAGTTCGGGTTGTAAAGGCAGATTTCTGAAGTCTGTGTTTTATTTTTCTTTTACAGGAAAAGTGTATACCGCGGCTCAGAATAGAAATCTCAGAAAGAAAAGTTTCTTTGTGCTCCTCTACTCCCTGACATCTGTTAGATGTAACAAATAGTCTTTTATTGTTTTTACAAGAAAATGAAAATACCAGCGACTATACGGCTTATAGCATTCTTTTTCTCCTAAAAGTAATCACGGGTCATTTTAAGAGGTTAAAATAATGAAAGTGAGTGGGAAAAAAAGAAGCAGAAACTTCACGTGTTTCTATGAAGAGTCAGGGAGGTCTTACTTTATGGTTTGGCTAGAGTTCACTCTGAGTTCCACATTCTGTTTCAGTTACAGGCTGAAGAGTCAGTGCAGCCATGCACGCCTCTTTACAATGACACCCATGATTCTCAATACGGCAGAATAGAAACTTATTTACAGTGGTCATTTTAAGTGCTAGTGTGTCTCCGAAGAAGCAGCTGCGTGTGAACTGATTCATCGTTCATCCTTTGTCTGTGTTTTCAGTCGTGTGTGCATGTATGTGTTAGTGTGCATGTGTGTGCGTGTACTCCACTGGGCCCTCTCCTCCTCGACTTCACAGAACCACTAATCAGCCTCTCTCTTTTCACCGAAGCCTTCATCTTCATCTTTCTAAATGCACGCGTATGCCTGTGTATGTCGGTGCGTGCGCACACTGCCATCTCCCATAGACAGCTGCTCCTGAATAAACATTGTTTACTTCCTAATCGAGGTGGGAGAGCACCGAGGGCCTGAACTCTAACTGTTCCTCGTACGTGTGCGCACACACGCAAGCAAGCGTGTACCAATGCATGCAAACGCAATATCACACACATGCACGGACGCGTACTCGGTGAAGGAGTGCATGCAGGTATCAGCTTTATTAGCTATAATCATCTCCATATCATCCATATGGATCTATCACGCATTAGACATCAAAGTGATTTTGTTCATGCAGTAGTCCGTCACTGATGGGGAACACCTAAAAGGTAATTCCATAAAGAGGTAAAAATGGCACTCCACCCTCAGTGTCATGAATATGCAACACTACCAGTTTTTTTAGAGGCGCTCACCGTGGAATATGTGGTCACACTTTAACACACACAGAGAGATAAATTGGCACACACGTGCATAAATACGCACAACCTGGCTGGCGTAGGGGGGGCTAGGATGCACTTGGTTCTCCTGCAGGAACAGATGGCCTCAACTCTGGAGGGATGATCACAGGGAGGATGGAGGTCAGGAACCAGCAAGGGAGGGAGGGAAGGAGGGGGAGAGAGGGAGGAGGGAGAATGAAAGCCGGAAGGAATGATCAGGCAGTGGAGGAGATATAAATAAGGAGGTTTAAAATGAGGATTGATAAAAAAAAAAAAAGACGATCAGAGGAGAGGGCGAGAGGTCCGCAGGCAGACAGGAGAGAGGTGAAGAAAGCTAAAGAGCCCCAGAATGGGACAAGAGAAATAGAGGTCTAATTGCAGGGATGTCGGGAGGAAGAGATAGAGGAATCTATACAGTAGATAAAGGGGATGGAAGGATCAGAGAGGTGAAGAAAGACAGACGACGGAGAGAAAATGGCTATGAGGAGGGACAGTGATTGAACAGAGGGCAAAGGTCAAGACTGAGCGATGGATGTAAAGGATTGACGTGCACGGGTTAAAGGGAAAGATAAAATAAGTTGTCTGGAGATGAGGGAGGAGATGGGGACAGGAAGGGGAATGATGAAAAGACAGAGGAAGAAGGGATGGATAAAAGAATGAAAGCAACAACTCTATCTGTCTGTCTATCTATCTAATTTATGATGGGAAACTGGAAGTAGAAAAGTATATAGAGGTCAAGTGAGCCATGAAATGAAGGATGGCAAGAGTAAAGATGGGGGTGAGAAAGAGAAAGACATTTTTGGGAAGTCATAACTTATTACATTCATTCACACATGTCAAGAGAAATGACTGTCCCAGACTTCGTGCATGTGTAACATTACTATAGCAATAGGACCACGTTGCTGAAAACACAGCTACTAAACCACTGACAGTATAAAGAACAGACACAGCCCGAGTGATGTCACCCGTAGGGTTTCCAAAGCAATGCTGGCTGCCGCCATGTTGGATGTACTGCTTCTTCCGCCTCCCGGCTAATCTAAATATCAGCAAAGATGTACATCACTGACAGACCTGAGGCGGGCTAAATGGCGCCTGGGTGCTCGAATAAGCCATCTGTAACAGCATCTGTCTGTCAATCAAGTGGTCACGCTGTTAATTATGCACAACTTTGAGCCTTAATATCATCTGAACTGGTGAGTTAAAAAAAAAAAATCACCCCCCTCACAGTTGTCATGGACGTGGAAATAAGCTATAGAGACCAAAACCGTTGCCTGAACCAGGCTGTAAACATTTTTATTTCTGCTATGAAATTTGGCATTTTAAAGGTCCAGTGTGTAGAATTTAGTTGCATCTGGTGGTGTAACTGCTGCATTGCAATCTCCTCACATCACCCTCACCTTCCTAGTGTAAAGGAGAAGCAACACTTGAGAGGCTCTATCCAGAGTCAGTATTTAATTTGTCTGTTCTGGACTACTGTAGAAACACAGTGTTTCAAAATGGCGGCCTCCATGAAAGAGGACCCGCTCCCACTGTAGATATGAAAGGATCATTTTTAAGTAACAAACATAAAAAGATTCTTATTTTCAGGTGATTATACATGCATGAAAACATAGTTATGAATATTATATTCCATGTCTGCCTTATTCTGAAAATAAAGGCCCCAAATCTCACAGACTGCACCTTTAATAGCCGCCGCTCGAGGAATTACAGTTTTTAGTACTTCCGCATCGGCTACATTTCCCAGCATCTGAGGTTGCTGCTTGTGCTAAACACACTGTGCTAGCTAACAGTTTCTAACAGCTAGCTAACTACCCCAGCAAGGGTACATAATCTAAGTCATTTACATGCTACGGCATACGTCTGTGGAGTCACTGCATAAACCCTTGCTAAAGCATTTTAGTCGTCAAGCTAACGCTAAAAATGCTAGCTAGCTAATAGTAACCAGAAGTTTACAGACAGAAAACTATAACATTACAGTCGTATTTTTGACTTGACAAATAATATTTTACTACGATTTGTCATTTTCGAGACTTCATAATGGTTAATGGTTCCACCTTCATTTTCTTAGTTTTTGTCATTGTAATAACTCATTTTGCTTAAACTTCAGTCACCCCCTCAGCCTCTGGGAGTGTTGCTGTCCATCAAACACCCACTGCACCAGTGCACTCCGACAGCCAGTCCCAAACAAAACATTAAACACTTTAGACACCATTATGCACTGGGACCAGCCTACGTTCGATTTCCTGATTATCCATGATCTGAAATTTGAGCAAGTTTTGTGGTTGTGGGTGCCGTTTGGCTCGAGTCCAGCGGGAAGCACACAACCAGCCAGGAGCAGGAAATCTGTGAGCGAGACACCAAATTGACTTTTACATCCTGATATGTTTTGCAATAATTGTTCTGTTACAGATCTTTACAGACGTGTAACTGCAGTGTGAAAGTTGAAGAGGTGTGTTTAATTCACTCTTTGGAATCAGCTGTAAATAAAAGGCCCTGTGGGTGTATGGGAGAGAGGTGCTTCCTTCAAGTGAGGCGTATGCACAGCACAGTTTTGGGGTTGATTGGTGGGTCACCGGCTGCAGCTGGCTTGTGCGCATTGCAGACATGAAGAGCCCCTCCCGAGCCACCCACCCACCTTTTCAGCATTACTCACTTCCTTCTTCTATCCGTCTCTCTCTTCCCCCTTCGCTCTAATCATGGCCTAAGGGCTCGGCGAATGGACGACCGAGGTTAACGCTCCCCAGAGGAGAGGAGCAATTGTAAATGAGGCAGAGGTGAAGATGAGCGGGTGAAACAGGCAGATAAAAGAGATGAGGGATGAGGTGGACGTGCGGCGAGAGAGTGTTAAAAGAGACTGACACATGAGAGGGAAAGAGAAAGAAGGAAGAAGAACTTGAGAATTACAATTTGAGTCAGCTCTGATCTTTTTTTTTTTTTTGCTCCTCATTACTTCCTTATCTGTCTGGCTCTGGCATTTCACCCAACTATTATTCTGATCATTACTGACGATTCCTGCGCACATAAAGTTGTTTCACTCTCACTTTTTAAATGTATGGACACATTGAAATGAAAGTTAGAAAATGGCAGAGATTTCAGACCCAATGAATTATTCTTGGCGAATTTCTTTGAGTACTTGTGCGGAAATCTAAATGCACAAGTGAATGTGTCTGCGTGTAAGTTATTAGCTAGTTAGCTAGGTATTAGCTAGTATTCCAAATTGCATATGAGTGTGTGTTTTTTGTGTCTTTTTCCCGGCCTTGCCAAGAGTCAGACAAGAAGACTAACGCAACTCTCATGTGTGCTGGGCACATGTGAAGCCAGCGCCAGCTGAGTGTTAGCTTAGCTTTAGCATCAAGACTGCATAAGCATAAAAACGGCTAGCCCGTCTCTGTCCAAAGCTAAGTTAGCCCTTCAAGCCAATCAATAGTTGAGCAAATAACCACCCACAGCTTGAAGAGACAAAATACAATCATTTTAATTAGTGACCTTTAAAAAATACTTGTATTTTGTTGGTTCTTGGGAATTATTATCTTTGGACAGAGCCAGTCTTAATGCTAATGAGCTAATTAGCCGCTGGCTGTAGTTATGTCATACCACAGAGACTTGTGAACGGTGTCAATCTCCTCATTTAACTTTCAGGAAAAAAAAACAAAACAAATAAGCATATTGAAAAATGGCATAAATTCCTTAAATTTTAGTAATTTAAACACTGTTGCAACTTTGAAATAATAAACATATAATAATAATAATATTTTGTCATCCAAATTAAGCCCAGTTTAACCCTGGCCATCTCGAATCAGTGCTCACTATGACTCACTATGTTGTGCATCCTTACGTTTTTAAATGTTCGACTTTTTCTCATTAATTCCAGCACAAATTCTCTCCGTTTTTCATTTCCTCCCCAATTCATTATCTCCATTTACTTGTTTCCTTATCCTTCTGCCTCTGCTATTTTCCAGTCTTGTTTCAGGTCAGATATCATGCAGTGAGCTCAGTGAAAGTTTATTAAGTAGGATGGCTAAACGTGGCCTTGGGCTTGCAACCTGCATTGATGGTGTGTATTCATACACAGACACACACACACATTGTCTCTTGTGGCCTACTTCTATCCCATTGAGCCCACCCAGCAGATAAATAATTGTGCCAAAATAAGGTAGCATCATACCTTGGCAATAGTCATTTGGAAAAATGAATTTAGTGTGTGTGTGTGTGCATTTGTTTTGGGGTTGTGCGTGATTCTGCAGGAGCAGAAGTGGCTGCACGTCAACGCTATAATAATCCCATCTCAAGAAAGCCCTGAGGCTGTAGCAGACACAGTGCTGCCAAAGAGTAAAATTCAGCAGTCCTAATTGCACTCGTTTTCAGCAAAAAAGAAGAAGAGAATCTTATTGTTTCGGACATACATGGGTGATTCCTGATATGTGTGATGGAGACAGTGGAGCGAAATACAAAGAGAGACGGCACGAAACGAGAATGGAAATGAGAAGAGAGGGTGGGGTCATCGCTTGAGAAGATAAGGAAGAAAGAAAAAAAAAAGCAGGTGTGAAACTAATTTTAACAAAATGAACTTTATCTCGATTTTCTATTTTAGTGCTTAGCTTTGAATCTCGCTGGGTTTCTCCTTTAAGTGGAGTCCTGTGGGACTTGTGACTCACATTTTGCTGGCTAAATATCAGTTTTAATGTCCAGTGGGAAACATTTAGAAAGACAATAAACTGAAGGTGATGCTGGTTAAGTGGCCTACATCATATATTTCTGCTTCAGTGAATTCAATATAGCAACACTAATAGCCAAATATATACAGAGCGGGAACAATGCAATGCATTAGGTCCTTACTGAAGAGAAATGAGTTGAAATCACATTCACCAGGACCCTCCACTTTAGCTATATTACAGCTCATTATACAATCCAAGCATGAACCCTCCACCTCGTCGTATGCAAAATAAGCCACCTTCAGAGCTTAAAAAACGCCTAAAGAGCCCCGCGTAAAAAAACAATGCACAATAACAAATGCGTTATCAACCATCATCTTCCCTGCCAATGCATCCTTGTCAGCTTAAAAAAAACACTCCCCCCGGGGCGAGACATGCCAAACACAGAGGTAAATGTGACTCCATGACCTCTTCCAAAACACACAGAGGTTGAAGTTCAAAGATCACAGCTTGTCTCTGTGCACGCACCTCATCGGGCGGGACATGTTTGGTTCGGCTGTGCCCCAGGGCTTTTGGTTTCTATGACCTGATATGCAGTTAAATATCCTGCCTCATCTCCCAGCACCACCCCCGCCACCCACACACACACACACACACACACACACACACACACACACAGATCCTGTCTTCCAGCACTTCTTCCCCCAAAGCCGCCCTCAAGCCAAGTTATGTTTAATTTAATTAGTCACATTTTTTTTCTTTTTTTTTTTCTCTGCTTTGCTCTTGTCTTCAAAAAAATGGGGGTTCTTCCATGTAGGGTTTCCCCTTGCCCTTCGCCGACCTAATTTGCTGCTGCCTGAGCTGTAATAATGCCAGCGCTGGCACCGATGGTGCTGCAACCGTGCGCTAAAAAACACTAACTTGTGAATTAGGATTTAAAGACAGTTAAAGACAGGCAGTGTGGTTGCACTGGGGCCTGTAGAAAGAGCAGGTCCTTCAACAATGTGTTGGTCCCATCATAACAATAATAGTGTGCACTGGAGCCTGTCATAACTACCTTACACCGCTGGCTGTTCAGCACATTTTAGATTTTTTTTTTTTTCTTTTCATTGTGTTATTTCTTTTTTTCTTTAAGATGAAATAAACAAGACGAGAGTAAGAAAAGAAAGATCAGTCACAGCACGGATGTGTTAAAGGAGAGTTTGACAGGAAGAAAAGTGTGCGAAAGAATAAATAAAAAAAAGAAAAAAAAAAAAGGTATCCATCCACCTGTTTGTCTTTGATCGCCACGTTGTCTGTCATTAACAATAACCCATGACTCAGGGAGTGAGAACATTCACACACACAAAGAGAGGAAAAGCAAAGTTGTTTTAGATGAGACACAAAAATGTGAAAAAGCTTTTTTTAACTGACTAAAGCTCACTTTTCTTCCAATATGTGCCCCTTCCGGCAAATCCCCAATCAACACACTGACATTCTCACACAGTATTGAAAAGGTCCGGAAGACAAAAGGCTCTGCCAGTCAGTCTGCTTATTCACCGGTTCTGACATGTATTGTTATTTGAAACTGCTGTCAGACAAACTAGACAACACACACACTCTACCCCCATCTCTCTCTCTCTCTCTCTCTCTCCCTCTATCTCTTTCTCTCTCACACACACACACCAGTCTGCCTAATCATCTGACAACAAGAAGCCCATTGTGCTGTGTTATGACTTTGTAGAGCAGCCCACCACCCAGAGGGGAGAAACATCTTCGAATCAAAGGCTTTACTTGCCACTCAAGAGCCGGATATCACAAGCCAAGCATGTGGGGTTAGAGGAATACAGATGTAGCCACAGAGCACGTTAGTCAGCTGAGACACCATTCCTCTCCCTGGCTCTTTTTGACCTTCGCCGGGTGCCAGATGGACAAAAACGATAGTCAGGAGTCATGGGGGAATGTTTACTCGGTTTCCTCATTTGAACCCTGCAAGTTTTGGTCAAATCTTTTTCTTTTTTCTTACAGAAGAAAGAAAGAATACAAACATCTTTCAGAATTGTTCTTCATTGATCAACAGACTGAATGTGTCTGCACCGCTAGAAGCTATGAAACTAATTTCCAATAATACTATAATAATAAAACAGAGCGTCATTCATCATTGAATTCAAATCCTTTGTTTGTATCACCATAAATGTATGACACTAGGCCTATTGTTTCTATGGACGTGGCGTCAAGACATGGCAATGCAACCTGAAATGACACGTTGCCAAGCGAACATATGCCAGAAAATCACCAATTTTATCACTGTTATGATGTTATTTAGTCTGGTAGTGTATGTAGGGCCATGAGGGTGGTGGTGGCGGTGGTGGGGGTCGGGCTTTTAATTAGCTGCTGATGCAAAACACCTGGAAGATGTGAGTGGAGGGATGTGGAAATGTGGCACACCGAGACAATACCACAGGAGTAAATGATTTGTACATGACAGTATCTGGAACCACCTGAAAATAAAATCAATCGAGAGTACATCAAGAGAAGAGCAGTCTGGCTAAAACCGACGGGCCTACCAGCCAGACAGCAGCTCTCCCTGCCAGCTTTGTAGGAGGAACTTAGGTCATTCTATAAGAGGGATGTCATGCTGTCCTCACCAATGGATTTTGTAAGTGGAATAGAGTCCAGTCCTGCAGCTTAAGGTGAGTAAAACCACCCCCAAGCCAGGGAAACAGAAATCACAAGGGACAAAAGGAACACTCACATGTCAAACTTGCAACATGAACAGCCGGCCTCTCATGTTGTGGGTTTTCAAATTTCCTAGAGTAGCCTCAAGTATCGTATTATCACATCTCGCAAATGCAGCTAATGTACACTGAGCTGTCAAGAACGTCAAGTGATGTGACGTTATGCTCAGATATGTTGCCCTAAATGAAATACAGCGGCTCTTCGTCATTTTTGAGAAAGAGGCTGGTCACAAAAAACAAGACCACAATCACGCCAAACTCCACATATCAGCACCTCTAGAATTGACTAATTAACATGTTATATGATTTATTTAACCTGCACAAAAAGTGTGAAAACACAAAGATGCGGTTTTAGTTCTGGTGGTTGCCTGGAAACCTCACAATAATGACCTTATTCCAGGAAATCATGGCCAACAAATAGTGTAGAACAACAACTTACTGTTTTTACACTTTGTGTTTGTACAGGAAAAAATGTATGCAGTAATGTGCTAATTAGTAAGCTTGGTTAATTAATGAGATGGTAGATTGATGTTATCTTTGGACAGAACTGGAATAATGATTTTCCCTTGTTTACAGTTTATGTGCTACGCTAATGTGGTGCAGATTCTAGTCTTGAATTTAATGGAATGCAAAAAAGGATATTACCGGTGATGTTGCTAGGTACACATCCATCTCTGATTGATTACAATCTGAAAGGACACATTAAACTCACTATCAACACGTCCAGAGGATGTGCTTCATATTTCCCTGATGATGCTACATTGTGAACAACAAATCTGTGTTGAAACAAAATATTGCATTCAGAGACTTTACTCCTTTTTGCTGTTGCTCGAGTGTGTTTCATTAAGGTTGGGGACACAAGAAGACACGTGTCGATACTTTTTAGAAACAGGTAATAAACAACATGCTAACATGTTGAAGGATTCTGTGTTTTTAGCTGAGCTAGACCAAAGAATACTTGATCGGTGTTGCTGTTTTGCCCTCATTGTCCTCTGTGACTTTTGCTTGAAGTGATGTAAAATAAACCCAGTGTGTTATGTGGACTGAGCACTGCATTGAGCTCCCATTAAAAAACAGCCTTTTAAATGCTACATTGCTTGTCAGCAACTGCTCATATGGTAACTTAGGAGGCAATTTGGCCTTGTTTGCTCTCATTAATTTGTCATGCAGTTAACACACCAGTCATAATTTTGCTTTAATGAAAACTCAACTCTTGGCATTTGCCACCACTGTTTTGGAAAAAGGGAATAACGCACGTAATAGTTGAACCAGCTTTGAAACTGGCACATTTTCTTTCTAATATAAGTGCTGTGCGGTGGATCTAATTTATGTTGATGTGAAGAGTGGTTCATGTGGATTTCAAAAAGTAATTTGATGTGGTGGTAGGTGGTAGAATGAGAACGTTTAGCTTGGCAAGATACATGCCTTTTCACTTTCACCTAAACAGAAATGGAGAAGCGCTCAAAACAGCTCAGTCATAAACCGAGGGAGGAGAAAGATGGCTTTTAAAAAACAAATGTTACATGACTAAAAAAAAAAAAAAAAAAAAAAACCCTGAGTGGATCACTGGGGAATAAAATATGAGAAGACTTGTAAAATATGACAACGTTATACAATAAAATAGATTTTCTCATTTGTTTGTTCAGATCCAAATATTTGTAAACGTGTACATATATGATTAGATTCATCAATATAACCTTACATTCATATTACGTCAAACCCAAATTTAACACTATAATTTGTCGAAAAACTCAAATTTTATTGGAATGACCATCTGGACCTCTGGGTCCTGGGGATAGTCATGAGCTTTGCGTAGTGACTGAAAGAATGAGATCACAGATACAAGCGGACGGAAATGAGCTTCCTCCACCTTAAAGATAGGGTAAGGAGCTCGGACATCCAGAGGGAGCTCGGAGTAGAGACGCTACTCCCTCGCATTGAAAGGTGCTAGCTGAGGTGCTTCGGGCATTTGATTAGGATGCCCCCTGGGTGCCTCCCTTTGGAGGTGTTCCGGGCACGTCCAACTGGGAGAAGACCTTGGGGCAGACCCAGAACCCACAGGAGGGACTATTTAGCCCATCTGGCTTGAGAATGCCTCGGAAACCCCCAGGAGGAGCTGGAATGCGTTGCTGGGGAGAGGAACGTCTGGAACACTCTGCTAAACCTGCTGCCACGGCGAACCGACCCCAGAAAAGCGGAAGAAAAAGGATGGATGAATGGGTCCTGGAGTCTCACTACATTGGCATCACTGTAATACCCAAAACTAAAACTTTGATTAGAGGATAGAGAGTATAGTATGTTGTACAGATTGTGGGGTCCTTTGAGACAAAATTGTGATTGTGGATGGTATAAAGAGACTTGAACTGACTTTCAGTAGTGCAGCTATTAATGGTCATTTGATTCTGTTACACTGTCGGCTGGCAAGCATGCAAAGCTTGAAAAGAAAGTTTGCTTGTTTTCCCTTCTACCACAGCCATTAGCTTCCCTCTAAAAGGCCATGCTGTTTCTTGTAGCTCATTGATGACATAAATAATAAAAATCAAACTTGAGAGTAAACAAACTCAGTAAAAACCCATTTGATCCTAAACAAAAGGAAAAAAAATGACTTCATTCTGCGTTGTTCTTTTTGGCGAATAAATCAAATTACTGAAGCAACACGGAAGCTCTGATGATAGTTGGCATGGAGTCCTTATGGATTTTTTTTCATGGGTATCTTATGAAAAGATCAGAACACACACATTTGCTCTTTTTTTTTTTTCTTGTGAGAACACCTGTGACAGTTAATCCCAGCTCATTCCTAGAATAACCTGCTGAAGCACTGCGCATTATGAGATATTTTGTTATTAAAGATTACATGGAACGTGTGACTCTGTTCCCTCTACTAAATTGGATTCTGTGTCACATGTAGAAGTCAAGCCAGGTTTAGTCTTATATTTGGACAAAGTACGCAGTATTACCTAAAGAGCTTTAAGACACTGAAGGCAATTATCTTTAGATGGAAACTGCATCTTAAATGTCAGTGTTTTTAATAACGAAGCAGGAATCTCTCCTCTCTTAATCGAAATTTACCTCCGGTAGAAACTGATATGAGCTAAGTTGATTAGGTAGTTGGAAGCTGTTTTAGTTTGCCAGTGACACACACTGAGCTTTTTAGATGTGTGGCCTATATTTGGTTTTAGCTGTAATTAAAGGCAATCACTTGCAAATCATACAATCATGGAAGTGCTGATTATAATATTTTGTGATGTGAATTCCAACTTCGTATGAAAGCAAATCAATACAAAGATTCTCAGCAAAGCAGCTACTCAGCCATGTTAATTGCCAAATCAACTGATTTCAAACAAGTCAGCAGTGGCTTCTGTTGCCTCTGTTTTGGGTTTGTTTGAGGTTGGCTGTCAAAGTGTATGTGTGCGTTTGTGTGTTGGTGGGGTTGGATGGAGTGTATGTGAGTCCAACAGAAGTATGATCTCATTTGCCTTTTCTGAAACCAAACCTGTTTTGTTAACAAGCTGCCTATGAGTTACACAATCAATGCTCAATCAGACCCTTAATCACATTATGTGCAGTCTAATTTGAATAATAAAATCTCAGCCTCTAATTGGTTAGAAGCATTCAAAGAATAATAATTCCCGTTACCTACACATGTGAGTGAGAGTTATTAATGGAACCCAGATGTCGATTATGGCCTACAATGTGAGGTAATTATTATGCAAGTGATTTGATTTGCTCACGGCGAGACTAAAAGGTGTGAGAGTGTTTCAATCGAAATGCTTGTCAGATGTTTGAAAGGTGTCGGAAACACACAAACCCTTTTACCGTCTTAACTGAGAGGCCCTGAAGCGAGTACGTCTGACAGCTCATGTAACTTTACCAAACCCAAGATCCTACAAGCATGCCCACACTACACAGTGATCACCTGGATGTGTGGAAGACAGACAGTAGGAAAGATGTGAACTCATCTCTCGAGGTCTTTTTTTTTTTTTTCCCTCCATCACATGACTACCTACCTCATTTTTAGTGCTTACAAATGAGTGCAACACATTGACAAGTACAAGACAAGACAAAAATCCTGGATCCTCAACCTGGGAAACCCCTTCTGGTTTAAACTCCATGCCCTCCAAGCTTGGAACATTTGCGACCATCTGGCTCAAGTGATGGCACTTGAATAGAGTGCCCATTTAAAGGATGAAGCTGGTAGGTCCTCATTGCGTCACCAACATGTTCGACCTGATGTTACATCATCTGGAGAAACCATTTACAGCGTCAGCCTCAAAGTTCCTTCCTTAACTACAGATGGTGATATACAGCTGTTTTCACAAGCTAAAGTTGGAGTAATGCTTGTCTAGGATCATTCGTAGGCAAACTTTTTTAGGGGTAACTCAGATACACCTATGTGGCTGTCCCCTTTATACATACATCTTTTTTTTTTATACTTATATGTTGTACATTTAGATTGTTTCGTCTCTGCACCTCCATAGAGGTGTTCAATCAACCAATCAACCTGCTTGAAACCTAAGCTTGCACAGTGGGTTGTTGACTGCCACACAGTCAATGCCATCTCCTTTGAGAACCTCTGCAATCGAGGGCATAGGTTCACAGAAACATACACATAGGGTTGCAATACCAGGAATTTTCACTTAACTTTTTTTTACTTAACAGGGAACTTAAACATAGCTGGGGAAAATATATTTTAGCATAATCTTGACTAAAACAACCAGTTTCCATGCAAGTACACTTGAATATCTGCTATTCTGCAATCACATGCACAGATGATTTCTACAACCCTGGGCGACACTTTAGAGTCCAGAGCACACGACTATTGAAGCCATACATTTAAGCCCGTGGACTAAATAAAGTGAAGTAAATGATGATGTTATGGGGTAAATATATTTGATGTATGGTATTAATACTTAACTTGCAAATAGCACATGAAAATGTATTCATACAGTAGATAGCTAGCTTAGATGCTAAATAAGCTATAGGCTAGCTTATCACGATACTAGCTTACCCCCGATTACTAAATTACCCCCAATTTCCAGTTAATTACCATTAATTTCCATAATTCCCATGGGAAGTCTCTGATTTGGAACATTTCCAAAATTCCCCAGCTTAACTCTCCATGGAAAGTTCTGGAAATTTACCAAAAATGCTCCACCCCTTTGCAACACTACATATACATGTATGTATATGGTTAGAGATGTATAATTCCAACTCAAGTAGTGTAAACTTCATGTGAGAAATCCCCATTGTCAAAAAAGAATGTGTATTAAGTGTAAGTTCATCAGTGCATACTCTATGTCTGTTTGAGAAAGAAAGCAAGTTTGGATTTTTGAATTGTACTTAACCTACAATGTGTGCCAGTTTTTTTGTTTTGGCTTTGAATGCTTTCATTTGAAGCCATATGCATATTTGCATGCTCCATGCTCTGTGTGTTATGAAGGAAAGCAGTTCTTGCAGGTTTGGCTCCAGAAACCAGGATTATCACAAGAACACAGATTTGGTTCACAAAGCAGTAAGCAATTTCACACCTTTTTGCCCGGCTAACCTGATTGCAAAAGAGGGCGAAACGGACATTGTGTCAGTGTGTAATACTTTGTTGTCAAGGTACTTCTTTCCTGGAGGAAAGGTTGAGAAAGGGTGATTGAGGATGGAGGTAAGTGAGGACCAAATGTATTCAGGAGCTATTTGCTTGTCCCATATCGATTCATGCGCTGAACCACAACCACAAACCAGGAGCATCATCGCCAGGTGCCTGCAAATGAACAATCAGACTGTTTATAAACACAGTGTGAAAGCTGGCTGTCTGTTTGGCTGTCTGGTTGCGCTGCCATCGCCAAACACTAGACTGTGCCAGCGCCAGTGGCCACTGCCAGTGTTACAGCCACACTCAGCCCCCGTCAGATCGGCTAACAGATGGCCTTCAATGGGTTGGATCCCGCATGGGCACTTCCAGAACAAGACGAAATGCAATGACAAGTGATGGGAACTTAAACATGCAAGGACAGCAGAGTGGGAGTGGTGCTGCAGGTAGTAGCGGCAAAACGGAACAGAGAAAACGGAGGGGAGGAGGAGGAGATTTGAAGATGGTTTTGAAAGGATTAGTAGGAAATGAGAGAAGCGCAGATCTGGGGTGGAAAGGTAAATATGAGACAAGTAAGTGAGCTGAAAAAGCAGGATGAAGGAGAGAGGTTGAAAGAATGACAGGGGAATAGAGAAAAAATATGATGGAACGGTAGAGAGAAGGCTGCAGGTACAAGGGTAGACAGTTAGAGACAGGCAAACAGAGCGGATGACAGCAAAAGAAAGGAGAGAAAAGTGCAGATACCGAGAGAAAGGGGGATATGATAGAGGTCATCTGTCGCTAGAGAGAGGGATGATTGACATCTTTGTGGATTGTGAGCTTTGACAGCAGAACCTGATATTGTCCTCTTAGTTACAACCTACTGCAACTCAAATGTCTTAATGTGGACATGAGAACCGTGTAGTTATGTCAAATCCTACAGGCACTGCTACTGACAAACTAGTGCCATTGGTTTGCTCTGTATCTTCAATGATTATCTTTCTACACAGTACATTTATGCATCTTCTTAGATACCATCTTCTTTGGACTCTTGGTTCTGTCTACCATCTTAATCTCTATAAACAGATAACTGCATATGAATGCAGAATCTGTAGGCAAGGCACCACGATTTTGGCACTGTCAGCATTCTGGTTTCTGTTTGGCGTGGAGTCCAATCCCATATGAGCGGGCTTTGGTTGTAAGTAGTCCATGTGATGAGCAAAAGAAGTGGAATGCAACGGCCAAAATGCAATCTCAGAATGCATCAGCTATCATCTGACAATGATTTAGCCTTCTGTTAATTTGTATTATCATTCATTTACAGATATCCGTTTATAGAGATTAGCAGAAATGTGTCTTCCTCCTCATTGTCACTATTCTATCAAGTTGCTAATCTGACTGGAAGTCATGGCCCAAATATCTGTTTCCAGATATCCACTGGCTACCCAGAAACACTCTCTCCCAGAGGCTACATCACCATCACATGATAGACGACAGATGATGGGTTCTGACATTGATACCATAAATGTCAGAATTTTCCACTCCATGTTCTCCTGCTCTTCCAGGGCATACCATAGCATTTGACGACCAGATGTGATATCTAATCCCTCCAGTAAATTCTGGGTCTGCCCCTAGATCCAGCCTTTCAACATGAAGGAGCAGCGGTTCTACAAAGAGTACTTTTTTGGATGTCCAAGCTCTTCTCCTGTCTCTAAATCTGAGCCCAGACACCTTGTGAAGGAAACACATTGGCTTGATCTCAAGCTCCATTTTACCTTCACATGTGAACACGATCCCAAGTATTTCTGTTTTGAACTATTGGTCATTTGAAGATGTAACCTTGGGTTCTGGGAACTTTACAGGTATTACTGTATTGGTTGACGGTTTGGTTGGTTGATGTTGAATGAAACCATGAAATTATGGTAATACTGTATTTACCCATATGACCTTGATCATAATACCAATCCCCGTTTCCAACAGCTGTTTTCTGAAAAAAATATTTTTACACGTAATTATACTAGTCATTTTAGAATGAAACCATCCTTGAAGCCTTTTGTCTTGTAAAATTGAAACTGGAAATGCTACCATTGAAGCACAGCTTGCCTGTCAGTCACATACTCAATTGTTTTTCCTCTGTGACAGAAAAACAAAGAAATGTCAAAAATTCTCATATGTTAAACTGGACTACCTAAACATTTTGAGAAATGACAAAGTCCAGTGCCTAGTATTTACATTTGGAAGAAACATGCTAGTATAGCTACATTGAGGCTACAAAGTACCCACAATGCAAGATTTTCTCTTCATGAGAAATGGATATCTGGTGTTGGGAGTGCATAATTGTCTAATCCTCAAATATATTATAACCCTCAGCTGCTTCAAACACTAAATTACAGAATATAATATCATAATTTGGGCTAATATGATAATTCACTCAACACATTGAAGATGGGTGAACATAATGAGTGAATAAAAATAATCATTATCGCAGCCTTAATTGTGATTAATTGTAGATCCAGCGTGATAAGCAACATTGGTCAAATGCAGCACTTTTCTGTGCATTGCATTATATCTGTATTGCATATGAATTTCTTGCCATCCAAGAATATCTTAAATTGTACAGCAGAATAATCATTGACTAATGCCTTACAAATAGCAGTCATTATGTAGAGACTGAGTGTAAATAGACATCCTTTGATATTCAGCTTCTATGTGTAATTTTTAATCTGACAGGAGAAACCAATGATGAGTGTACTAACACTGACAGATTCTCAATGACATCTAAATGTTCAGATTTACAGTTCAAACAAACAAGGGCACACACACACACACGCACTTCGACAGCAGAGGGGTGCACATCAGAGCCATCCTGAGCTCGCTCCATCAGGCCTTGAGGGCCCCCAACAGATCCCTGATATTGAAATTGATTTGTCTAACATTGATCGTACTCTCTGCACCAACTGTATATCCGCGGTACATTATTTGCTATTGTCTCTAACTTTCTCGCTAACTCCTCCATCCTCGCCTATAGCAAAGAAACTCCCCCACAGACGCAAACTGTGCCAACATTCTCTAGTGAAAGAAAAAAAAAGGAAGAAAGAAAGCGGGAGGAAAATTGGGATGATCCATAAATCTGTGGGATGAAAAAGAAAGTGAGAATGTTTCTTTCTTTCTCAAAGGAAACTTTCACCAAAGAGCTTGTCCCACTCTACGTAGAACAGACGATGAGCTCCCTCTCCTCTCTTTTCTTTTCACCCCCATCCTCTTCTCTCTTCCTTACAGTACAATAATTCTAATTATGTTCAGACAACTAAACATGCCAGCTCTAACGACAGCACAGATATGGGGAAATTGGCTCATTTGCACAATAATAAATGTAGGTTTGAGCCCATAGAAAGCCTATTAACATTTAAATGATACAAGGACGTTATCTCTAAAGTGTGTGCTTATCCAGGGTGGCTTTCTGCGTGGATGTGCAGAGAATGATCAAACAGCAATGCGTCTGCCTATGCCCCGCACTCCTCAGTGCAACACTGACAACCCCGCTGACAGTGCTTTGTAATTGGGGAGAAAAGGGTGGTGGAGAAAGTTGAGAGAGGGAGCGAGGGGAGATGGGGGGGGGGCTGAAGAGCACACAGATCAGGATGTGTACAAGGGAGGAGCAGCATGGGGTTATAGGGTGGGAAGGTGAGAATTTGGGGTATGGAGGAGGTTGAAATTTGGGGTGAGAAAAGGTGAAGGAGAAGTGGAAGTGAGAACGTTGATGATGGCGAAGGAGAAGAGACAGGTCTATTGCATGCCTGTTAAATGTCAAGACATCAGCAAATATATCACATAATATTTAGGGTGCCAGGGCAACTCAATACTGAAGATAGATAACTGCACACAATGACAATATTAATGAAATGAATGCAACAAAATCAAGATGCCAAGGAAACATGGCATGCACAGACCTTTTTCTACTATAATTATTTTTTAGTAGTTTATCCCATCCACTAATCATTATTTTGTAAAAAAAAAAAAAAAAAAAAAAAAAAGGAACAATGTTACAATAATTAATAATAATAATTATAAAAGTTTCAAAATTCAATGATAGATTTTTTTTTGTTTGTTTTTTACGAGTGACTCCATCCTGAAACACCGCCTTCCGTACCCTGCCCAGACTTCTGTCTTCATTTGGTTCAACTTGACCCTTTAATTATGGAGCAGTGCAGTGCATTAAATCTAAGGTACACCTGTGGCATAAAAGCATTGCCATTTCCTTTGTTATTAGTACCGTGGCCTTTAAGTCACTAAAACATGATGACATGCTATTAGACTTAAAATGTCAGATATCTTGGGATGTGACATTCACCAAAAAAAAAAAAAAAGACATGTAACAGAAGTCATATTGGAACTTTATATTCTTATTATGTCTGATATGTTTCTGTGCAGGTTGAGGAGTGTGTGCGTGGCTCTGGCAGATTTTAAAAATAATTTGCCTCATTTTAACCTTTTCCAGACACTGAATCTCGTAAATTGCTGGCTTAACGTAAAGGCTTTTGGGCTTTCGAACACACTCGCGTCTCAGTTTGATTTTCATTTCGGGATAGACTGGTGTAACTGGAGTAAAGTTGTCTTGTTCACACTATTTTGTCTTGTGGTTGTCGTTGAGCAGAAGGAATGATAGTTGCGTGACATGTAATTACCCTTCAGAGGGTGTAACAAGATGTGTCTTTAATAATTTCCCTCACTCTCTCTCTGTTAACATTGTGAATTCTGTGTCTTTTTTTTCCATGAATAAAGCTTATACTCCAACATAGTGAGATCACTGTTGACAAAACAAGAGATTTAAAGATGTCACCTTGAGCTCTGGAATATCTGACTATTTTGTGATTGCCTACAGCCCTATCCTTGTATTTAAAATCACTGAATAAACGGATACTGTCTCTACTTTGATAATTATTAATTCAACCAAAAATGCCAAAAATTATCTTATTCCAGTGTCTCCTTTGTGAGCATGTTCTGCTTTCTCTCTCTCTCTCATTTCATAGTTATTCGTAATGGCCATTTTTAAGTTCAAGTTAAGTTGATTAAAACAAATTAACAGCTTAATCGATAATAAAAAATATCATTAATTTTCAGCCTTTTAAGTGAAACACAGGTCAAAATAAGTCTGTATTTGCTGTGGAACCTTTTTTTCCTAAAAGCACCAATGTGTCTGAGATTTACAGTCATCCTCAACCGCTCCGATACACACACACAAAATGGTTTATATCTCTAATACACTTAATAGCTAAACCAACCACGCTTCTGAAATAACATCAGGGGTAAGAAAGAAATCGCAAAACCAATCTGCTGCATGTACGCTACACACAGATTTTATATACACATGTCGTAAACGTGTTGTCCGATTTCCTGCGTAAGCTGTTTTTTCCCAGAGTAACCTGGTTTACGGGTAAAGATACTGAGTAAAGTTGGAAAATTGCCTTCACATGTACAGAAGAAAGATATCATGTGTGGCGAAAACAGCATTGCCCCTTCCCCTTTAGACTTTAACTCACTCAAACATGAAGATATACATCTATTACTGCACTTCATTGTTGTTCACCACCTCGTTTTTTGCAACGTCAGGGTGAGTTTGTTGATGATTTGTGCTTGGATTTGTGTGTTTGGTGTGTGTAGACAACTCTGGGTCAAATAAAGTCACCACCCACTTACACATGCTAAAATAAGCAGTGTTCGTCATGACAAACATACACACACACACACACACACACACACACACACTCTCTCTCTTCACCCTTCTCTGCTCCTCTGGTGGGAACACAGTTTACCTCTTCAACCCTCATTAACATACCAATAGCGAGTAGACAGCTAAAGCTAGTTTGTCAAAGGTATTTTAATTACCAATTAGAAAGTTGGCTGCCTGTGCATGAGCTAGTTCAATATCTTTTTTCACTCTCCGTCTTGCTTTCTCACACTACACACACACACACACACATGTAGGTGAATTGCACAGAGCACAAGGTCCCCTGGTGCCATAGCCTTGATAAACAATGTCGCATTCAGCTCCATATGAATAATTAAGGGTCGAGTGTTGAGGAGAAGGGACACTTGTTTATTCAGAGAGAATAGCCTTGTCGATGGCTGTATACAGAGATGCCAGAGGAGCTTATGGCCTGCCGTGACATTATCTTAAATGGCAAACTTACACAAGATGTATAAACACACAGAAATCTTCTGCATGTGCACTGTGACACACTAAATAACACTCATAAATGATAAACGAAGTGGATAAATAGTGTGGTAAATATGAAATATTGATGCGGATTTGGCAGGCGAGGCATATGATGTCCTTATTAGAGTGTTCCCGTGTGTGTGTCTGTGTGTGTATGTGTGCTCATGACCGTTAAAACCTATAGATTTTTTTGGTTTAAAGGTGAATCTCGGTGACAAAGAGGTCAACGCATTTGATAAATTATTTCTTCCAACAGGGGATCATAAAAAAAGCTTTACTGTAAATTGCAGGGATAAAACAGGAAGCTTTTCGGCTGTGTATGTCAACCCGACAGGTTCCATAAAGGTTGTGACTGTTAGTGATAATTTGCATCTGCTCCGTTGGCCTTTTGCTGTGCCTTTTAAATTTATTATGAAGAATGTATCTCTTTCTCTTTGTTCTTTTCTGCCTCATACCCTTTGACTTGATCCATCAGCTTTTATTGACTGCATAGCTAACATCAGCCTGCGGACTTGATAAGGAAAAGTGCAGATCTGCAGAATCCTTCCGTTTGGGCACGTCAGGAGCGATACATGCAATGATGCACATTCAGAGGTAATTAATCTGCTTTGAAACAATATCAATATGGTGCAATGGGTTTCATAAGAATCGCAAGCTATATGTTACTTACAGCATTCTGACTGCAGTATTTACAGCTCGCAGAGTGTTTGGGTTGCGAGAAAAGTTGATGTAAATGAACACAGACAACACACTTACTAGCTTGTTTAGGCTAAATCTCATTAATGTCTATAGGCACAGACATGACTGCCGCTTAGCTTGTAGCAATCACTTAGCAGTGTTCCAAATGCACAGCTTTGAGCCTGAGGGGTTACAGCTCACATACCGTGAAACTCAAGTGAAAATAATCAAGGAAGCCAGCGCTGCACAAGGCACAGCTTATCACAGGCTTATACAGTACAGTACAGTGGATTCAATGCACTTTGCTCTGCTGTATTTCTCTGTGGGATGAGCACTTTGTCTTAAACAAGAGTTCAGCTCTCCTTGTTATTTTATTAGTGTTTCATGCTAGCAGCTGTAAGGGGTGGCAGGAAACAGAGTAATAAAGACAGATGTGACTGCACAGTGGGGGCTGATAGTCAAGCCCCACAGTCGGGGTGTATAGTATTGGCAACACAGAGCACCAGACAGCTGAGCCACAGGGGAACTCTGTGAGACACATTCAGAATCTTTGATGGATAGCTATTGAAACAATAATAAGTCATACGGAAACTATTAAAGCCAGAATACAAATGCCACAGCGTGAGGCTTTTACTTCATTACTCCAGTATTTCACTCTAAGGTGTTAGCAAAACAGCAGAAGACCTTGACACCATAATATCTATTTACAGAGGTGGTAGAAGTGTCATTAAAAAGAGACATATGTCAAGCAGTGACGATACTGTAATATCATTATGTGGGATGTTCTTTTAGGTGTTTAACTCTTGTGTTTAGCTTAAATTATTAATATCATCCGCTGGTTCCTGCACTTTTGGCCTAAACTAACGATCCCATCCATGCAGGCGACAGTATAGAGATTTTGGTCCTGTATCGGTGCGTGTTTTGCACTGTCCAATCTTACCTGTGGCAGACTGCCAGCCCTCTAAGTGCTAAGACTTGATTTGATTAGCAAAATTTGAAATCAGTCCAGTAGGGCTGCACAAGCATCAAAAGTTCTTATTCTATTTTCGGAAACCGTTTCAGAATTGACTAATCTGCATCTGCATACAGATACGTGAGTACAAGTACAAGCCGAAAAAAGCCAGTCGTGACACGCATGTGTGCGATACTTTTACATGCATTTACTCAAAAAAAATCATAAAATAAAACTATGTTAAAAATCTTTTAAAAGGAAACAAAGAGCTAATCATTTGTTCCTTGGCCTATGGCCCGACATTTCACAACATTTTAATGGAAACTGTTAACAAGTTTTGAGGTTTCACGCCAAGCAAAAAGAGATGAACAGGACCAAAAACACACAGCCGAGCAAAGGTAAAAATAGCTTTTTTACTCCGCTGAAATAAATTTGAATAGATTTTCTTTGACAATCTAGTTAAGAATGTGGAACTCTGCCAAAATATACTACTGAAGCCACTTTTAATGATTTGTAACATTTTGCAAATGGACAATATTTGCTCAACTTTATTCTGACATTCAACTATGCACGTAATAATTAACCTGTACTATTTACTCAATTTAGCATTTTATGTCAAAGCACAGTAGTTTGGCATTCAACTAATTTGACAAATTTCAGCCTGGTACAGTACAGTGTCCTCTAATATTTTAGTGAGTTTGTGAATGAGATCCTTGAACAAAATCAGCTGTGTGCAGCATTTGTTTAAGTCAGGGGTGGGGAACCTGTTCCACAAAGGGCCGATGTGGCTGCAGGTTTTTGTTCCAACCAACCAAGAGCACACAGTTTGACCAATCAACTCTCTGAAGACTGAGATCAGTTGATTAAATGAGTCAAGTCTGGTGTGCTGCTGCTTGGTTGGAAAGAAAACCTGCAGCCACACCGGCCCTTTGTGGAACAGGTTCCCCACCCCTGGTTTAAGTACAGAAAACCTTACCATAAAATCTAGATAGACTGTAATTTGCAAGGGGAGAACTGTGTAGGCTCGAGCTGAATGATGAATCATTAGATAATTTTCCAAGTGAAGGGTTAAAGTTAGAAGACCAGAGGTTTTGATCAAGTATTACTAAAACCATCTTAACAAGTTGAGACTTAAATATTCTTTGACTTTTTGCAACCATTTTATTGGCTATAACTTTAATTGACTGTTGCCAGTAGATTTTGTCAACTGTGGCTAATTAAGATTTATTCTATGACTAAGCCAAATTGGAAGACTCCCCATTGTCTGAATATGAACCTCACTGCTTTTCTTGGCAATGTCGTGTGTCACATGCCTTGTGTAGCACTGACGCTCTAGGATTGGCCAGACGTCACCTGCCAAGTGACTTACAGAAAGGCTATAGGAAGTTAGGTGACAGTATAAAGACCAACAAAGTCAGTTAAAGTTAAATTCAGAACTTTGGCGCCGGATATTGACATATTATTTTCTTTTGTGTGTGTGTGTGTGTGTGTGTGTGTGTTGCATGTTACGCAACAGGTTGTGGGACTCTTGCTGTAGACAGTCTTGCTGATTGCATCAAGTCATTTTCAGACAGGCAATTAGCAACTAGTTAGTAGGTAGATGTCAATGACCAACAGCTAGTGGACAGTGAGCATCAGCTGGAATCTCCCAATTAAATTTCTGAGCACATCATATCATTATTTTGAAGCTGTGAATGAGAACCTCGAAAATTCAGGTCGAAACAGTCCGTCCTGTCAGAATGTTCAGCTAATGGAAGCTAAGTTAAAGCTAAAACTAAAAGTGCAGAGCTGCCCAGTGTTATTGGGCAGTCATGTTAAACTAATATTGTCAGACATCCAATATCATATCATAACTGAACACATCCAGCCGTTGTCTAAAATATAAAATCACTTTTAAATGGAAGGGTTATATTCAAACCCACAGAAACACGTTTTGGCCAGCAGTAACCCGTTCCAAACACAACACTGAAACATTTTAACTTGATATAACAAACTTGTTAACAAACATTTTCTTTTCTACAGATTCAGCATTTTCAAAACAACATCATTATTCATTTATTTTATTTGGAGTTGTGTTTCTGGCCACCTGATAAGTCCAATATTCATTGTCTTTTAGCTCTGTTTTTGGTCCCTACCAGCTCCTGAGAGAAATATCTGGCTCTTTAGCTGCTAAAATCTCCACTATGTTCACCAGTTAGAAACTAAATGTGTCTGTCTGCTGTTTGGTGCTGAGCAGGATAATGCACAGGGGTTTTAAGAGCTTTTTTTATTTTTTTCGCTGAAAAAAAATCAGCCTGCTACAGCTGAAAACAACACTATGAGAGTGGAAAGTGAATCAAAATATTAAAGTTGCGGGCTGGGCAGGTAAGCAATTAGATGAAACTGCTAGATTTAGATTAGAATAAAATCATCTGTAAGAAGGCAGATTGTATCTGCTTTAAGAACTATTTAGATTACAAACCATGTTAAAAAAAAAAAAAAAAATGAAATGATCAAATGATTTGACGTTTCCATGGTTGACTTATTACATTTCCATGGTTGACTTATTACATTATTATTAATACTAATTACAATGTCATTTGATTTGATTGTTTTCATATAGAACCAAGATATTTTTAAAATTCTGTTTGATGCAAACTTTTTAATCAGATCAGAGAAATAAAAAAAATTCCAAATATCTAACCAGGTGTGACTGATATAATTAATAAGTAATACATGACAAGGTTTGCTGGTAAACAAACATAGCTGATCATATTATGACACCCTCCACCCACTTGAGTAGTTATTGTAATTAAAATTTGAATCCATCGCCTATTTTTATTTTCCATCGCGACATTTTAAAAAAGGTCAGTACAAGCACAGAAACACGCCACGGCACAACACTGTTTTTATAATACACTTGAGGAATCCTCCTGTTGTTATGTGCCTTACTGTGGCAGATATGTGACTATCAGGATTATACTGCTTCAGCCCTCTGGCCTAGGACACGCATCACACTACACAGCATAAAAACCAGACAGGGTTACCCACACACACACCCACATCAATCTGTATCTTCCCATCCATCTCACTACAGTGTAATCGGCCTTATTTGACCTGAGCTGAGGGGGGTCAACAGGGTGGACAGATGTTTCATGATAATGGTTTATGTGAGTGTGTGTGGGTTAGGGGATAATGCTCGCAGGCTGTTTTAAGACCTACTCCCACTCTGTTTTTTTTTTTGTTTTGTTTTGTTTTCTCTCTTACTTCACATCTTCCTTTATGGCCCTAGGTCACATCAGTTGCAATTAATCCATCCTTCCTCATCGCTGATCCACTGATCTCACATTAAGGAGAGGGTTTTATCTCACTGTGTGTATGAACGCGTGTGTTTGCGTGCAAAGATAGTACTTAACCCCGATCTCAATCTCTAGGAGCAGCAGGGGGTTCGAAGGGTTACCCTCTAACAATGTGCGCACACACGTTTGTACACCCATTCCTGCACACACACACATTTATGAAATATATGCAATAATGCTAAGATCCTATTGGAGGTCCAACCAATTTCCGGCTATCACAATGCCTATAAAAAATCCCAAAGCCAATAACTCCCCCGAGGCTCGTAACTCACTCGTAATCGTCTTGTACTTCTGTGGGATCTGACATCGCTACGATTCACTGTATGCCTGGCTGGATCTCAAATCTTTCACCTTTCCTTGAGTCTCATTTCCTTGTTCATTGCCTCGCCCCCTCCCCACTTCTTGGCCCCTATTACAGGAGGACATCCTAAGCCTCTCCCCTTTTCCAGCTCCACTCCCGATGGTATCAGAGGACGAGGGCAGAAAGCGAGGGAAGCAAAACCAAGTTTGATGAACCTCAAAGCAGAAAATAAATAAAAAAATAAAACTTAAGGAATCGGGCGACACAGTTCTGACACTCAGCCCCCCGGATGTCCTATATAATGAGTGTTTTAATGAGTGCCCAGCCTGTTTTTAGCCGTGTTTGTTAATTAATCAGTATGCATGCCGTGCCAGCAGATGGCAGTAAGGATAAGGTGCCTCTGGGGAAACAGCTAATAGGGTAATAGGAAGGGGAGGAGAAAGAATGACAGAACAGTCCCTAGACTGCACACAGGTGACCTCTGTCACAATATGGCAGTCAGGGCGATGTGATATATGCTGCTGAACTCACGTGGTCATGAAAGGGCACGATCTGCATGTGTGCACTTGTGTAATACAGATGCAAGCACAAACACAGGTCAGACATACACACAAACATGGAATGCACACATATAACACACACCAAGTACTACGCTGGGAACTTTTTCCTCCTGTTCTCCCCCAGTGGGACCCTTGACTGTACTGGTTTCCAGTGTAAAAGGAGGGGGGGAGAGGGATATTATCGCTGCTGTGGGGCCCCTTCACACAGATGGACGGGGCCCAGCACATATGCTGACAGAACATTATACGTCTCTCTCCAATTCCCCGTGTAGAGCCCTGCCCGAGCGCACAGGGGCCCCGAGCGGAATATTAATGATCCCAATTCAATTTGGAGGAGCCAGAGCTACTTCCTGGATGAGCAGTGTCGACACTTCTGTGTAATGGATGACGAGCATGCTGGGATTGTGTGTTGTTGACCTAATAATGAGGCAGGAGTAGAAAATAAAAGCTTAGTTAAACTATGACTGGTGTTGTTGTATTTTCTCTCTTGTAGAGAATCTTTGCTGTAAAAAAGGAAGAACTGCCACCTCTCTGTTTTTATATATACTGCACTGCACCGGAGCGTTTGCAAGATATAGAAAAGCCTTGGACTCTGAGTCACACACACTAACTCACACCTTCACCTGCCTTCTCAGCTTTTGTGTATAACCAAGCAGGCAGCATTTGAGTTTTACAACCATAAACAGTGATACAAAATCACTCAAGTGCTGTGACAAAGTCTGCTGCGCCTTACACTGGATGAACTCACCTGGGCGCAGCAGAAATACACTGTAACAAATTCATGAATATATGGTGACCTCGTTGGCAAAACTTTGCTTATTAACACACCTAGCAGATATGTCGTCGCACACATTCATTTTGAGCTGAGTGTGAGTCCACCAGATGAATCTAAGTTCAATATTTTTCTCCTTTTATCTCTGTTTTGATTTCTACCAACCCCTGAAGGAATTGTCTGGCTTTCTAGCTGCTAACTACACCATTGTTGAACATTATATATACAGTTCCTAGCATGTCTCGCACCTCGCGTCTACGACGCTGTTTTGGTCCGTCCTGCACGTGACTTCAAACCCCACCAAGAGGGTTTCAGAAGCGGAGCCTTTACCCCGCCAGCCTTTGTTTACTTGCTCATATTTGGTCCTTTTCCTGGTTTCTGTGCTTCTAAATATGCTTCTCCACGTGTAAATATGCTATGTAGGTAATTTGTTTAACTTCTGTTTTTCCAACCAGCAGTTTGTGCGGGGCGTTTTATTTTGAAAATCCATCGGCTTCTCTATGCTGTTTCTGTGTCTGGTTTCCGGCCAGCTTGAGCTGCTTTGTGTAAATTGACGCGGGCTGCCACGTATTCCATGCAGAGCCTAGGGGAGCCCCGCTTTTGGGACCCTTCTGAATCGGACCCCGGCCGGTGGGGGTCGAAACATTGACTAGAACGGCCGCGGCGCACACTGGACACGGTGGGTAACCAATAGGTAGAGTAACACTCGGGACCTGTGCTCACCTCCAGCCTTTGTTTTGGAGTGACACATCATTTTGAGAACAAATGAAACACAAGCCAGGGACAGCAGGTGGAGAAGGGCAGGAGGTGACACAGATTTCACCACTTTTATTGCAACATCATGCATCGCTTTGATTAAGTAAACAAATGTGAATATGCTTCAGACCAGTAGATACAGTACTGTAACACTTTTGGAGCAGTTATTTAGCAGATTGTATTTTTAATGGAAGACAGTTCAAGATCATTTTCATTATGCACTTGTTTGTTTTATTGTTGTTTGTTTTAATAGTCTTTTACTTTTTTATTGTTGCTTTACTGCATCTTTGCTAATATATCATGTGCACCACACAGCAATGAAATGCTTTAAAATGTGTTACACATTGCACTGTTGCATCAGACTGATGAAGAGAAGAAAAAGACACACTGAGTTCTATAAAGAGCGTATAAGAAATCCTTATGGACACTAAAAATATCCACATATTAAATATGTGGTTTTACTATACAGCACATCATTCAGCATCCAGCTGAGGCATATCATTGTTCAGACTGTATAATGAGTGTATAATGTGCTGTATAATATGAGTGCTTAGCTTGAAATAACATTTTTCAAATTATACTTCTACATTCAATGGTGTCCTTATGTTCCACGGCTCTCATTCTCTCTGTGCTGGTGACTCGACTTGTGACGCTCTCTGGATTAGCGCTCATATTTAAGCCTACATTTTAGCTGACTGCCTTTCAAAAGCCCAATTGGAGGGCTGAAAAGCATCTCACCCTCTTTTCTTTTTTTTCTTTTTTTTTTTTGTTTGGCTCAGTAGGAATTGGGGCAACTCTCGCCATGGCAGTGCTTCAAACAAATACGTGAAATAAAGGGTTACTTCTTATGCTGATGACGATGGGGCATTTTAGAGAAAGACTACTGATCATAATTGGAGCGTTTCCTCCTGAATGCATAGCCAGCCTTTGGGTCACAATTCAATTGACACATGACCCTTTAATACTTTTAACTGTTGCTCATGGAATAAGCAGCAGTGGATAAATATAACACAAACCACAGGGAAAGGGTTTCTTTCTACAATCCATGTTGCCATAAATAAGCAGAACAAGTATAAATACATTGAGAGGACAAAGATTATCTGGGATGTAGATTGTCATGTTATCCCGAATTACAGACAGAAAGCTGAGGGAGGAGGGGGTGGCTTGGGTAGATAGCATTTAGCTTATCCCCATTGTAGAATCTTAGTCTTGGCTAGCCAGCCGGCTCCACTTAATAACAGTTTAGGCTTGGTGTTTCCATGACGACCAATACTTGATTGCTTGCCCTAATCTTCTTTAATGTGGCTTAATGCTGTTTGTATCTCTCAACATTTTTTTGCTTTAGTCTCTGTCTCTCTCTGTGCTGCAGTGCAGGATGAAGGATGCGATTGAAAGTCAGAGGAGTCACAGGAAAGGGGACATTTCCAGCTCGACTTTTGGCATTTAACATTTAAATGTGCTTTTGGTGCCCTAGTTAAAACCTGTACATGCAATGATGATTGCAGCAGCAGTACACTTCTTCATATACAGAGATTTCGAACATGTAGAGGATTTTTCTCAATCTCCACTCACAGTCCCATCTCCCTCCCTCTTGCTCTAGACTCCTTCAGTTCTGCAGTTACTACTGTTTTCATCCATGTCCACACAGAATCTAACAGGCCCTCGTTGTACCAGGACAAAGCAAATGTACAGTATAGTATATTGTTGGTGGTTATCTACTGTAGGAGACTTAAAAAAAGTTGGACAAAACTTCCTACTCCTTAGGACAGGAAGAAAACATACCAAATATAGAACATTATTTGTTGGGATCAAATTGCAGTATGTAATATTTCAGATGTTTTGCAATTAAATACAGAATGCAGCACCTAAAGGTATAATTAAAATGAAATTGAGCCTGCCAATCTTTGCTAGGACCTCAAGGTGTGAATGCTGAGATATTAAATCAATACTTATATCTCTGAAAACACCCATATAATCTCACAGATACCCTCTAGAACTGATGGATATGTACTTTTCATTCAAATCAATATCTTACGTTATTCACTATACCACATAGAAAATGAAATCACAATGGCACGTCCGTATAAGGTTGCATAACCAAATCCGACCTACATACATAACTGAACAAGCCAATGCAATCAGTATAGGAGATATCTTCTGCTGAAAGTGCCTACGTCAGTTTGTTCATTTGGATGTGGATGGCATCCACATTAGTCATATTCTTTAAAGCTACTCAAATTTCAAAGGTTTTTCACACGGTGATAAATTCAATCTGAGTAGGTCTTGGATTGCTGCTGAATCCACCCACCAGACATTGATGTAAGGAAATGAAGGTATGGATGCATTGACCTTACATCACAGAAGCTTTGAAAGTAATTGCGAAACAGAAGATGACTTGGTTCATTGACTTATGCAGATGTGTCTTTGCTTCCCACAGACATACAGTGTACCTACAAATGTTAAGCATGAGCGTAGTACTAAACCTTTTCAGTGAGATCGTGTTGGTGATTTGAAATGCCATATTCAAACTAAGGCATACAATGTCAAACAGGTTTTAAATCATGTTGATGCTAAACTGATGTATAATCAGGTGAATAGTGTCTGCCATTCCCACTCTGTGCCCCATATGCCTGTTTCTGCACTAACTTTGTGCTCAGAAAGTTGGAATAATTTTGTTTCATTCGTCTTTTTATTCCTATTTATACACATCAGGTTAATTGTGGTTTAATTTGCACTGTGATATGTTTGGAAGAGACTGATGAATAAAGTTTTGAGAAGATACACTTTATATATCAATAATAAATCACGATGTCACAATCATTTAATGAGAAGAGGTAAAAATACTTCAGTGTATTTCACTGATTTTGGAGAACTGGCTCATATTTTATAGAAAAAAATGTTCCCTCCAATATCCTCTGGCTGCTACGCCTCAACTCTCTGTGATTTACAGAGTTTTGTGACAGAAAGTAAAGTAAACTGCTGCAAACTATAGCTGCTGTTAGCTAATGTAAGCTCAGTTTGTTAGCCAGGCTGCCCAGACTGTGAGCTCAGAGCACTTTGGACAGAGCACAGGCATTTTGGACCACCGGGAAAAGGACGTTTTCAGCCCCAGGGTGTGGGTGAATGCTGATGGGGAGCGGAGTTTATGTCTTCCCAGAACCGGAGCTGGGCAAGCGGGCAATGTAACCAAGCTCAGCGGCTTATGAACATAATGACAGAGGCAAGATGTAGAAGTGGTATTGCACTTACTTAATAATACCAATGTCTCCCCAGTGTTGCTTTAACTTTAAGTGTGTGTCGTCTCTTTTTTGGCAAATGAATTACACCCAACTCTAACACTCACAAACAGCGTTAAGGTGGGTCGCCACCACCAGCTATGTTGTCCCAAAGTGGGAACGGAAAGTAATTGAAATGATTTAAGAGGCAGTGGATTATTTACACAATATAATCATGTTTATTTTTAACACGGTATCAATATTTAATATTTAACTTGTATATTACAATAACCCTAACCCAATATTTAACCACTCGTTACCATATGATTATAGATCCACGACTGACAGGCAATGAGACAACTCAAATTGAGAGTATTGTGTAAAACAATGACTGTATCACTGAGATAAATATCTCTCCAAAAAAAGAAACCCAAAAAAACAAATTCAAAGTGACAGAGAGTAATGGGTTAAACTTACTTCTGTTAAATTAATATGTAATCAGTGTTTGACACATGTCATTGTTGGCAACAACTCCATCAGACATTTAGACTTGACAGCATAATTGGAAAGGCATCATATAAATAGACAGACATGCTCAAAAAAAAAAACAAGATTGAGTTGTCAAATTGACATGACAGTAACGTAACTAAAGTAACTAATTAACATGTGAATTTAAAGGTTTTACCTCAGATAACATTTAGTTTCTCAATCTGTATGATGAATGGATAATAGAAATGTATTTTTTCCGTAAGATCAGCAGAAAAATTCTTTATCCATTCGAGCAGAGAAAACTCCAGTACTCTGTTCATTCTGGTGAACTGTGGTTATCAGCAGCTGAGAAGATAGTTAGATCCCGAGACAATAGACTCCACTTTGATGTTAGTAATGAAGACCTATACGAGAGCATTACTGACATGGAGATTTTGAAGGTTTTATCCCTCAGGCTAATACCACTACAACAACATGTAGACTGTAGAACATGATGGACAGTGATAATTGTACCTTTTCTCAGGTGGACTGTCTATGATGGCTTCCCATGTGAGAATAATACATGCCTGTTATTAGTCAGCTTGATTAAGCAAATTCACTAACATCGTGGGTAACATTGCATGAGTCTAAATTATGGGGTTATGAAGATAGCTGAAGCGAAGATTTGAATCAGGCAGTTGTACTAGACAATAATTAATGCTCGCAGCTAAGTTAGTGTGTAAAGTAGTTGGGCATGGTGCTGGAAATGATACTTCTAAAAATGGTACCAGTGCCCAAACAGTGCCTGAGCCTACGTTTCTTTTTTCTACAACCAGAATTTCAGACTTTTTGCAGAAATATTATATTTGCTAACTTGAGAAAAAGATGCTGTCATCATCATCATCATCATCATCTTCATCATCATCAATGGCCTTCCCATCACAGATATAACAAAATGACCCGTCGCGTCTAGTGATTTATATCGATGTACCCCATCCAGGCCACGGACGCCTACGCTGCTGGCTCGAGTGCTTGGCATCACACAAGCAGTTGAGCATGGTGCATCACTCTGCTTTCATTTAGCTTGGCATTTTTAACTATTTAAGGATGCTACTAGCTAACAGGGCGCCTGCTGCCAAAGCCATGTAGAGGGAGTGTTGGCGTAATGTTAACTAGCGATGGCACGCGCGGTGATACCTCTATTGACTGTAACGTCTGTACCGGAGGGCGAAATTAACCGTTTCATAGGAACAGCTCTGGCACCAAAATGAAGCAGCGACATCTGCGTTGTGATTCGGTCCGGTAGATACCGGTCATCTAGGAACAGTTTCTGAAAACCAACCCGAGTGCAAGGTAGAAAAATGTTTGATTTGAGCAAATGTATGAAATGAAGCTGACCACGTTATGTTACACATGGAGATTCCATATTTGCATTGTACAGGTAGATAAATACTGCATGCAGAATATAAAGATCTGCTTCCGTTTATGTGTTATTAATCAAAGGAACTCGCTGACATGTTGGATTGATGCTGAACAGCAAAGCATTTCAGTGGAGGAAAGGACGCTTTGCTAACAAGTCAAACTCTGGGTGCTGCTTGACTTTATTGTAGATCTAATAAGTGACGCACATCATGGATATCAACTATAGTAACATGCACAAAGGCAGACATTAAGTGTATGCAAAACAGTAGTCAGATGGGTGTTTTTTTTTTTTTTTTGTTTAACACAGACATACACACACATACACACACACACAGTGCAGCTGTGAGGCTGGCAGAAGTGTTAGCCCAGCTGGCAATGTGTGCATCTCAATGGCATACCGGGGTTCTGTTGAAATTATAGATGTGCCAACAGATGTTTGGCAGAGATGTTATGGCTGTGTGACACCGTCTGTATGTTTACTTGTGTGTGTGTGTGTGTGTGTGTGTATGCCTGTTCCACCGTGCACACTTGCGTTTGCTTGTGTGTACTTTTTCCAAATATTGTGTTTGGTTGTTCTTTGTTGTGTGTGTGTGTGTGTGTGTATAATTTGTGTTCATATCTCCCTGTTGGTTTGAGAGATAGTGCAAGTATGCATGTGTGTTTAGCCCATGGAGATGAATTAGAGGAATTAAGAATTTATGTGAGTGGTTGAACATGAGCAGCCGCCAGTGGTTCTTTTTGCAATATTGATACCGCATTGTAACAGGAAGCAAGTGAAGCCTTTGGCAGAATAAAATAGAAGAGGGAGTAAAATAAAGATAAAAAAAAGGAGAGGGTGATTAGGGGAGAAAAAAAAGAAAGTGGAAAAGAGGTGAAAGAGAGTTTGACAGAAGGATCGAAGATGATAAAAATGGAGGGAGTAAAGTGGCATGAGGGAGTGGAGAGGAGGAATCATAATGCAGAAGGAATTAGAGAGACAGGTTATATAATTTTATTGTGTTTTTTTTTTTTTTTTTTTTTTTTTTTTTTTTCCTGAAAGTGTAAAAGGGTAGCGAAAAGGATGAGGGTGAATTTGGATGAGAGAGACATAGATAAAGACCGAGTATGTCAGGCACACAGTGAGGGAGTCGCTGAAATGCCACAAGACGGAAGAAGAGAGAGGGAGGGAAAAAAAAAAAACTAAATGCAAGAACTAAGGAACCCTAACTGCCGCTTCCCATGGTGCAAATCCGACGGCAGAATTTACTACAGTACTCTGGTTTTTAACTTGTAATTATTAAAACCTTTCCTCAGAGCAATCATTAGAGTACTCGACCACCCACTGGCCTCTTGCCTTATAATCAAATCAGCAGTACACTTTTCACATCGCTGCTGTCATTCACCTCCAGCATGCACTGACATGAATGACAGGCACTGTAAAGCACGGAAGGAGGGGATGACAGAACACTTAGATATGAGTGTAAAAAGGAAGGGGTGGAAAGAAAGATGTGCACACAAAAGGGCAGGAAGGAGAGAGGAACAGAAAAGAGTGTGGGCAGTGGGTCCACAAATAACATGTGAAGGAAAAACAGGAGTGCAAAGGAGGAGAAGTAAGTGGATCTGAGAAAGTGAGTGCCGCTGCGGGGGGCTAAATGGGGTTTACGACACTTTGGGGAAAAAAAAAAAAAAAAAAGACGAAGTAGGACTGTTGAACAGCAGAGGGCTGCAAAGGAAGTGAAAGAGAAACGTCGAGAGGTGAAGTGAGAACGAGTCAGCCCGACAAGAAGAATCCGAGAGACAGTGAGTGAGAGAGGGAGGGGTTGAACGAGAAGAGCCAAAGGAGATAGACACTATTGCCATAATTAAAGCTGAGGATGAGGTCACTGCCGGGGGGACATGGTGCGACTTTAATAGCCCAGAGATTTGGCCGGCGTCCCATCGGCCCTTTAACTCTGCATTAAGCTGATTACCCCCACATTTAACCAAAAACCTCCGCCCACACCCGCTATTCGCCTAATATCACTTTAACTAAAACATTTTTCGGGGTAGGGTGGTGGTGAGGGTGGGGGTGTTTGAGGGTAAAAGAGAAACAGAGAGAAAGAGAGCAAAGGGCGTAGCTTGAAATCCATTTCATTTCTGTGTTTTTTAAACCACGTAGCCAAAGCTGGTGTTTTTTGTGCATTTTGCAGTAATACTCTAGTATTGTTGTTGGGCTTTTTAAAAAATTTTCATACTAGTGCTACAAGTGGACCACTTGAATTACATATACAGAGTGCGCATTGTTTCCGGAGATGACTTGTTGAACCACTCTGTGGAAGGATCAGGTGCACGAGGGTTTAATACCAATAATTGCAGCTTTTGGTGAATGAGTCATTGTTTTAATGCAGCTGTGGTTACCATCACAATCATCAAAATTATTCTCTGCATGTTTGTTTAAAGCTGCAAATGAGTGCAGCTCAAAAAAAAAAAAAAAAAGCGCACACACAGACACACAATGTTCATTGTCTTTCTCATGCGGTTCACATCCAGTGGCCCGGGATAGAACTTCTGACCCCAATCATTGTTATTAATGGAAGCGATTAGGAAATTGAAGTAGCGCTGCACTACAATCTCTAAACAACACATCCAACACAACAAATCCACAGTTCAGGCATCACAGGATGTAACTGCTACCCAACATGCAGTCAGTTTGACTCAGATCATCACAGAGCTGTGAAAAGAATTTGTAGAATATTGTACACAAATTACTGAAGCCTTCAAACTTCAAATGTTATTTAAACACCACATTTATTTACTTTGTTGCATTTTAACTGCTGTCATTCTGTATATTTACATATAGCAATAATACAATTTTTTAAACGTTACCTTCTAAAGCATGAACTAATTAAATGCTGGATAATTTTCTGACTTAAATGTCCCTAATGGCTGTGTCGCAAACTGCTCACTCTTTTATTAACCTTGTTTTATAATGCACTCACTTGCGGGTGTATTTTGTTCTCAGCTATGCCTCCACAAGACTTTACATGTGTGTGTACAACTAATTGAGCCAAGATGGCATCAGCTTGAGGGTCGCTCGTGCTCATCTCCTAACCGGCCACAGCATCGGAAGCTTTTGTACTGCCAGAAGTAATTTGGGTGGGTTGTCCATTTTGTTAACATTGTTTTCTCCTGTTTATGCATTTATATAGAGTATATAGAGTAGTTTTCATTTTCAAAACGCCTGGATGTAATGCAGTGTTTGTGTTATTTTAGCTCATTACAAGCCTCATTGTTCACTTTATCTAACCTGTATAAAACTAATGCAAACCAAATATTTCCAACCGCTGGTCCTTCATACTGAAAGTATTCAACTGGCAGAACACAGGATGACTCTCATTATGAAGCCACCTGTGTTCGTCATTATTCAGATCAGTTTTAAATACTGCACTGAGTGTTGGAACAAGGAGGAGCAGCTACAGTGAGCTGTTACATCGAGAGCTCCACAGGACCGTGTCTGCTCACTTCCAACTCCTCTGCAAGGTAAGACTCTCACTTAAATGTGTCCTGCTGTTGTGTAGAACATGAAATAAGGTGGCAGTTGCATTTAATATTGACTGACCTAAACAACGTGAGTGTGTTTAGCTGTAGCTGGTCAACGAGCAGTATTATGGTAGTATTATTTTAACCACAGGTGTCGCCAAATCAAACAGGACTGAAATGTTGAGAATTACAATACTTTGAAGTCTGTGTTTAGTAAGAACAAATGTGTTGAGTTTGTCAGACCAGAGAAGAAAGTGTTATTAACCACCCAGCCAAATGTGAATGATTAAAAATATCGACAAAGTTGTGAAATTATGTGTTAAAATGAGGTAAAAATGAGCAGTATTCTCAGCTCCAGGACTGTGGGGGCGTGTCCGCTGAAGGCGCTGAAGCCACGTCCACTCGTGGGAGCAGTTTTTGAAGCGACTGAAACGTGTCAGATGAGTTCAGAAAATGACATGACTAACTTTGAAACACTCAGAGAGATGAATTAATCTCTATCTCTCTGCAAGGGGTGCAGGGGTATGCTCAGGGTGGCCTCAGTGCGTCATCGAGCCACCCTTTAGGACTGCCCAAAAAATCCTGGACTGAAAACTGGTGAAAAACTGTTTTAACCTCTAACTCCACATTTCACTAATATATTGTTCAAAGTCTTTTCACATGTTTTCAGCAACTATTTTCCAACATATTTTGTGTATTTTGAAAGAAATCTCAGAATTGCCTTTACACCAACTTCAAGCAAAAATTCTAGACATTTCTGAGTTGTAGCTTCTCATATGTGAGGATTTGCTGATTTCTTTGCCCATAAACTGATTGTTTTGGGGTTTTGTACTGTTGATCTGACAAACATCTTATTAATTCATCAACTGTGTGCTCTTTTCTGCCAATTTACAGACCAACAAAACCAAGCAAGAAAATAATCATTGAAACAACTGATAAAGAAAAAAATATTGTTAGTCGCAGCCCTAATACAAATTCCTCCAATGCAAATATTGCGTTGTGCAAAGGCTATGGACTGTACATTTTGGGTTCCATTGTAGACATACAGTATATAGGACATTATATATAGAGCATGTACTCATTCTTATAGTCTGTACACTGAAATAAAATGAGGGAGGGAAAATATAGTGCAGTAGGTAAGAAATAGTAGGTCGCATAGTGATTTCAACTCCCGCTTAAAAACATAATGGACAGCTGCTGAGACATTTTCAACACATAGTATATGTATTAGTATGTCATCTGCCTGTACATGAACATGTGCATATGTGTGTGCATTACTACACAGTTGCATTTGGAACAGTAGCCTTGGGTATGTTGGTATCAGGCTTCCATCCAGTACCCCACATATGTGGTGTTGCCACTTGGCTGAACCTGCAGAACCATCCCCGGTTAAATGCAAGCCCTTGGTCTCTCTCTCTCTCTCTCTCTATTCTCTCTCTCTATTCTCTCTCTCTATTCTCTCTATCTTTGCAGCCACAGGATTAACATACCACGGTGGAAGCACTTCAGCTAAATCTCCCCTCCCCTGCAGGGCTCGTGCTGCTTGGACTGCTCTGGATCGAAGCTCACAGCACAGAGAAGAGTCTTAACACAAAGTGGTGTGTGAGAAACACATCTGGAGTGCTGGGTCATGAGCCTCTTTCTCAACACGAGGAATATGCAATACTTGCAGATCAACTGTCGCAGTGACAGCAGCGTATCTGACATGTTCACAACTTTCTACTGACACTCTCTTCCTGTTAACACTGTTGGAAATACAGTCATCCAGTGCTGCCACTACTTTTGTCACTGTGCGTCTTAGATGTCTGTGTTTTTTTTTTACAGTTCTTTCACATTTAATTATTAGTCTTTGTGTTTCTACGTTTTGTGTTATATTCTTTTGTTTTTGCAGTACCAAGGATGCTGGTTAATTTGATTGCACACAATACAATTCTAACCTGCTTTCAATTTCCACTTTTCATCCATGTAAATTAGAAAAATGATTTCTTGAGCTTGAACAAATGAACAAACTGAACGAATTACTCGTACTGTTTTGTTTTGTTTTTTTTCATTTTGGACTATTTTTTATATATATATATATATTTATTTGGCAAAATTTTGAAAAAGAGGACTGCACCAAGATGTGACTGCTGTCAGTGCAGATATTAAAAACCGCGTCCACCCTGCTCATTCACATGCAGTGTACCGGTCATATCTAAAACACACTCCTCGTCTAACGTCCCCTTTTCCCCGTCTTTTTCTGATCCTTTCATTCCTGCCTTGACTTCAAAGCGGTGGGTCGCAGCGTTACCTGATGCTAATAGTCCACATGAAAGAGAATCTGTATGAGGTGTGAGCATCGGGGACTGACGGAGTCTCTTGGGGGGACCCCCGTCTCTTCTCCGTCAAGCCAGACAGTCTATTCCCCAGCTTCTAGTTAGTGGTGACTTCTAAAAGACCTTCAGAGATACTGGGAAAGATAGTGCGCGTACACCACTGAGCTACACACCTTTTAAACATGAGCTATAGGAAAGTGAGGGCCAGTTCAAAGGGAGTCACGCTGTCTGTGCCCTGATATATTACTTGCATGTGGTTTGGGTTGAATGAGTTGACAAATATGAAGAAGAAAGCTTTAGTATTAGAGGCTAGTCCAGTCAACGGGAGTTGAATCACTCCTCTGGGACAATAGGAATATTATAATTCAGTACTACTCTTGTAGTGGTCCACTTGCACAGCGATATATCATCCTGCTAGACACAGGGGTGTTGAAAGTGGCTGCAGACTTACTCTGAGATAGCACCTTATTAGCATGAAGATAACTCCAAGGTGCGGGGATTTATCAAACCTAATATATATTGTGTTATTGGACGTTAAAAGCAGGGGTGGCCATCTCATTTTGGGGCACAAAAGAAGTTAGTCATCCCAAAGGCTTAGATAGCTGTTGAGTGATCGAGGAGTGTAACCACAGAGCTAGGGCAACTTTTTTTTTTTTTTTTTTTTTTTTAAACTAAAGTGCTCCAGCAGTGGAGTGTGGAGAGAAAATGTTCGCCTCCAGGAGCTTCCAACTATTCCTTAAAATGCATATTTAAACTGTGTGATCCTCTGCACCTCTTTTTCCTTCTTTCCAAGTGGTTTCACTGAAACTTAAAGTCGTTAAGGCACAAAGGGACAAGAAAAGGAAAGAAAAGAGATTTTTTTCTCCTCACATCACTCATGCAAATTTGACTTCTGGACCATTTGTGATTATTCATCTTTAACAGCCAATGTACCATACCGACAGGGCAGATACTAGCTGCTAGCCAGCGACAGACACACAAAGTAGGTTTGTAGTGGCCTGTGGGTTTCTGTTCAACTCAGCTTCTGACTGATCTCAGAACTCACCGGAAATCCCAGTTCTTTGTTATTTCCCTCAAGTCTCTCCCTTTTCTATTCTCTGCATGCTTTATGGAGCTGTAATAACTCTAATAACAATGTATGTATGTATGCATGTGTATTGTATGTGACAATAATGGGTGGATGATAGTGTGTTTATGTGTTGAAGGGCGGCGGTAGCTCAGTCTGTTGGGAACCGGAGAGTGACTGGTTTAAGTTCAGTATGGACCAAAGTATGGGAGGTGGACTGGTAGCTGAAGCGGTGCCAGTTCATCTCCTGGGTACTGCAGAGGTGCCCTTGAGCAAGGCACTGAGCCCCTAACTGCTCCCCGGGCGCCGTTCTGTGTGGCTGCCCATCACTCCACCATCTCTCTCCACATTTGCATGGCTATGAGCCCTTTGTGTGTGTGTGGCTGTATTTCGGGTGCATGTAAATGCATGTAAAATAATAAAGAATTCCCCCTCGAGGGATCAATAAAGTATCTATTCTATCGTGAAGGCCATAAAAATTTAATTCCATGATTGAAAATTTGTCATTGAAATATAACTCCACCAATGTAGCTTCACACTCCTAGAACACGGTCAGACTTACGATGGACAGTCAAAGAAAAAAGGAAATAAAAATATTGTTTTAATTCCACGCATTCTTCTTTCTGGTGCCTACATTACCCACGATGCAACTCAAGGTTCAAGTTTTATACTAGTAGTAAAGCAAAGATGAGTGTACAGAGGTCTTACTTCTTTCTAACTTAACATCCACACATTTTCTCTTCATTTTCAAACTCTAACTCAAGTCTTCAGACCAAACCGACGCTGACTCAAGTGACACCACCTAAGACCTGCACACAGACTGCTTGAGACATTAGACCAGTGGTTTGTTGGGTTGGTTTTATCTGAATAACTAACTCGCCAAATACGTACAGGCACATCACTGCCATGGCAAAGGCCGAGGCAGCCTTAAAAAACAAACGTGAAACCGCCTGACTAAAAAGCAGTGTGATCCACCTTGGCATGAAAAAAGCAACCCACCAATCCAGCAAACAAACCAAAAAATAAGAAAATGAGAAAAAAAATGGCAGTCTGATATTTGAAAGAAGTCTCAAGCTGTGGCATTCACAGTCAGGAAGATCTGTTACTCGGGCTACCAAGGTGACACTGGTGTGAAGGCTGCTATGGAAACCAAGTGCTCATTGACTTTGTAGCTGCCCCTTTCCTCTGTGAGAGGAAAACTTTTCAGGTGGACTCTAGAAACAGTGAATTAGCTCAGCGCTCAGTCGGATTTGTTCCCTACACACGCTTTGTGCATTTATTGTGGTGAGTCATATTCTGTTCAACATCCTGGGAGAATGGTCTTATTATACTTTATGTACACTATATAGGACTGGATTTATTGTGTTTTAGGACATAAACCAGATTTTATAAAAGTTACAGAGGTCCAGCAACGTACACATTCAAGCCTTGTGTAATAGTGCTTTTAGCTGCTGCACTGTCACAAATGACAAAGACCGGGTGGAAAATGTTTGATTTCACATCAGTACCATGACATCTAACCACTCCGAGTGATGGTTCAGCCCAGGGAATTTCACAAGTCCACCATATTTTAGGATGTATTATATCAGGCCAAACTTTGTGCGAAGCAGTTAAAAAGTTTGTTGTTTTCACAGCTTTCCCCTGCATAGCTGTGGTTCTGAGGTTTGATTTGATTCCTAAAAGCGCTGTGGCTGCCTAAACCTCCTTTTCATTTGACTCTAGTCATTTGGAACATTTTCTCATTCAAACCAAGGCTTTGATTAAAAACAAAGGGCCGCTTATCTCAAAGGGCTGGGTTTCTTCCCCCAGCCTTTGAAAACAGCTCGTAGCAAATTATGGTAAATAAGTGTACAAAAGCTTCGCCTTGTGCATATACAGGTCAGCTTTCTTCAAAAAGCTGGCCTACAATGTGCCAAACAACAAAGTGCCGTGATGCATGTGGGCACGGCAAATAGCACTGATCTGTGTCTGTGCTCTGTTTTCATGTTTCTTTTCCCTCCGCCTCGTTTTCTCGCTTCACTTTAATATCAATCAGCAGCAGATGGAGAAACTAATAATTTCCGACAACTATTGATAGATGGCTAATCTCTAAGGGAAGCGGACCTCTTGCAGGCGGCGTCAATGATACCAGCTTTTTCATGTTCCAAATTAATTCCTGAACGTAATAACTAGAGGCAGTTTGGAGAAACGGGGATTTCATTTATAATTAAACAACACTCCTTTAGATGATGTCTAAACGACTCAAAGCTTTTGCCTATGAAGTTCTAACCTCTGGACAATCACATGGGGAAATGAGGAAGCGTGCTGAAAATGTTTATCAGTGTTTTTTTGGCACATAGTATCATCCCTCTCCTTCCGTGTTTCAGTGCTTTGTCTTTTACTCACTTCTTCGAAGTGTACTGAAAACAAAAGTGCTCTCTCCTCGTGCTTTTATTCACAAGTTTGTGTTATCACTCCATTTCTCATCTGTGGAGGCAATTCATATGGTGTCACACGATTGCACCCCAATTTCAGCTCATTCAGATGTTAGTCTTACGACACGGACTCCCTTGCGAAGGAGCTACGGAAGAGTAGACCTAATGGAATTCAAATCAAGCCGCGTTCCGGACCTAATTTTGAATATCAGGAGGATCAGTTTGTGTTAATGACAGCCAGCGGTTTCTGTCCACACTGTTAAGCAGAATTTGTTGCCCTCTGTTAAAATACCTGCTTCTTAAGGCCCAGTTGCTAGGGTTTGGCATTGCATTGCATCCAATTGCATCATGTTGAACCTCTTTGAAGTTCCAGTGGCACTTCTTACCCCCTTATTCAGACTCGGCTTAACACTTCTTTGACCCAAATAAAAAGACAATCGTAAAGGGGGGGAAAAAAAAAAAAAAAAAAACCTACACGAATACGTGATGCTGTTGCAATGAGTCTGTTACAGTGTCTGTTACAGAAAAGACAATGTCACTCTTGATCAAGCACCTGCTTTTGCTTTTTGTGTGACAGATAAAGCAGAGCTGATTTACAGTCATGTTCTTAAAGGGCTGGATCTGAGACCTTGCCCTCCTCTTATCTGTCAGTTATTAACTCCACACTCACATCAAGATCCATGGGGATTCACTTTAGATGCTCTCTGTCTCACCCTCTGTTGTTCTGCCTTGCTCCGTCTAGTCACTTGTTTATCTCGCTCCATACATCATTTAATCTTCCTTATTCCCCCCTTACATCTCCCTCTAAATGTATTTAATTTAGCAACTTTTCCCTGCGGCCCCCACCCCCACCCCCACCCCCACCCTTAAGACAAGTTTTCTGTAACTCCTTCCCTACACTTTTGCCCCCTGTGCTCCCCTCCCTATCGCTCGCTCCGCGCACGTCCTCGTGCTGTCTCACTCGGCAGAGCGAGACATTGTGTGCAGACGCTGCCAGTCTCCAAAGAGTGAAGCCGGCTAATGCATAGCAAACACTAACCAGCCAAGCCAGGCATGCATAACACAGAAGGATGGTCTCTCGCTTTTGTGCTGCGGCCAATACACTCAGGCATTAACACCCTCCGTCTGAGCCATACATTCCAATGAGCCGCCGGCAGTTTGTACAGCTCGGGCTTCTGACATACGCATTCACTCAGGACCAAAATTATCAGCTTTCTCGCCAGGCGCCTTAATCACCCACAGGGACCTGTAAGCTGGAGTGAAGGATAGCAAGAAAGAAACCTCTGACTCTTTCAATATCTCTCTCTTTCTGTTATCTTCTATTTGCCCTTAAAGTCATTTCATATTCAATCAGAGGGAACTGAGGAGGCATTTCATGTCGTTGAGCATGCAGGTCATTTGTAAAGTCTAATAGACACTAAGTGAAAAGGAAGCTAGACCGCTCTGTGAGTTCGCCAACATTTGGTAAGCCCTGGAGCTTACGAATGTGCTCCTGAAGTTGCAAATGAACAAGTCACTCAGCAGCTGTGTGAGGAAATATATTAGGCTGTTAGGCTAACATTGCTAATACCCTTATGTGGCTTCAATATTGACACTGAATATATCAAAGTGACATGCAAACTCAATCTGGAAGTTTCTTCAAAAGCTAAGTTTTCTCTGGATTATTACTCGTTCAGTTGACAGGTCAAATATCGTACGACCCTTGACAAATATGATAAACTCCCATATGAAGCCATCAAGAATGGCTGTGCCGGTATGAACATACAAAACAGCGAACAATGGCTGATCATAACGCACCACAGAGGTGCATTATAGAGAGCCCAGTGACCTATCAATAGGAAACCTAATAACAGGAAATGTACAATACCAGGCTGACTTTAAAAGGGAAAAAATGGTTTAACTATAACATTAATAATTCACTACATGGAAAAAGGAGGGGAAAAAGTAAAAAGCTCTGTGCTATTACAGTTGATGGTCTTATCCGTCATCTCTGAGTACAAGGAGTGCCATATGTTTCTCCTGTGGCACGCAAACGCTTGATCTACTTGAGCTGGCATCCATCACAGCAAGCTGCCAGTCTTAAATAGGCTTTTGCATTATGACAAGGGTAATGCTCACATCCGATGAGAGGTGTTCAACCTAAGACAGGGGCACCCTTTAGTGCGAGGCATGACACACGTTCACATATGTAGGGATAAAGCATGGGCTCGCGTAGGCGTCAAACAAAGTCTGTCGTTGGCGACATAGGCGCACTATATGTCAGAGATACAGCAAATTGTTCCATTTCAGAGAGAGGCGCAGAGAGAGAGAGAGAGAGAGAGAGAGAGAGAGAGAGAGAGAGAGAGAGAGACCTAGAGGCTGTTAAATTGCCCATTTCATTATTGATAAGCATCACAGGCACAAGTCAGTCTTCCCATATGATTGACAGCTGAGTCTCAGCCACTGATTTTCCACATGAGAGAGGGAGGCGAGGCAAGCAATGAGGGATGTGATGGTCCAATTTCACTTCAAATGGAGCCCTAGGTGCAGGAAGACAGGCAAAGTGAATATATAACAATGTATCTTTCATAATGTAAGTAATTCAAAGTAATGGCAGCTAAATAACAGATCCCGCTTTGCATAATGCTAAGCTGTTTTGGGGGGTGAAATTTATATCGAAAGCAGTGGAACGAAAAAACACATCCAATGCAATCTTAATAGAACTATTCTATTAAGAAGCAATCAGATGTAAACCAAAGCATATTAATAAATAATAAAGATAAATAATTACGCCTCTGTGATTTCACTGAGCTTTTTTTTTTTTTTTTTTTTTTTTTTTAACGGATCCAATTATTAACAGTGGCAGTCTGTAAGTGGTTTTCTTCAAAAGGAAAAGACCTGTTTTCCAGCCCATATGGCATGAGAGTGAATATGAAGTCATTCAAACTCACACACACAGATGAATACATATTAGTCAGTGAGGAGTAAACATATCAGTATGAACTTAATCCAGTTCAGGACAAAATTGAAGAGTCTCTGAGATTCATTATAGTCCTGAATCATACCATCATCTAATAATGATACTTTCACAAAGATATTTCAAGAGGGGTTCTTTAGGCTCTTAGGGCCTGACCATTATCTGGAGACTCAGTGCACTGGAAAATTGCATGCACTGCAAAGTACAAGGCTGTATTCAAAGAGTTTAGTGGTTGGCATGAACAAAATAAAAGCCAGTCTCTGATGAAAGCCTGCTAAACAAGAGTCTCCAGCCTTACTACTGACTGCAAGGTTGTAGTCAATGATGCTAACATTTTCACAAGAACAATGCTAACATGCTGATGCTTTAGCTGCTGTAATACCATGTTAACCATCTTACTGTAGCATGTTAGCATGCTACTATTTGCCACTCAGCACAAAACACAACTGAGTTAGATGAGAATCCAATTAGTTTAGTAGGTATTTGGTCAGAAACCAAAGGATTGGACCTGATGATGACGCTAGATGAAAAGTCAGGGGATTATCAAACTTCTTGGGGAAATATGAAAGTCTGCAGCAAATTTTATAGCAATCCATCTATCCAATAGCTGTCAAGACAAAACCACAAAAGTCAACTTCATGGTGTAACTAGACAAAAGGGAGTAGTGTAAGTAGTATCCATCCTCTTGGTACCATTATGTCTGTATAAAATTTTGTGATTTAATATTTGTTTCAGTCTGGACTGGCCTACATTTCCATCCCAGAGACATACCGCTATCGTGGTTAAAATCTTAAAAACTCATTGTCGGCCCGCTGCTCTGGGTTTCTCTTTTTATCATAAAAGCTGTTCACTGACTTATTCAATTCACTTCTACTTTGCTATTCTTTTGTCAGGCTACTGTCAGTTAAACTCAGCACTTGCTACAGATGTTTGGCATTAAAGCTGCCATGAAATTGGCACTTGAACTTCCTGGAAAACAGTGCATTTCAGTGGCAACTTCATGTTGCAAAAGTATGGGTAACCAAGCCAATAACATTCTAATTTCTTTTTCAACACTCCTGCATTTCTGTCCATCCTATCAGATAAAACTGCCTTTCCCTTCCATTATCAATAGCCCATTAATCCTTCCCTGTCCTATTTCACATCACATTAGAGAAGTTATGTTACCTTTTATAGGACCGTTAAAAGCCTGGACTGGGAGGGATTATGCCCTTTGCCCAACTGGATGGCCTTTAATGTGAAAAATCTGTGCAGTGTGAGCTTCATGGACAGCAGCTTAAGGCTACAGTCTCACATAAGTGAATGCAGATGGAAGAGTGACCATTGCCAGCTGAGGCAAAATGTGGGCATCGCAGGATGTGCCACACATGGAAGTAATTTTGCTGGTTTGTAGTCCGTTTTAGGGGCCACCGCCCCACAAACACACATGTTTGCTATTTGCTGAGACTGCAACTTGGCCAGTCAAAGTTCACCAATGTTGAACTCTACACGAAGAAGAGATGTGAATCTGTGTTGCCACTGGAAGCGAAGGTTTTATTCGCCCCTTTGCTTGCATAGAGTGGAAGTGAACAGGAGGGGAATATACGCCAATGTTGATTTTGCAGATGTGTGACTGTAGCCATAACAATGAAGAGAAAGAAATGGCAAGAAACAGACCAGACTAGAATTAATTAGTGGGTAAAAAAAACTGCATTTCTTTTAAAAATAAAAATTGTAACTTGTACTGGAATTAGCACTGCAGAAATGTCTTGATAAAATAATGCACAACAGGTAAACAGGAAGTGTTGCAAACAGAAAACAGGGAAACATAGGGCTTGTTTCTAATATAAGCCTGTTTCAAATTTAAATCAAAGAATTTACAGAGGCAGTCATGATGAACCCAAGTCTAGCAGCTGGCTTATAAGTCTCTTTTTAAACTACTCCTCATCCACTTTTCTTTAGCACCCACTGCCACTATAAGAGCCAAGCAATGGCTTTGTTGGACTGCATCTTGGTTGGACTGAGTCCTCCCTGCCTTTCTTGTCCTGGCATGTTCACAGTGGTGGCCGGGCACCAGACAGGCTTTATCTGCCTCCATGTGGAGCACGCTGCCTCTGGCATAGGAGATCCGCCGGCATGTGTGGACTGCCAAGCTGTTCCCTGCCATTTGGTGTACAAACCAGCGAGAGCTCTGTCAAGGCCGTCCTTCAGTGGATGTGGATAATTGCAGATGTGACGAGTATGGCAGGTCTCTCTCCCCTGAGCACTGTCCACCTGACCCTGAACCTAACCCAAAGCTGCTTCTGACAATGAGGAAAACATGCTGGGCTGGGATGACTAAGTTTCTGCTTCTGTGATCCTGTTCTCTTTGTCGGTGAGGCAGGACTTCCCGGTGGCAATAAAATCAACTGCTGAAGAGATCAGCATCTCCTTGCTACCTCCCAGGTGTACCATCTTGACTGTTTTTGATATTACTGACAAGGTGACGCTTGTGATCAAGCAGGAAATATCTCACTTTAAAAAGGACCCGTTTGTAGGATTTGACAGCCAAATTCAACTGGGCACGGATGCAATGCGTCACGTGTGAGCCATGGCCGTCGGAGCTGATCACAGCCGTTCTAGTCAATATTTCGAACCCCACCAGTGCCACGAACCATTTCAGATGTGTCATGATCTTTGACCGATGCCACAAGCAGCCCTCATGAGCCTGCACAGAGCAGCTCGAGCTGGCTGGAGGTCAAACACAGATTCTGCATAGAGAATCTGATCGATTCTCATAATAAAACACCCAACTTAGAATCGTAAAAGCCAAAAAGGAAACTTTAACTATGTAGAATATTTAGATATTTAGAAGCATGTTTAGAAGCACATAAACAAAGGAAAATTGACCAAATCTGAATCTGGTGGGCAAAATGCAGCTGCGACATGACGTAGATGTGCCCGGAGCGGTTTCCCAGTAATGGCATCTACTGTAGAGGCGTAGCTGCGGATTGCACCTACCACTCCGCTCAACCTCACACATTCCAAGCATGAAGGAGACAGTGGCCACAAATTCTGCAACAAACGCAAAACGGCAGTGTGTGGTCTGTCCGTTCTGTGCTACAGCAGAAACATGGTGGACTTGGTGGTAAAGGATACATGGTGTCTGCAGATATGAATCTTCTAAGAATAACAAAAACATAATGACTTTTATTTCCAGGTGACTGCACCGTAATAACAACAGAGTTTGGCATATTATATATTACATTCCATGTATGCCATGTTCTGTAAATACAGCCCCCTAAATCTCACTGGAGCTTTAAAAGTCGACCAAGTTTTGTGAAGTGAAATTCTGAATCTTTTCAATAATAGATGTCAAATAATTGTCTCCATACTGTCTCGACTTATAAATTCAGCCAAAGCAAACAGTGTGTATAAGCCAGCAAGTCTGCTTATTCAGGCAGATGGGTCCGTTGGAATTATGGTAATTTGCTTACATAGTTATTATTAACAAAAGGGGGATGGATAAACTGAGAAAATTGAGCACATACTTTTAGACAAAAAAAAATGTTGACTCAGAGCTGAATAAAAGTTCACTGTAATCTGGTCTTCATTGGTTTGGTTTACAGTAAAAGCAGCTTGTGGGAAAAACACAGTGAGAGAACATGCAGTAGACTGCACAACAGGTTGAGTTGACCTCACCAGATGTTTCTTGCTCATTCTTCTTTTCCCCAAGAGGAAACGCAGAAGCTCGGCGCACCAGAACACAAACACACAAGGTAGGAAGAGAGAGACGAGATCAAAAGGAAGAGTGCAGCAGGTAAAGAGATTTGCGCTGCCAACATGGAACCTGGAAAAAAATAAGCTTTATGAATTTACCATATGCTGAAGTCACCCGGGTGCTCGGATTCAAAAATGATTCACATCACAGGGAACGACGGACAAAAATCATTGATCTTTAAACTGCATGTGTTAGATGTTACATATTAAACGCAGGCGGATCACGCTTTACGCTCAAGTGCAAAGTTAAATTACCCATTCATTTGTTTACAGGCGCTTTGAATACACGTTCTGGTTACCTGTGTGTTAGTGCATCAGGATGCAATGTTGTATAATCTCACTTTATCAGATTCAAAATATAGTGCCCTGTTGTTATCCCAGGAGTGGCTGGAGAGACATTGTTTTAATGGAACTAAAGTACAGTGGTTCTCACTAATGCATGGAAATGGTTGTCAACAGGCTTTCAGCTCCTGCACCACAATTAGAGCTCTGTCACTAGTCGACGGATGGCTAGCTTCCCATCGCACTGAATTACAATGCTGTCAAGTGTCTCATATCACTTATGAGGTTGGCAGCACATATCCATTCCCAAAATATCAGGGCTGGTACTGACACCGAACAGTTAATGCACACTGCATATTCAAAAGTCTGTCATCACTGATTGGCGGTGAGCTGAGTGCACGTCCATAAATTTGCCTCTGTGTGCAACTACACTAACTTTGACGCAGAGAGCAGAGTAATGTAGCTCCCCTCACTTTTATTTCTTTATTTTTTAACCCTCCATAAGGATGCCCACATAAAGACCGGCTAACAAGTGTTAGTTTTAATAAAGCCATAACCATAGCTCATTAACAGCAGTGCGAGATTGCTGGCTCCTTCGAAACATGCTTTTTAATGACCCCCGTGGGACAGATCATCTGAATATGCAACAGTGATCTTTTTATGTAGAATAGCACAGTCTCTAGGGCTTACTGTGAATTGGTAACAACCACGCATGTACATTCAAAACCTTCTCGACACATGCATGCGGCCACACACACATATATATACACACACAGCATTGAACATGTATTGCAAAATTGCTAGACAACTGCATGGCTAACAAAGAAGGATCTCCATGGAAACAAATCTACTCTGGAATGTCATTCCCTTTGGCAATAGCTTTTACTTTTGACAATATTCTTCTCAAATTACATTTTTGTTATAGTCTAATTTATTTATTTATCTGTTTACTACTAGATACTTGCTACTTCTATATCTATCAACTTAAAGATAACTGATGGGTACAACAGGGACCAAAATAGAGTACTTGGATCAGCATAATGAATAAGGTGCAAATCAAGGTTCCTAAACGTCAGACCTTTGTGTGTTTAATAATAGATGCCAATAACAAGTGTACACTGGCAGTAGCTGGAAGATTAGATGCTTCTTGCTCACACATTTACGGAGGTGGAGGAGTCCAGTGCCACGGTGTAAACACACACACTCGCTCACAAATCTTCTTTATTCTTCTACCAAGACAAACCTGTTAACTTGTTATAGGGGCCTGTGTGTGTGCAGTTTGTACATGAAAGAGTGCTTAATACAACTGTGTGATGCCAGTTTGGCATGCTTTTTTGGCTTGGCTCTCTCTGCAACAAACCTTTGGAAAAGAAGCAAAATGGCACAAATCTCCTGTGCGCAGAGGTATATAGAGGAGTACAGACAGCCAAAGTGTAGGTGTAGTGAGTGTTCAACTCGACGCGTATCTCAAAATTCACCACAAAGGCTTAACTTTAATGTTCCCGAGTTTTTATTGATCACTCTTTCTTGTTATGCCAAAAGACCAAGGAGAAGAAAGCGGAAAAGCTCGACAGCAAAAGGAAGTTTCTCAGAAGAGAACAAAGTATGTTGAGGCTGGATGAAGAACATATTTCACTATTTCTGTATCATGTGCTGTCCATTCAGCTCCGTATCTCAACACTGTGTGAGCAGAGGACACATATATGCCCTCAACAGGCTCTAACTGACCTCTGCGAATACAAAGTGTCTTCCATCTGCCAAAGTCGTTGTCACAAAGTATGTCTTCAGTGAAAGGCTTGTGTGCACAAAAGAAGACGGAATGTTGCCAAGGAGTCTAACGAATGATTGAGTCAAACTAATTCCCTGAGTGCTTTAAGATAAAGGAAATGTAATTACATAAATGCTGTCTCTTTTCACATAAATGGGTAGCATCGGGCTGTGATTGTGATGCTCTGCTCTGAAATTAAAGCCTGTCAGACGTTCTGTTTGTCAGTGGCAATATGTTTTCTGTGCTGTATATAGTATGTAAACAGTGGGTTTATTTCATCTTTGGCTGTTGCATGTGAGACAGCGATGACAAATGGTGCAAAGAGCCATCAACTGGTCCGTCCATGTATCCATCTGTCTCTCCATATGTGTTAGAAAAACTTTTCGAGATGATTTGGTGAAATAGTATGCTATTTGGCTGCCTGTTAGTCTGCCACTCTGGAGTGATTGGCTTCAATAAGCATCATTAGCATGTCTTATTAGCTTCTCTCTGTAGATTTAGTTTGGAAAATGTCCTGTATTGATTAGGGTTAATTTGTGTCAATTGTTCTTTTTTTGATAGTTCTTCATGGGCTTAGAATTTCATACATCAAATGCAGACCCTCTACAGTATCAAGCACTGAAACTTGAACACGTTGCTTTCTATTTGTTATGAAGATATGTTGTTTAAAATTGAAACAGTATAAGGGACAGCTCTTGAGATGTTCACTACTTTGGTCCACACTCATGTGTTTCAACAGATGGATTGCCATGAAATGTTGCACATGCTTTCGTGCTTCCCAGAGGATGTGCCATTTTGACTTCACCTCGAACACCACTGTAAAGGTTGACATTTGTGGTATTTAGTGTAACATTTTAAAAGCTCTACAATTAAATGTGGTTCAATCATTCATGCTCCCTGTCACTTCGCAGCAAGAAGGTTCCCGGTTCGAATCCCTGCTGGTGCCTTTTTGTTTGTAGTTTGCATGTTCTCCCCCTGCCCTCCCTGGGTAGTCCGGGTTCATGCCACAGTCCAAAAACATGCTGGTTTATAGGTAGGGCAGGGCGATATGGACCAAAAGTCATATCAATATTTTTTTAGCTGAATGGCGATACCCGATATATATCGATATTTTTTCCGTGGTCAGATAATTTCATACGTCTATTATTAATGATCTGCCGGTAAATTGCACTCCCATCACTCATACTACAAATCCCACAATGCACTGCAACAGCTGACACCACCTCTAACCCCGCTGCTTCGGTTGTTTATTGACACATTAATCAGTGGTCCAGTGTTGACAACTTAGCGACTTTGTCGCTATATTTAGTGACTTTTCAGACCCTCTAGCGAATTGTTTTTTTCCCAAAAAGTGACTAGCGACAAATCTAGCGACTTTTTCTGGAGTTACTGGAGACTCTGATGTGACGACATCAACGAGCAGCGGGAGACCTGGACAGAAGGAGAGGAGAAATAAAAGCGAATGGCGGCTCAAGGGAAGTATAGTCATTTTAACGCAAAATAAACTATATCGATATAAATGATATGGTCTCGTGCTATATCGCGTTTGAAAATATCGATGTAGATTAAAATATCGCCCAGCCCTATTTAAAGGTTAGTTGATGACTTTAAATTGCCTATAGATGTGGATATGAGTTGCTGTTTGTCTCCATGTGTCAGCCTTATGATGAGCTGACGACTTGTCTAGGGTGTACCCCGCCTCTCGCCCAATGGGTGGGAAAGGCTCCACAACCCCGCTAAGGATAAGCAGTTACAGGAAATGGATGGGTGGATGAAGATATGTTATTTAAAATGTAGTAATAATGTAGAAACATGCCAATTTTTCGCCATGCTACTGACATAGCTCTTGAAATGTCAACGTTGGCCAGTCCACCACTTTGGTCCAGCGTATGTAGTTCAACAGATAGCTCGCTATGAAAAATTTGGTGATCCTAACTTTTCCTTGCGCACCACTGTGAAGCTGACATTTGTGGTATTATGGTTCCTGACCAAATACCTGCAAAGGTAATTAAATGTCTGTCCTCAGCAGGACTTCATGGTTAGTGCTGATAAGCAAATATTAGCATGATAACAAGCTAAATTAAGGTGGCAAACCTAGTCATAATCTATCTTCTGAACATTAGCATCTTAGTATTGTCAGTCATTTTTAAGATGTTAGAAGTATTCCAGTGATTACTCATGCATGTGGGTATTATAGACTATTAAACTTTCTCTTTATAGAATTACTCAAAGAATCAACTCAACTATTTAATAATCAACTTCTTCACTTTGTGTTTAACTTCTAATGGGTCTTGTCTTTAAATGTTTTTCTGCTGCCCTTCTTAAATACTGTTATAACTTTAGAAAAGATTAATTGAATTATCTATAGTCAGCACAATCTGATATGTTGTGATCTGTTTTTAATGAGATTAGCCTCATTCATGTTACATGTAATATAAGTTTCCATACCAGCAGTGCTGGGAAGCTTAATTGAGAGATAGAATATTGGATGTTGGAAAGGAAATACATGACTAAAAGATTCTGATCAGGTGTATAACATTAAAAATTCTATGTGCACTGGCACACACTTGACATTGTTAAAACAGCATGAGAAGCGACCGTTTCGATGAGGAGTAAGGCTTGATTGTCATTTATAAATATGCATATTTTAGCATAATCCCTTTAATGTACTGTAAATGAAAAAAAAAATCATGCCTCAGTCTCTGCAGTGGTCATTAATTCGGTCTTTTCTGAGCAAATTTGCTAAGCTTTTAATGCCACTTCTATCTGGGCAAAGCTACATATTTGATATTAATGTATGAGTTGAATAAGGAAACAATTTAATCCAAAACCAAAACGTTTAACGCTCACTAATGTCAAAGCTAATCCAGAAATCCAAAGTTTATCCCAAAACCCACATGTACAGTAAGCAATCCTGGTGGTGGTATCTCCATTCCACAGTTGCACGCCATGGAAACCCATGTATGATTAAAAAGTGAGAGGAATTCTGTGATATATACAGTATATACTGAATTCATCTGAAATCTCTGACTTTTAAGCAATCTAATATTTTAAAACTATGTCTCTTAATTGTATGTATCTGTCACTGCATGTAATCTAAATTATAATCTAGATTTTGCTTCATGTACATCTGTTTCAGCTTTGCTATGCATATGTGTTTTTAATTTTAAGTCTTTCTTGATAATGCCATGAAAGCAAATATACAGTAAAACTGGATGGGTAATAGAATGACATTCCAAAAGTAATCAAACTTGAATGTCTAGTGCAGTAATACGGAGGTAAAGGTCTTCGTGACATATTGAAAAGGGTACAGGTCATTCAGAAATGGTCCCTTCAAGCAAAAATGGCAACTTAACCTTCTGACAGGCAAGTTTGCTAAACGGTAAACTAAACACGGAGAAAAAAACAAACCTCCAAAAAGTCAGAGCAGAGCATTCCTGCCACAGTCAAGCAAACGGAAAGTCAATATCCTAATGTAAAAGGCAGAGATTGTTGCCTGCTCTCCGCCTCTTCCCCTGCTAAACTTGAAGAGGAAACTGTTTGGAGTGGAATTGAAATAACAAATGTCATTAAATGAGGGTGGGCAACTGCAACTGTTCAGTGAATAGTAGGCCTGCTGCCTGCGGAAGATAAGCAAATGGGAGACTCTGTTTTGATGTCGACTGATGGTCCAGACTGAGCAGGCAGTACGGTCACTGGGGAAAACTGTGTCTTCACTCACTTTGTGCCCAATTGTTTCCCAGTCCCCCCATTAAATGCCAGAAACGGTTGACATAAATCCACCATTCATAAGCTGATAATGGATACCCATTATACAGTGGATGGGGGTTTTCATTTAAAAAACACACAATGAGTTCAGCTTTAGGCCACACCCCCGTCATTTGCATGCAAACTATCGCGGGTTTGACAGCAATTTGGTGAAATAAAGTGGTGAAGTGAAAAACTTTTCAATTCACTTCAGGGTAAATATAGATTTTAAGACTTTTACAAGACTACTGCAATCAATCTGTTCAAATTGGATAACCATTGGTCTCTAAACTTTTCACACTGCATACCACCATTATGACCAACATTAAAATGCTAGCTTAGGCTGACCATATTCAGATACGGACAGTTCACGCAGCAGGCATGTTTGTTCTTATTAGGAAGATTATTGAATTATGAATGCATACGGTTCAAGAACCAGAACTAAGTTGGTAAAAAAAAAAAGGGGTACTCATGGTCCGTACTTTTCTTCTTTCACATTTTAGCTTGTAACTAATCATGGACATATGCACACACTACAGGCACGAACATGACTACATAGCAAGTTGATATTGAGACAAAATATTACACAATTACACGATATCCATTCATCCATCTATTTATGTAACCATTTGGCTGGAGCCTATCCCGGCTGACATTGGGCGAGAGGCGGGGTACACCCTGGATAAGTCGCCAGTTCATCGCAGGGCACACAGAGACAACCATTCACACTCACATTCACACCTACGGACAATTTAGAGTCACCGATTAACCTGTTAAGTGAATGCTTCTGGACTGTGGGAGGAAGCCGGGGTGCCTGGAGAGAACTTATGCAGACACGGGGAGAACATGCAAACTCCACACAGAAAGGCCCCAGCCGAGGTTCGAACCAACCTACTTGCTGTGAGGCGACAGTGCTAACCACTGCACCACCGTGCCGCCTCCTTTACCCGTAATATTGAGTATATTTTACGTGTTGTGTTAGTACTATAGGAGAGGATCTGAGCACTTCTTCCACCACTGCATTTCCCTGCACATTTTCTCAATGGATGAATTTTAAATATTAAAGTGAGATATGCTCAAAAAGAATGCAGCCAAATTGATGTGATTAGATACGGAGCCTCAGGTGACAGTTGCTGACTGCAGTTTGCGCGAACCAGCAAACCTTTAACACATCATCAAGGCAAGCAACTCCTATTACTGTGCTGTCATCTTTACAACAAACCACTCACACCATGCTGTCAACTTGAGCTCAGATCATTGTAATTCTCATACCAAAAATGCTAATAGCCTTCTTATACTTTCCTGCAACCTTAGTCGCTTGTGGTGGTTTGTGTTCCAGTATCCAGTGCTTTTTTTAGACCGTTTACCATTTAATTGTCTTATACAGGATATGCATGTTCTTTTGTGATGGTACTGTTTCTCATGTGGGCGGCAAAGTGTTGTTAGCTACAGAACTGGCATTTTTACAAAGCAGAGAGACTAAAGTTCATATTGGCATGGAGCACACCATTTCCAACGCCAATGACCGCTGCCAATGGAGGAAGAAGTGTGACACTCACATATGTGGAGGTGGTGGTGCTGGATGGGAGTAAAAAAAAAGGTTTGGATGGTGGAGGCAAGGGGTCACATCCTGTCTCATATCACGGATCAGGCTATTTTATTTCTGTGTCAATAAAAATGGAACCACATTATAATGAAAACACAATAGCTAGGAAATTTCAAAAGGATTATCCATGTGTGGAATCTGGCGTTGTGCAGACTTATTCAGGCTGTGCATACGTATGAGTAAATGTATGTGCAGATGCATGGTTAAGAGCTGTATTTTTTAATATGCAGAACATAAAATTATTAAAGAAGAGTACCACACATTGACTGATATTCTGTAGTTCCTTAATTGTGTGATGCGTTCTGACAAGTTTACCCTCCTAACTGTAGTGCAACCAAACACCTCTGTAGAATTGACAACTTCCTCTGCACTAAATGAAGAGGAAGTGTGGAGGGAAAAACAAGGCGGGCAATGTGACAATAAGACCATCTGCGTATGTGACATGAGAGATGTAATGCTGTCAGTTGTTATCAACACCTGATGTAATATCATCTTTTAAGTTGTCTCGCTCACTATTCAGTATGGACATCAAGATAGCAAATTAGCAAACAATGCTAGATTTTATGACACTTGTTTTTATCACTTTTGATCGAGATGCAGATTCTAGTAATTTGTGTGTTTTTACAATTAGTGACAAACATCGCTTTACTACAAAGACAATACCTCTGAACGCTATTCTTCTGTTCTTCATTTGAAATGCAGGTTTATTTGATATAAATGGCTTTGTTGTTGGCTTTGTCTGATAGAGACAGCAACAACTTCAGTAGTTTAAGTTGTTTGATACTTGCTATAAAATGTAAATTTTATAGACTTATAATTGATAGTTTTGTACACTTATATAACACCAATACATGCATTACATATTATTGAAATGATTGATTAATAAACCAAACAACATTTTAAACTTTCTATTGATCTACCAATCAAGTAATTGACAATTTTGGTAGAGATTAAGTAAATAAGCCAAACTTTATACCACATTTGTAAAAACCAGCATTTCAAAGTGCTTCACAGACATAAATTGTTAAGAAATATGAACCCATCAGGGCAAGGACAGATCAATAAAACACCTTTAAGAAAAAACAGGTTTTGGAAATAACATTTAAAATTGAATATACTGAAGAATAGGCTGATCTGACCTCCAGAGAGAGACTTACAACCAGGACAATTAACTTATTATTTAAAGTCCATGTGAAGTAAGAATAAATGTGTTCTGAGTTTGTCAGACAAAAGAAAATGTTATTAACCATCCAGCCAAATCTGAATGATTAAAAATATCGACAAGTTTATGAAATTAGGTGTTAAAATTGGGTAAAAATGATCAATATTCTCAGCTCCAGGACTGTGGGGGCGTGGTTGCTGAATGTGCTGAAGCCACGCCCACTTGTGGGAGCAGTCAAGCAGCAATTTTGAAGCGACTAAAAAGTGTCAGATGAGTTCAGAAAATGACATGACTAACTTTGAAACACTCTGAATGGGATGAATTAATCTCCATCTCTCTGCTAGGGGTGCAGGGGTATGCTCAGGGTGGCCTCAGCGTGTCATTGAGCCACCCTTTAGGACCGCCCAAAAAATCCTGAACTGAAACTGTTTTAACCTTTAACTCCACATTTCACTAATATATTGTTCAAGGTCTTTTCACATGTTTTCAGCAACTATTTTCCAACATATTTAATGTATTTTGGAAGAAATAAAAGTATATGAACTAACTAATTGCAAAAACTGCCACAACTAACAGGTACGCTGTAGAGGTTCTGACCACTTGTAATGCTTTATAGCAATGTTTTTATTTTATTTTTTATGAGTGGGTCCCCATATTCTTGCTATCATGCAAGCATGTGGGTGACACGATTCACAAGCTGCTTTAACACTGCTCCACTGAGTGACATCTGGTGGCAGCAACGTGGTGAACAAACATAGCGAAGTGTCAGCAAAGCCAGGGTTAGGGTGAGGAAAAACTGTAAGAAATTGCAATCAACACATTTGTGTTGTCAACAGACACCCCAAAAATACGCACATATTAGTGAGAAACTCTGAATTTAAACTTTTGTTTGTTTCTAAAAAAAAAAAAGTATGCAGGGCACCTTTAATTTAACTGACTGGACTCAGTACCTTGACTTACTGGCTTCAATTTTGCATCGGGAGCTATTTTCTAATAGAGGTGAAAAATTGTCTGTGGATTATCCTGAGTAACCTGAGATCTTGTTGCTTTAGAATTTTTAATATAATTTTCAATAATTTATGAATTGACTGACGGGCCTTTTGTTGCCTGTACTGAGGCACAATGACCCTAACCAACAATGTTAGACTGACCTTTCAAGCGGCCCAGACATAACTGATGCGGCAGACATATGAAATGAAGCAAACGCCAAATTATTTATTTACAACAACGTACAGTGAGCATGGTGTACAGCATGAAAATGCCAGCACAATTCACAAGAACCAGCTAACACAGCCAGTGCTATGCCACATGCTGGGATAGCCTTGTATAGTACCCACTCTTGGGTGCCACCAAAAAAACAGGGGGTGCTCTTTGGTGACCTATTTTACATACAATAACTACCAGGAGACATACATCCCAGCAAAATGCTCACATTGCACTAAGTAACCCATTTATAGTTAATACACCCAAAAAACAACAGCAAAGCTAGCAAACATAAACCTGACAGGTATTCCCCACCCCCCGACACAACGCTATCCGGTGGAACCCTCCCAGAAATGATAAAGAGGTGCTTGTTTCCCCGGGGACTCCTTTAATCGTGCATACAGGAGCACACAGCTAAGCGTTTAGCTTGACATGATGTTCACTATATCCGTATCTTATGCTGAATCTAAGAATAACTGCATGCAGTTCATCTATGTAGTTCATGCCACTCATTAAGTGAGCCGTGGATAGTTGTTCTGAACGCCACTAATCACTACGTGCAATTATCTTTCCACAGGTGGTGTGGTCAATCTGACCACCCAGCACCTGGAATAAACACTGGATCACATATGAGAGGTGCACACAATCATTAAAGGCAGACCTCCCAGTAAAGCTTTTAAATGTACCAATCGCTCGTCTTATCATTATACTAATCATGTGCATTAGATTACTGTGCAACATATAGAATGTTGTGCAAATATGCTTCATCAAAAAGGAAGCTCTAAAAAGACTGAAAGGACCTCAAGCTATAAACACATTACTTGGACTTACATAGTGAATATATCACTGTAAATAGTCGGACATTAGCTGCAAACAGGTAGGCTCGTGACACCGCACAGAACAGTTTTACACCACGCACAGCTTGTCTTTATTAATAATCATCCCGTGGCACGCAACAGAGGAAAGGATTGAACCGAGATACATGTGTCTGCTGGCGTGCTGTCAAAATGAACAGAAGGTAAGGAATGATGAGGAGACGAACTCCGAACAAGCCAAATGATACACTTCTCATTCATGACAGTCAGTGCTGCATATGTGGTCTAAATTATCATTTAGCTATTACACCAGCATGTGCGCGCACACACACACACACACAGACACACACAGACACACACACAGCATTTGACAGCCAAGCAATGACATGTTAATTGCAGCCGCTGGTTAAAAGGCCTAACAGCCATTCAGGGTAAAAGGGAGAACTCAACAATGGATGATAGGAATTTGTCTTACTGCCAGAGCTGTCGCACTAGACAAGGAAGCTCGGCAGCTGCACTATGTTTAAATGGATATTTACATTGGTGGAGCTAATGTTTTTAGGTTGGCTTGCAAGATGGGGGAAAAAAGACTTGTCATAGCTCATAGAGCAGTGAGATTGACATTTTTTTCCAATAACATAGATTCTAGATTTTTGTAATAGTGAGTTTTAGAACTCCCGATCACGGTTTGGTGATTGTAGGTGCGCTCGAGAGGGGTCCACACAGGAATGTCTTCACAGACATCAAATAAATAGACATACATAAATACACATTTCTCTGGGTTCTTGGCTATATTTCCTGTGGCTCTTTGATTTGAATTAATCAGGACAACATTTCCTAACACACACACACACACACACACACACACACACCGAAATGGTTTAGATAATATTCTTTCCCAAGAGACACATTTGGTTTTAGTATTGCGGTACAAACGCAGGCACAAAAGAGTTTTGTGCCTAGTGCTGGTCAACTCTGTCGACATGGCTCATTAGTGTACTGCTCTAAACAGAGCTGAGCTGATTGGCCATTGTTTAATTCAACCGCAACTCCAACTATAGACAATGGACTCTTCCTCCAAACAATCACTGTTTCAAAAAAATGTTTTCCAGATGTTTAATTTGTCGATTCATTCAAATATTTTGCACAATTTATTGAAATTATTTTTGTTTTTGTTTTTTTAATATTTATTTTAATGCTGAGCATTTTGGGATTCCATGGGGGACTGAATGTTGGTCATTGTCATCCCTTGAGCCATGGTGCTAAGATGGCTAAGATTACCATTGACAGCATAAAGGATGGAAGGCGTATCCATGATGTCACCCACAGGTTTCTGAAGAGCAGTTTTGAAGCTAAGCTTGTGGTGGCTCTGGCTTCCCAACAAATGACACTTGAATGCTCAAACAAGCCATCTGTAATGGCACCCGCCTGTCAATCGTAGCTGTTAATTATGCCTCACTTACTAATATAATTTGAACAGGTGACAAAAAAATTCACCCTCAGTACATTTGTCATGAACGTGAAAACTAGCTATAGAGATCAAAACTGTTTTTCCAACATGTTTATTTTTGCTGTAAAGTTGGGCATTTTAATATGGGGGCTTATGGAGACTGACTTGGAACTGCAGTTTTTGGCATTGGCTCTGCATTTTCTGCATTGGCTTCACTTCACATGTTTGGTTATTACACAATATAAATAATGTATCCCTATATTATATATAAAATACTGCAATAACATATTTTAAAACATTATCCCAATTGGTTTTGCACCTTTGTACCCAATGTGATGTGATAAATACTAGATACATACATGTGATATAAGGAAAACCATTTTTTTTCAATCCATGTATGGAAACCCGAAACATAAAGGTACAATTCGACCCATCGTGATTAACAACTGTCTTTTCATTTATGGAGCTTGTGTAATTATATCTAGTATATTACAGTTATTAGTCTTTATCTCACTCATTGCTACAAGGTTGACCCTCTCATCAGTAATTTATTATCAACTGTGCTGAGGTCTCACAATGATGACATCATCCACCAGCAGGAGGAAATCGGTTGTGAAGCAGGTCAGCCCGGTAACCAGGGGCGACAGGAGTGTTGATTAAGGCTGGCCATTTTAGATTAATTGCAGATTGGAGCGCTGGTGGCAGTGGATGTCTTTGGGCCCTATGATGGGGTCTTCCCGATTTAACCAGTTAATTTATGCAGTGGGTGAATGGGAGCTTATGTTCGTGCTAGTATTTGTCTCCTATATTAGAGCAAAATGGGTAAGAGGTGAGTGGGGAGGATGGTGTTATTAGAAATTGATGCCCAGGGCTCTGAAGGTCTCCCTCCGCTGACAAAGCTTCGGGCAGAGGGCATCAGAGCTGTGAGAAAAATGACTTGTGGATATGATGAAGATCAAGTGAATGAGCACAAGGGACGGGATTAAAGGAGCAGAGGATTCAATACTGCATGACCAAGGAGAGGAACACAAAGTGACAAAATGGACTTCAGAATTAAAGGTTAGCTAGCTGTTTGAGTTCATTAAAGGCAAAAATGTATTGATAAGATGTCTCAGTGTCTTAATATTAATATATTATCTCATATCAACAAACAAAGCACGCTCAGATGGGGAAAGAGGGAGTCGAACAGATGTGACACAAAGTATTCTGAATTGTTGATATATTGCAATTGGAAGAATTCATTAAAAGTTGGTACAAATGCCTCCCCTAAAGCTGACAGCTCAGTGGAGCAACACACCAAGTGCAATATTCAAACGGCTCTCTTTACTTTGTTACAGATTTGTTTAAAGTAAAAGAAAACAAACCGGGCTCTGTGTGTATGCTTGCGTGGTGCATGAAACAGAGGGAAGGAGAAAAAGAGAGTGAGGGGGGAAGGGGGATTATAAGATTCTTGGCCTATCTCTCCATAGGCAAAGAATCGGACAGATTAACACGCGCTCATCTGAATAAATTTAGGTGAGATATGAACTCAAATCATAATATGTAGCGTGCTGATTACTAGATGTAAATTGTCAGTACCACAGGGTCTGATTTAGACCTTCATTTCTATTGTGCCGTGCTGCTTTACTCACTTTTATATTCATATCCTATTGTGTACATTTCAACCCTAGAGTTTGCAGCTTTGCATCTAGAGCGATGAACACAAAGTGTGTCCACCTAACTGCACCACTACACCACACTGAAGGTGGAATATGAGCCTGATTATAGCCCTAATGCAATTTCTGCCCTGTAAAAAATATATATATATATATATATATATATATATATATATATATATATATATATATATATATATATATATATATATATATATACACGATTTCCTTTCATATTCAATTAAAAGGTTCAAAGTTATCTGCAACACATGAAATTGGAGTTGAATGTTGGCTTTAAAAGACTAGTTTTGTTAATACCTAAAAATGGATACATACAGCTGTGAATTTGCATGTTTAGAGTGGACACTTCTATACATACAGGTTCTTGGTGGCCTCTGGCCAAAATAAAGAAAAAGCAAAAAAATAAAATGGTCTCCGCAACCACTTCACGAGAATAGAGTCAATGATGGGAAACACACACACTTCCTGTAGAGTCAGTGTGCTTGTAGTCTGTGAAGTTTCGCAACTTTTAGGAGTGGTCAGATGACAAAACGTATGTCACATGGACCCCCTGAGCCGTGTGGACGCAACAACCATGAATTTTCTTTTTCATCATGAATGTCTGTAGACATATTCATGCTAATCCATCCAATAAACATTTCATTGTGAACCACGAATGTCAGCATCACAGTGGCACTACAAGAAAAGTCAGTGGACCAGTACAGTCATTGGGCTAAAACGGAAACATAAATGGCATAAAAAACAATAATATTTGGTGCCAATATTTCCAACATATGTTGAGATTTTTCACAGGGAGAGTGAACACTGACTTTTTGGTGGCGTCAGGTGATCACCGAAGTCAATAGGCTTGGCTTCATCTTCTTGGCACCATGGATCTAAGCGCCAAATGACATGGCGATCAATCAGGTGGTTGTCAAGAAATTTCACTTAAAAGTAAAAATGCCAACCTGCTGGTGGCACTACAGCAAAAGTCGGATAATTCACCTTTTGTGGAAAATGAATGGCTGTACAAAATTCCAAAGTGCCAACAAACTTCAACATCCTGGCTCTCAACTGTTGCCGTGACATAATAATTATTCATAGTTAAATATCAACATCCATCATATATCCATGGCCATGCTATCAGATCAACCTAGATCTATCGAGTTGCACAGAGGGTGCCAAGAGATTACCATTAGTACCAAAAGCATTAATTGTGTCTACCTGGCAGAGCCAAAGTGCATAGCAATCATCAAAATCTCCACTGTGTACTCCAGATTGCATGTGATCCTTCCATCCTGGCTACAGTTACATCATTGGATCAACTGTCAGGAAATGTGACTGGAAGTATCTTGTCTCTCCTTTAACTTTGCACAGTTCTCAACATCTTGATTTTGCAGTCACATCGGTATGTGCCGTGCTGGTGGCCTCGTCGTCAACTCCTGGAAATATCTTCGGCAACTTCCACACTGTTCCTTTGATTTATTAAAAATCTTTTTTGTTCCTGGAGCCGAAGGGTGATTGTGAGCAGTCTGCCAGTTCTATGTCACAATGCAGAAGGGTGTCCACATATGTAATTCTGCTACTCTCTGGGCACAGACTTTAATGCATGATTGACGTGTTCATTCATTAGCTAGCTAGATTTGACAGAATGGCGGCTTGCCAAGAGTGCAGAAGTGTTGAGGAGAGAAGTATTTTGTTCAGTGCCAGACAGGAAGCATGTCTGTTGGCAATAACTGGAAATGGAGCAAAGATACTCTCAAATTCTATATTTTTACTATCAAATGATTATCCCCTGTAGCATTGAAAAAGGCCTGAAAAAGTCTGTGTTTCGTTTTTCATAAACTAACTGCAGCCAGCTTGAATTCATGGTGGGTTGCATTGATTCAAATAGTGACAAGATTTAAAAAGTATCTCAACAATCGAAACTCTTCAAAGCACTCCTGCAGAAAATCCACTTCTGTATGCTCAGTGTGATCCAGAGAGTCACTGTCTCACCAAAACATGGTTATATACACTGCTTTTATATTGCCCTCAAACCCCCTCTGCTTTGATTGAAGCATTAACACATATTTTGGAAAAGAAATTATGCCTGCTCACACAGTACATACATGTAGCAGAAGTGGTTTGACAGTTTTCTATGGCTGTGAAGAGTTGTGACCAATGGCGTCTATTGAAAGTGCCAACAGCTACTTTCACAATGAAGAGGAAAATGGATTTTTTTCAGCCACCTTGCATGCAGTTTGCTTGCTAACAGGACAATAAGTTCACACAGTTTACCCAAGAGACTTATTTGTAACACTCCTAAAAAACATGTCTCTTTTGTGCTGGAGTTTACACTCTGGCAAAAGAGGCTTCTGAAAAACAAGGGATGGTGCAACACAACTAAAATCCCACAACGACTTCCTCCAAAGTCTCAAAGGTCATCACTGTCTAGAGTAGAGGGTTCCCAGACTTTTTGATCTCTTTATACTTACAACAGAAATCTTCCCGGGATCCAAACAAAAATGGCGTATACCGTAATAAACCACTGACGACACGACATAATGGACACAAAATATTCAAATGCCACACAGACAAACACGATTGACTTCTGTGCTGTCAAAACACTGTCCCTTCAAAGTATCTTCTTTGCAAAGGAAAACCTCTTTTGACTTGCCCCGGTACTGAGAGAATGATTTATTTGGATTTATTCGTTTGTCCAGTTTGTTAATTTTTAAGCTCTATTCTAAGCAGCTATTTTTGTAATCGTTATTTTTCATGTTCCAGTTTGGGGGATTTGAGGATTTGCTTTTTCTTTTAATTATTTTGATGATTTTCAATTTATTTTCAATGCAAAGTAACAGCATTTTTTAGCGTGCCATTTATACTTTTACTCTGGTAAAACATCTGAATAAAACTCTTCTCTTAACACTGAACTCTTAACACACAAAATATATGAATTACTGTAGCTACTGTGTTTTTTCACAGGCTTTGTTAGCACTATGGATATATCACTGTATAACTGTGCCTATGTGTTATGAGTCGCGGCCTTGTGGGTAACCTTTGGTTTGTTGTGTTGAATATGAGAGAAGTTGCAATTACATTAAATATGCGATTCATGCAATGGCATGGCAGCAAACGCCTATTCAGGAATGATTACACTGGAACATGAGCTCATTTTCTGTACACAGGTGATTAAGGTTAGCATAACTACCGCTCGGTGGTGACCAGCAGAAACTGAAATATACTCAATGTCAAACCCTGGCACATAAAACACATTGAGGCCTTTCCTCTGCATTTCAAATGGATTTAGTGAAACCAAAATGAAACTCTTCTTTGCATTTATTCAATTCAGACAATCTAGTACAGTGAAGGCCATAGCATATAATTAACATTATTTTCATACTCACCACAGCATTCAGTGCCCGTTGCTCCCCGTCTGAGCATCAATTTATCGTCTTTCTCTGCTTGTTTAGTCAGGGGTTTTTTTTCAAAATGGGTTTGGGTAAATCATTTTATTCATTTTACATTTATTGCTCCCATGTTTCTAATCTGATATTCAAGAACAGTCACTGAACAAAACAACACCGAAAGTAAAACGTTTTTTTTATTTAGTTATTTTACCAGTGGCCTGAAAGCCAGGACCTCTGTAACATCAGTGTAGATTCTTTTAGAACACTTTGTATGAATCAATGTCTTCTCTTTTCATATATAATCTACCACCCCTAGGCTACCCCTTACGTTCTCCCACGCAAACCCACTCATCATCCTCATAATCAAGCAAATCGTTGCTGTTTTCTTGCCAAGAGCGCTCCATATGATCGAAGGATCAAACGGCAGCAACATTGCCCGGCTGATCATTAGATCCTGAGATGCTGTCTGTCTGTGTGTGTGTGTGTGTTTATAGAGGAATTGACACTGAAGTGAATGTGGTAAAGGAGATGAATGAAAGAGAGAGGAAGAGAGAGTGAGAGAGGGAGGCATTATTGCTGTACAAAGCAGTGTCACATGGCCATTGACCCTGCTGGTTTAAAGTGTCAATGTGAGTAGATAGAGACAGTGTTGGCGAGATGAGGACTCGAATGGAAAACAGAAAACCAAACACTTGTGGGCTTATGAGAGCGACAGAAAGAGGTTGACCATGTGTGTGTGTGTGTGGTGTGTGTTTGAAAATGAGATCCTATTGAATGAAGAGGTTGTGAGTGAATCATTACAATGAAGAAGGTGATCCAGTTTTTCTTTTGATGTCTCTTTAATCAGAGCATGCAGTCATACTATCTTATATCATGATCTGCATGTTTGGGTTTTTTTTTTTTTTCATTTTGGGTCTCGATGTCAAGGTTAGTTTGATCGATGTGAGAAAGAAAATAAAAGTTCATGTTTTCCAATGCGGTCCATCATGTATTCTATTTGTTCTCATCTGTGCTGAATGCAAAGTTACACTGAAGCAGTTTCAGGTTTTCTCCAGCATGTAACAACTGAGGATTTGGAACTAAAATTCAGCCTCCAAAAATAGAATAAAACATTCTAAGGATACAAATTTCAGGGTTTAAAAAAAAAAAAAAAAAAAACTGGACTGGATAAATGTTTCTATCATTTTTTTTGTTGTCCCCCCCTTCTTTCTCTCGAATTAACAACCACATTGACTTTGAAAACGGCTATGAATACAGCCAAAGCCACAATTCACCCACTTGAGAGTTGATAATGCATCATCAAGTGCAGCACCAGTGTACTTCACTCAGTGTTACTTGATGCTAAAAGCAAGTCATAATGGGTTTGAGTTATGCATTTTTCCACACATAACTCTCCCTCCCTGAAAACAACTTTGGCAGACAGCGATGAAAAATCCTAACCGGAAACTGAATTACTCAAATGCAGATTCACGGCCAGGCCACCCCCTCTCCCCTTACTCCACCTCCTCTACCCTCTCTTCTATTTGCAAAATAACAGTGCCACCCGGGTACCACCGAGCGCCGACCGAAATGCAACCACGAGAGCTTCCATCAAAAGCACTGCTGACAAATCAGTGAACTTCATAGCCGAGGGAATTTACATGTTGAAAGGCCATAATTTAACTGCCGTTTCTTGGAAATGTCGCTGAACTTGAGCTTGAGGTTGCCTCTTTTCTTTCTCTGCTGTTGGTGCGCAATCATTAACCTACCAACAGAACATGAATAAATTACCACCCGTCGACGCTTAAATCATTTCGGAGTTCCTCCACTGAATGCATCGGGAGCGGATAGCTTAGGGAGAAGGGGGTGAGCCAAAAAGAGAGGGGAGTATACAGTACGTAATAAAGCAAATGAGCGACATCCAAAGGAGTTGAGACATTCCCTTGAGAAATCTAGTCCACTTAAGAACTGACTTCTGAAAACTTTCTCTAGAGAATCCTACATTAAAAGCTGAGTGCAATATAAAAACGGCAAATTTGGGTCAGGGTTCTCCGTGCTGTCAATTAAGAGTCATATAAACTGTGAGTATTTTCCCCAAACTCATATTCTGTCAGGCTGCAGGCACCCCTTGCTTTTAATTGCTTCAAAGTTGCCAGGCAACGGCTAAAGAGGCTATGCCTGGGTGAGTAATAGTATGTGCACTCTTATTTGGGAGTGACACATAAGTGGAAAACTGACTGCTATTTCACGTGCGCCGCCTGTGCGCACATTTGAACAGTATTTATGGCTGTATTGATATTAGATGACCTTACAATGTGTAATTATGTTCTCCATCTGCCTGCTCAGTTGTCCTCAGCACCGCTCATTATCGTGAGAGCGGCGATCACACTTCTCTCATTCTTCTCCCTTAACGGCTTTTACAATCTCTCACTTTTCTAAGCTCTTCTCCCAGCGCGTTCTCACTTTCTCACCACTTCGAGCTCATCTCTTTTCATTTTTTTTCCCCCTCCCTCTCCCACCACTCCATCTCATCTTGCTGTTAGCTTTTCTCTCATTCCACTCCCCCGCCTCCACTTTCACCCACTCATCCTCTGAATCAGTCTTTCATCCCCTTCTCATTTTCCTCACCCTCGCTTTCATGTCTCCAATTTTACTTTACCCGTCGCTCTTTTCCATCCACTGTTCCTTCCTGCTTTCTGCCTCTCTTGACCTGTGTCTGCCCTCTGTTTCTCCTGTGCTTCAGCTGCTTTCCCTTCCCCTTTTATTGCTCTACTTTTCCATCCGACTGGCTCTGTTTTTATCTTTTCTTCTATCCCCCAGTCTTTATCACCTTCTCCCTCTTTTAGACTCCCTTCCCTCCCTCTTGTACTTTCCCTGCTCTGTTTATTCTCTCATCTCTCTCTTGCTTTGTCCTCACCTCTGTGTTTCAGCCTCACTGTTTGTTCTCGGTTCTCTCTGAAACAGTAGCGGAGGCTGTCCGAGGCTCTTACCAACCACAGTAGAAGGCTGCATTAATATTGCATGCCACTGTCTTATCGACCACAGCAATGCCAGGAATACAGAGCCGGCTACAAGACAAGTTAGCGGCTAGAGTGGCTGCTCGCACACACAGATGCAAGAGGATATACACACACACACACACATATATATATATATAAATAAATATATATAGAAAGAGAGAGCTATGGTAACAGCTACAAAGCCAGATTTGTGGCTTGGGTGGCATTGGTTTAGGGTTGTGTGGTGCACTGAGCCTAAAATCAGGTGTGAAGATGAGGTTTCCTCCTCTATAACAAAGAATCTGAACCAGGAAAGAAAGTCAAGAGATCTTTTTTAGAGAAAATTCAATCAAGCACCATATAACTGTCCCCAAACCCTAAAATTAAACCAAAAACTTGAACCTAATTCTAACCTTGGAAAAAAAAAATAAAACAGGATTCTCTCTATAAATGCCCCTGATTTGTTCCATGAGGAGAGAAATACAAGAACGCGCACACACACAAACACACACACATAAACCCAGCATGTGCCTGTGCATGCCGGCAGGCTGCCTGGCTTTTTCCATCAGCTGGACCTATCACAGCTTATTATCAGCTCCTTTGAACCGTGGGCTCAGAGCATGATTGCACTCTCAATTAATGCCTGTATGATCTACTTTGACGGAGCGAGTAATGACAAGTGCCTTGCCTGTGTGTGTGTGTGTGTGTGCGTGTGTGTGTGTGTGTGTGCGTGCGTGTGTGTGTGTGTGTGTGTGTGTGTGTCTGTGCGTGCGCACATGCGCAGGCATGTGCTTCTTTGCACACATGCACTGCATATACGTCTCTGTGTGTGGGTGTATATTTGTGTACAATCACGCATGACCATGTCCTTGTGCGTCTTTTCATTACAGTTGGTGCATGTATATGTGTGTGTGTGTTAGCAGTGTGTGCGTGTGCTAGCAGTGTGTATGCGCGGGGTCTCGTCAGGGGGTGGTGAACCAGTTTAGGCTAAATTGGGAGAGACATATGTGGCTCTGCATAGAATGTCTTTTCAAAGGCATCCTTTTATCTTTGGCCTCCTTCATAACCAATGGAATATGCCTGCAGAGCGGCTGTAGAAGTTTTTGATTATTTCACCGCACTGTCATCTCTGATGGGCCTAAAGATTAAACCTAGCACCTCTCAAGTTGCTCTATTTATACCAGTCGCAGGGAGATAACATTCGGAAAGTTTTGGGGGTTTGAATATTAGGTTAGGCATGCAGACATAAAAGCTTTTCTAGCCGTGTGTTTGTGTGTACGCATGCATGTCCACCCCTAAAGATAAAAAAAACATAGGCCAAAGTTGATTGACACACGGGAAGATGAAAGCGCTACGGCGTCTGGAAAAAAAACAGACAGCTCGTCGCTGTGCATGTCTGTGTGTGCATGTTCTCCTACAAAACACAAATACAGATGAAAGGTGCTATGCCATATTCAGCTTCACAAAAACAAACTCATAATGAGAACCCGCTTTCCATTCCTTTAACCTGTGTGCTCACATATAACCTATACCGCGTCTGCAAACATGAAAGTTTGAGGTTTTTCTACCTACTAAAAGTCACACATTTCTGTATGTTCACTGCGTTTATGTATCGTTTAAAGGTTCACATTATTATCGTGTCTGTCTGACAGTAGAGCAACACCCCCATTCCCCCATGAACATTCAAAGAGTTATTTGTCGCTCACTCATTTGTCCATACTGGCCCAGATTCCAAAGTAAGAGATGAAGGACAAAACTGAGTCTTTGTTTGTGCAAAACTGTTTTTGAAAGTTTAGCCAAAGGTAATACGAGGCTTCAGCCGTCTGAGTCATATTAAGTGGGGATGTTCAAAAGCGAGATTTTTTTTGGCCAATAAATACCTTTTATTTAACAGCCAACAGCAGAGAGATGACAGAAAACCAGAGAAAGCGAGGTAACACACGCAAAAACATATCTCCACCTCGACGTGAAGCACTGATGCTGTTCATGGTCAATGCCAGGGCACCACAGTTTCACAGGAATGAAGGAAGAATTTAGTACCAGTACCTTGAAAATACTTGATTTTACCAACTCAGACTATAGTGAAGTCTCACATGAGCTTCAGCTGAGAACTGCAGGTTTTGTCCCCGATCACTTACACTGCAGTCACTACGGGGGAAGCATCTTAAAGGGGCTGCAAAGGAAAAGCGATTACAGCAACCGGTAACTCAATCATTGTACATATGGACACGAGAGAACTGTTTTAAGATAGATTGAACCTCCTCTTTCATCTTAATGTTCTGTTTTGAGGTCCTGGAGACCCCAAACCCTCCTTTACAGGTCCAAAAACATTATTAACATTGTCTGAGAATTACATTTAAACAGAATTTTTAACAGTTTCAGAAGTCTGCTACATAAAATGACATATTACCACAGTAGATATATTATGGCCTGTGATTGGTGTTGACTCAAACTGATTTGTTCTTACAGGAGTTATTTTAAACAGGAACTGAAAACTGAATCAGTGAACCAAAACATCACTGACATCACTAAAAAAACATACTGTATATTTGTTTTTCTCTGAATGACTTTTTACCAAGCAAAATAATTATATTTGTTGATGTGTGGCTAATATAACATATGAAATGATTCCAAATTTGTTGTGATAATTATTTAATATAATTTCTGTCAAAAAAGGAAGGGTCAACAGTTTTCTAAATATTCAATTTTAATAGAAAAAGAAAGAAAAAATAAAAGGAAAAAAAGAAATAAAATATATTTAGTTGGTTGATTTTGCAATAATATTTTTTTACACATACAGCTGTGTGGTGAGGAAGACTAGAATGACAAAGACAATGAGGAATTAAAGCCAATGTTAACAAAACACAAGGGTAAATATGTTGTATTATCCTCTTATAAATAAACAAATAAACCAAAAAAAATCATAAAACTAAATTCCTTTTGGACTGATGACAAAGTGTTATATGTCTGCAGTCAGCTCTGACACTGGTTGGCCGCTTTACCAGTTAAAAACATGAACTGAATCCCTGTGTAACCTGCTGTGTGTTGGGTTATTGCCAAGTGTTCTGCCACCATGCGGTTGCCTTCGGTATTGCAGCTCAGGATAATCCACAGTGGATTACCACTGGGTAATGCTCCCACGATTAAAAAGGATTTTCTCTCTGGGGTTTTAATGAGAATCTCAGCAGTGTTTGTAGTGTTGACTGCCCTGTGGTCTCTCTGTCAAACCTGGTGCTTTGCATGTGTGTCAAGTCATCTGTGTGTGTGTGTGTGTGTGTGTGTGTGTGTGCATGAAGTGAATGTGCATTTCTCTCTTTGTGTGTCTCCTGATGTCTCCGTTTTCTCCTTTCTATCTGGTCCTTTATTCACTTCTTTTATAAACTACAGCTAAGGTGAGGGAAGAGAGTGAAAAATTCAGTGAAAAAGAAATGAGGTTTTCAGAAGAGAAAAATAAATAAATAAACCTAAAACATTTCTTCATGTAACTCTAAAATAATCTGATATAAAGTAGCTAACATGCATAATTAAAGGTTTTTAGTTTGTCAATCATTTTGGATATTTTCAAACTAATGTTTCTGAAAAATAATGAATTGAATCACTACTAAATTATCTAAATCCAGATGACTGCAGAGTGCATTTCACTTATGCTTGCTTAGGTAACTATTTCCTGATAATCAAATAGATAAATTAGTGAGCATGTGATTTATTGTTTTCATTCACGTCCCCCCTGAAAGAAGGCGAGTTCACAAAGTTCACAATAAAAAAAAAAGTTTTAAAATACAAAATGTAAATTTAAATTGCAAAACATATTTATGTTACGCAGCATTAATTAGGATGTCCTCATAGCGTTTCTCTTAGCATTCATAACTCTGATTGCCTTCCAGCATCCTTGTTGCAAATAAAATACATGGAACTACAGTACCAGAGGTTGAACCCACCTTCCCATTCAATGTTTTTTTTTTTTTTATTAATGTTTTCTAAATTGTAGATTAACACCAACAACTATGTGGTAAACAAAGTAAAAAATGTTCTTGCAATTACAGATTCCTCAAAATAGCTACCTTTTGATGACAGCTTTGTATACTCCTGGCATTCTCTCAATCAGCATCATGAGGTCAGTTTTTAATATTATCTCAAAAGTTAATTAGTAGAATTTATTTTCTTCTTAATGCATTTGAGACTATTAGTTGTGTTGTTCAGAGGTAGTGCTGGCCTACAGTAAATAGCCCTATTCAACGACTGTAGTAATTCATATCATGGCAAGAACCGCTCAACTAAGTAAAGGAAAATGACAGTCCATCATTAATTTAAGACATGAAGGTCAGTCAATCGGAAACATTTCAAGAGCCCTGAATGTGTCTTTAAGTTCAGTCGCAAAAACCATCAAACGCTATGATGAAACTGGCTCTGATGAAGACTGCCCCAGGAAAGGAAGACCAAGTGTTACCTCTGCTGCAGAGGATAAGTTCATTACAGTTAGCAGCCTCAGAAATCACCAATTAACAGAGCCTCAGATTAGAGCCTACATAAATGTTTCATTTATGTGTGGGACTGTGTGTGAATCAGGCCTTCATGGTCGAATTGCTTCAAAGAAACCACGACTGAGGGAGACCAAGAAGAAGAAGAAGAAGAGAATAGTCAACGGTCATGTCTTTGTGAGACGCAGAGAAGGTGAACGGATGATATCTGCATGTGTGGTTCCCACCGTGAAGCAAAGAGGAAGACGTGATGGTGGAGGTGATTTTTTGGTGACACAGTTATTCAAAATTCAAGGCACACTAACCAGCATGGCCACCGCAGCATTCTGCAGTGATATACGATACAATCTGGTTTGAGCTTAGTGGGACTATCATTTGTTTTTTAACAGAACAATGACCCAAAACGCACGACCAGGCTGTGTAAGGACTGTTTGACCAAAGAGGAGAGAGACGGAGTGCTGCTTCAGGGGACCTGGCCTCCAAAATCACCTGACCTTAACCCAATTGAGATGGTTTGAGATGGAACCAGTGTGTGAGGAAAAGCAGCCAACAAGTGCTCAACATATGAAGACTGTCATTCCAGGAGACTACCTCATGAAGCGGATTGAGAGATCGCCAACAGTGTGCAAAACTGTCATCAAAGCAAACGTTGGCTACTTTGAAGAATCTAAAATATAAAGCATACTTTGCTTTCTTTAAATTTAAATGTCTTATTTCATAGTTTTTCTGTCTTCAGTGTGAATCCACAACATGGAAAATAATATTACTAAGTCGCTACTTCAGAAGAGTCCTTGCTCTGGTCTTTCTGTCACTCTTTCCTCTTCACTGTGTGAGTGAGCGCTGTGTGTTGGTCACCTGCCCACCTTTCCTGTGGCTTTAGATTTTGTGGCATTCAAACTTTAACATTGTTGTGCCCTTGACACTTCCTCTCTCTGCACATCAGTGTGCGCAGACAGGCCGGAAGAGTGTGAGTTTGCCTATTTTTATGTGTATTTGTGTGCGGCGGCGGCGACGGGGGGGGGGCATTTCCATGTGTTTCTGTGTGTTTGTGGCAGTGGGGTGGGGTGGGGCACGGAGGGGGCACGCATAATTGTGTATGTGTGTGCATTTGTGTGTGCATGCGTGCGTGCGTGTGTGTGTGTGTGTGTGTGTGTGTGTGTGTGTGTGTGTGTGTGTGTGTGTGCCAGACTGGCCCCAGGGTCCTGAGCCATCACGCTTTATGAGGTATGGCAAGGTGAGAGCAAAACATCTGCTAGCCCAAAGAAAAGCCCTGGTCTGGGACTCATACTGGGTTTGGGCAGTGAGCACACACATACACACACTTACTTACTTACTCACTCACACACATACATTGAACTGCTCTCAGACGAATGCATACCGGACTCACGCACACTGACAGAAGCTCTAGAAATACACAAGCCTTGATCTTGATTTTTGGCTCCAAACAAACCTATATATCTATGAAAGAACAGAGTTTACATAAATCTAAAGAAAAAAAAAAATGCTTCTTCATGCACACGCGCACACACACCCTCCTCCTTGGGTTTCCTTTCTCTGATCCCCCCCCGCCCCCACCCCACCCCCACCTTAGAGTTTGGCTCTTGTTCTCTCTTATTCCGGCATTTCCCTCATGTCAAGGGCATTGGAACAATCCCCTAGTACCTGCCATCGTCTCTCTCTCTCTCTCTCCCCCCCCCCACACTCCCTCTTCATCCCTCCGCTCCTCTCTTCCAGCCGCCCCTCCTGTCTTCTGAGAACACCCCGGAGAGGAGAACTGCCATGTAAGGTCTAGTGGAGAGAGGATAGACACAGAGAGCGTTCAGACCGCCTCTGACATCGGAATCACTGAACCTGCCCACATCTATTCTCTCCAACCTTGTCTGTCAGACTGCCTGTCTCTATGTTATATGTATGTGTGTGTGTTGGGGTGTGTGTGTGTGTACGTGTGTGTAAAGAGCAGCTCTGCCTTTTTTTAACCCCTTTTGTATGCAGGCGAAGTTGGCTGACAAAGTAACTTTTCTTTTCTGTCTCCGGGAAGCTGTGGGGGAAGATATGTGCTTTCTTTCTGGTTAGGCATTTTTGGCCCCTGAGTAAAATTTGCTGGAGCAGGTTGAGAGTGTCTGGTTCACGGCACATCAGTGGAGCTTATGGGCTGAAAGGCCTGCAAGTAACACTAGCTCCAGCTGTGGGGATGCCATATTTTCCTCTTCCTTCTCGATATTGATTGTGAGATCTGTCTGTGCTTGTTGTCCCTTTGATGGGGAAGTAAAATATTAAACATAGAAACAAAAACGCAGTTAGAGTCGTTTCTCGAATCACCGAAATTCTGTCCTGACTGAAATGAAGCCGTCTCTGCGGAAGGAGCGCGGTCAAAACGACATTGTTTTGCCTTCTAAAAAGCAGTCGCCCCGTTTAATATGCCTTGTCAAGTACCCCTGAAGAGGTTTGGTTAAATTACAGTCATCGGTTGAATACTGCTTGATATTTTCCATTTTAGCTGCAGCAAGTACAATTCCTTTCTGTCTTCCACTTGGTCTGACTCCCCGTCAACATCATTTGTCTGCTCTGGCCTGTAATTGTAAAACACTTCAAACAGTCTGAAAGGATATAAACAAATGGAAATAATACCCTTTTTCGCAACTTAAATAAAGCGATGTAATTCCAAACTGCACACGCAGAATTTCAGTCAAGCAAAATTTCAAATGACAACAGGAATTACATCAAGACTATAGCTTTAAACAACTTGTGCCCATAGGGATTATCATGGGCGCCAAATTATGGTGCTATTCTCCAGGATGAATTTAAAGGATAATTTACTTTTATTAAAACTTGGGTAAGTAACTTATCGTTCCGGACATATTTTCTTGCACCGATTAAACAAATTTCTGTACAGTAACAAAGAATAAGGCAGCCACGCAGCCAGTCAGCTTGCAAACAAGCCAACAGATTGTTTAAAGTCCATGTAAAGTAAGAATAAATATGTGTTCCGAGTTTGTCAGACCAAAGAAGGAAGTGTTATTAACCACCCAGCCAAATTTGAATGATTAAAAATATCAACAAGTTTATGAAATAAGGTGTTAAAATCAGGTAAAAATGAATTCTCAGCTCCAGGACTGTGGGGGCGTGTCCACTGAATGTGCTGAAGCCACGCCCATTTGTGGGAGCAGTCAAGCAGCAATTTTGAAGCGACTAAAAAGTGTCAGATGAGTTCAGGAAATGACATGACTAACACTATGAATGTGATGAATTCATCTCCATCTCTCTGCTAGGGGTGCAGGGGTATGCTCAGGGTCACCCTTTAGGACCGCCCACAAAATCCTGGACTGAAAACTGGTGAAAAACTGTTTTAACCTCTAACTCCACATTTCACTCATATATTGTTCAAAGTCTTTTCGCATGTTTCAGCAACTATTTTCCAACATATTTAATGTATTTTGAAAGAAATAAAAGTATATGAACTAACTAATTGCAAAAACTGCCACAACTAACAGGTACGCTGTAGAGGTTCTGACCACTTGTAATGCTTTATAGCAATGTCTTTATTTTATATTTTATGAGTGGGTCACCATATTCTTGAAGAATCTCAGAATTGCCTTGACACAGACTCTAAATGAATTCAACATCTCAAATGTGTGGGAATGGTGTATGAATATAGAGTATCATCATTAAATACCTTAAAAAACCTCCAGTATGTATGCAGTGAAGTCTGAACTTTGTCTCTTAAAAAAGGTCACAGGCAGAAGTTTAGCCATTCAGCACCCTAATAAAGGTATTGAACTGAAACATATAACACAATAGGAGCAAAAAGCAGCTAAAAAAAAAAAACTCAGTACACGTGACAATGACACCAAGGACTCTGAGAACTTTCACTATTTTATGACATTTTATAGAAAAAAAAATCCATTGATAAATTGACAATTAGTAGTAGCTTATGTTGAAAAACATAATTCATGTTATGACAAGCTGAGCATTAAAATATTATCAGATGACATACAATCGTCAGCCATATGGCTGCTCTTGGTCTATTTAGAGCAGCTTTCTGCAAACATTTTTTTGCACATCATTGCATTTACCAAAGCAGGATCAAAACCCCAATCTGTCCGTACATTACTGATAGTAAAATAAAAGCCACGCACACCCACAAATGCTTTTTTCTGTTCTCCTCTGGCTACATACATTAGCATATTTAGCAATCCACTCTCTGAAGAGCTGTTGAGAGGACATGGTCGAAGACTGATGAACGACATCTGATCCGGTTTAGGAATGAATTGGTGAGTGTGCGATTACTCACTCACTTACATAAAGAACATAGAGGAGAGCAATTGGGGGTTTGACACAGAGAGAGAGAGAGAGAGAGAGAGAGAGAGAGAGAGAGAATTCAACAGAACTCAGAGAGAAAAAATAAATAAAAAAAACGAGCGGGTGGCTTGAGGAACTCTTAGATGAATGTGCACTATGGCTGTGGCACCGTCGTGGGCCGCCACAGCGAGCAAGTTAAGTGGCAAATGCAGATTTGCTGTAAATAAGTGACTACTTGTTACAGAAATTATGCAGAGAGGTGGGTGTGTTTGAGCGTGTGTGTGATGCATATGTAGCAGCCAAAATGGAAATCACTTAAAGCAACATGTTTAACTCTCAAAAATTTAACAAACTGAGGTTTGCTCGCTCTAATTTAGACAATAGCCTCACCTAAAATAAACACTTTTTATTGTTTGTTTTTATGCAATCCTTTCAAATGTTGTTTTTGTGTTATGCTTATGCCACTCTAAATCAAGTGTCTGCCGCCAGCCCAATCTAAAGCAATCTGAATAGATATTGGGTTTGACATAACAAATTAGAGACAATAATCATTGAGGACGGATAGCGCATTAGGCAGCACATGTGCTGCTAGGAGGCACGGAGTGGAGGCTGGGGAAGGAAGGCACAGGTGTTGGGGTGACTTCCAGACAGAGAAAGGATGTGGGGAAAGAGTATAAATGGGAGATGTGTGAATAGTGAATGAACAGAGAAGAAAAAAAAAAAAAAAAAAACAGAAAGAGATGGTGAGTAAGAGGATGACAGAGAAAGAGAGGAAGAGAAAATGTACCAGACAAGAAGAGTAACTTCACCCAGAAAGGTGCTTAAATTGCAAACAAGCCAATTGACAAAGTTTTTTAGCCCACATCTTGGCAGGCAAGAGTACAGGCACACACACACACACATAAACACACACACACTCTGGCTGGCAGAACATCACATTATGGCACCTAGATTATCCAGCAGGCATCTGGTGAGGCAGCTAACACGCTCTAGCAGAGCATGTAGGCTAGGCCATATGTGCACGCAGCACACGTGTGTGTGTGTGTGTGCTCATGCTATCATGCGTGTTGTTGTGTGCGCTTGGCTCTGTATATGCATGTGTGTCTATGTGTGTGTGTCAGGTGTCTGTGGGGACAGCTGCTCACTAAATAGTATTATTGTGTCTAATTGGGGATTACCGAGTCAGTGTGCGGTGGTGGGAAGTATTTTGTCTCGGCTGTTGACGGGGCACACATATGCAGATGTACAGGAGCCAGGGAACAGGGGGATCTGGATGCACTTGTAAAGTCATGTGTGATTAAACTTTCCTTTGAATTAACGCTGATATTTTTTGTCAATTTATCAATTATTTTGATTTGTCAGAGGGAATTTTACTGAAAGGAATTCTGATAACTGATTTGTCGCCATCAAAAGTCATTTATTAAGCAAAAGCACCAAATCTTTACTGGTTCTGCTGCGTTACATCCTTGTTAATTGAATAACTTTGGGTGTTAGACTGTAGGGTTCATCTTTTTCTCAGAGAAATTGTGAAAAGGGTGTTTTTATTTACTTATGTTTATACTGTAGCATAGATCAGTGCTGTTGCATTTTATTTTTTTTTTTAAGATAAATAGACCGGCCAATCACAACACAACAGAGCAGTGCCATAGAAGTGTAATGCAAAGCTTCCATACTTTATACTTTCAAGTTCTCAAAAAGAAATTCTACCCCCAAAAACTAGACTACATACATAAATAAAATATCGCGCACTGAAAAATACAATCACAGTATAAAGTAGCAACAAAATAAAATAAATGTGCCTGTGTGGACAAAATATTATACTGACAAAATTGTGCCAAACCGCCAAAAAAATGCACTTCACTGAAATGTCAAAAACTTACTCTTGCAACATAACTCAAAGATGCATCTGTCAACCAATGTGGACATTAAAAACAAAAGAAAATGAATTCACCTCTTCTTGTGTCAGCTGACAAACATTTTTCTAAAGTTTGTTTTTTTTTTTTTTCTTTTTAATAAACAAGAGTCTGGTTTACTCGTCAAGCAGTTGCTTTGAACTAAACTTCCACCTCTCACCAGGCAGATAGCCAATCAGAATAATGGGTTAACCAATCAAGTTTCAAAGTTTGTCCGAGTCACTCCAGGCCACCCCGTGGATATGCCCCTGGGCTTTATGCAAATATGCAAAACTCACCAAGAAAAAGACAGGCATTACAGTACAACAGACACGACCGCAGAAGACAGCCCGACTTACAATACCAGGGACCATCGGGTCACTGAGTACCTTAGGAGACTGGTTATTTAGGCATCTATGTATGAATTATACATACATATTATTAGTCATTTGGGGCCCAAAACTACAAGTTAGGAAATGAAACAAATCTGGAGGTGTGCAGTTAGAAAGAAGTGAGCTTACCAGACTTCTATAGCCTGCTCCTGACTTCTGCTTGACGGTAGCAGATCAAAGCTACATTAGCTGCCATCTCTGGTTCTGCTTGATTTTACACCCTGTCCATTATGAGTCACACGTTATAGGAGTGCAGTGTTAAATGAGTTTAATACTTTTAAGAGGGTTGATTTCTGATGGAGCTACCCATGACAACAAATTCATGCAACACTAATACCAACTTTGGGGTAAATATCACAGCTGGGCAATAAGTCCATATCATGGTTCAGCAGCTTTTGGGAGAATCATATTTTGCGATTCTATAAAGTCCTGTTGTCCAAATGAATGGTTCCGAACGCCAGAGCAATCCAGTCACAGCATCAGTTGGGAAGAGGTCAGAGTTACCAATGGCAGGAGAAAGATCAAGCTGTCTATCCAGATATCCAAATCCTGATAATGATACTTGGAAGTGAAGTAACATCGACTTAATTCTGTTTTTTTTGTAAAATCATCCATGCCTTTTAGCTTTTAGCTTGCTTTTTTGTTTATTTCTGCAAATATAGTATTTGGCATATGCTACTTCTTTAGAAAATATATTTGAGTATCTCTCGAGACATCCGTTCATTATCACATCGTGCAACTCGCCATATGTTACCACGGTATTGCAGTTTCTTTGATTTAAACAAATCTATTCTCCACTGCTACTCCCAAAAATATATCCCTCTGCATTTTAACTCGCTCCTTTCGCCTCACTGTCAGTGCTGCTCTAAATCTGCCTTTTCTTTTGGAGTAGACTTCTTTTATAAAATCACAGGATAAAAACCTTTCCTGAACATCTCTCCCTGTGCTCAGATACACACGTGCACCTGTGCGCGTACTGGCACATGCAAAAAGCGTGAGCATTGACACATAAAAATCAGACATGGAAATGCATACACGCCCCCGCAGACACTTTGATCTTCACACCCACTGTCCCCATACGCACTTCCCCCAACAATCGCTGAGACAAATCGCTGTGGGACCTGCCTCCATGTCTCCAAACAGCCAGTCATACAGTACCTATCCGTCTAAGCCTTGACACATAGCGATGTAAAAATAACACGGCAGCACTTAAAAAGGCACCAGGGGAAAGGAGACATGGCAGCCAAAAGCACTTCTGTTTATTTCTAATGGGACACCCACATAAGCCAGGAAGGGGGTATTTGTCACAAATCCGTGGGGAAGAAAACATTTCAATAGACTGCTATGATTGACTCATTGGCTGCCAAGAACAAAATATATATTGTTGGAGCTCAATTATCCTCTAAATAAAAAATAGGCAGAAAAAAAGGCCTGACAAAATTACATAAAATGCAAGTCAGGACATGAAGACAAGTTTGACAGGTTATGAAAATACACTGTCCTTGCCCAGAGTTAGATAACACACACTCATATGTATACATTCAATATGAAGCAGCCAGCAACAGCCAGTTAGCTTAGCATAGCATGCAGGTTAGAAAGCAGCTAGGCTGTCTCTGTCTGATTCAAATTCAGACTACCAGCAGCTCTAGAGCTCGTTATGATTAATCCACATAAAGATTCTCCTGAAAATGTCCCGTTCACGACTCGCCTTGAATCCACACTAGAGTTGTTCCGATTCCGATACCAGTATCGGAAATTGCTCCGATACTGCCGAAAATGCTGGCATCGGTATCGGCGACTACTGGAGTCCAGGCACCGATCCGATACCACGTAATTTATTAAATTAGTAATCTATTTACTGATTAGCTCCGTTAAGCTCTGGCGCAGTTTTTCTTCGCCGCTCTTAAAACAGTGGCGCTGTGCTGCAACCTGCAGCCTGCTGTTTTAGAGGGACGAGGAAGAGTTGATCACGTGACACAGACACAACAGACACACCTGTGTCTGAGCCGGTTGACGCGAGGCTTGGAGCTAAGCTAACTAGCAGCTAACTAGTACTAGCATATCATGTCGGCGGTGTGGCAGTATTTCACGCTGGATGATGCTCCCACCAGTAAGACTGCGACATGCAACATATGAAAAGAAATGCCTTTTTTATTTAAAAATATTGTGGCTGCACTTTAATTTTTTTTAAAATAATTATTCCTAGATTTATTTAGTCAAATTGCATTTGCACTACTGATTTTTTTACTGTACTGTTTAAAAATAAATGGCTTGAATTTGCTGTATTTATTCATGTTTTACAAAGGGTTTAACCTGAGCCAGGCCTTACCACAATGATAATCATATCACAGTCATGCAGGCGTAGTATGATATGTTTTTTATAACATACTGTTATCGGATCAATACTCGGTATCGGCCGATACCCACAGCAAAAGTATCGGAATCGGTATTGGGAGGGAAAAAATTGTATCGGAACATCTCTAATCCACACATTGTTGCTTTCACACTTTGGTTTAATTCAATGAAAGGATTTGAAACATGATTGTAGGCAGTGGTAGAAGTAGCGCTCAGATGTTTTACTTAAGTCATAATATCAGTGTAAAAGTACTCCATTACAAGTAAAAGTCCTGCTTTCAAAATTGTAACTGTAAATGTACTTAGTAAAATACAGCAGTATCATCTGCAAAATGTGTTTAAAAGTACCCATCATGCAAAAAACATCCTTCAGAGTATCGCCAGTTAGTTTTACGTCTGTGTCACGACAAACATGTTGCCCTTTATACATGATTTACCTTCATAAATCAAACATATGACAGAAAATATGATATAGTATGCAACTCTTGTATAAAACAAAAAAAGAAAAAAAACAATCCATAGCATTTAATAAATAAATCAAAACGTTTATCATGATGTTTTTTTCCCCCTCATCTGCCAAGCTGATGAGGAACTTATTGCTTACCTTTAATGTTCTGTACGAGCCAACGCAGTATTTCTGCATCATCCATACTACAGTGTACAGTAAACATTGGATAATTGAATTCTGATTATTGATGCATTACTGTGTAAACCAAGTTTTAATGTTGTAGCTGGTTGACATAAAGCTCATTTTATATTCTTTATATACTGCCACAAAGTTTAATCCATAACAATGCACCAAATTTTATGAAGTTATCACGTAAAATGTAAAATGTTAAATGTTTTCAGTGACAAGCTGTCAAGTAAATATGACAGAGTAAGAACAATACTTCCCTCTGAAATTAACATTAGTTGACTAGAAGTGTACATTTCACTTAACTGCGGTACTTCAGTAGATGTACTTCTCACCAATGCAGGTAGTCAGCTTTTGTTCACTTTGGTAGGAGCCAGGATAACTAATCTCCTGCCCCCTCATCTCCAGTCTTCATGCTAAGCTAAGCTAACTGGGTGCTGGCTCCAGCTACAAAAGCACATTTCCCAAGATGTCGAAAAAACTCCATTAAGCGAACAAACGTTACAATTATGCACATTTGAGACCACCAAGGTTTCTTGCAGGTATTGTGTGTTGAAGGTTGCTCGACCTGGAAGAGAGTGTGTGCATGTTTACCTGCATCTCTGTTTCCAGCATGTGTTTGTGTGTGCGGAGCTCAGCGGAAGCGAGGCCATATGGAAACACGGTAGAGGCTTTTTGCACCTCTTCGCACCTTCTGCTCTTTCCACTGCTTATATTGCCGTAGGGAGGAAGGAGAAGGGAAGAGTGTGGAGAGAAGGTATAGGGAACAAGTAAAGAACTCTAAATGGCTTTGTGAGGCATGCTGTGTGTAAGGACGCTGCAAGGACGTGAGATATATTGGTGGGCAGGGAGGAGGTCAAGGAATTCCTGAGCACAGAGGGAAATAAACAAACCCTGATATACAGAGCAAGAGGAAAGACTTGCAACTGCATATACATCCAGCCACATAATCTTCATAAATAAATAATAAAGCGTAGTTATGTATTTCCTGAAAGAGGCTGCTTGAATGCAATCTCAGCCTTTGTGAATGTTTTCTGAAACCTCAGTAACACATACTGTACGTGGTGTGTTGTGTAAACAGCTTTTGTTTCACACAGTGGAGCCGGCATGCTAAACAGCCCTCCGCTAGTGTCTGACAACTTTCTAAATGAAGCTCATTATGTCCTCATTGATTTTTCATATTCCTTCTCATCTGTAAATACCCCCAAGGTGCTCCTCTTGCACTCTGCCCTCCCGCTTGCCACTCCACATGGTCCCCCTCCCTCTCTCTTTTTGCCTGTTTTTACCTGAGCTTATCGGTCCATCTATCCATCTAGCCATCCTTCTGCAGTTTTTTTTTTTTTTTTTTTAGTTTTTTTTTTTATCAGCCGTTCCCCGAGCAGCGGCAAACAGCAGAACACTTAAGGGAGCTGAACGGTTTCCAATTAGCAAAACAAATACCTCTGCTCACTCTCACCCTGTCACATAGTGCCTCAGAGAGCCTAGGCGGCCATTACAGACAATTAGAATTTAATAAGCCCAATATGCTCACTGTACTAATGGAGAGGGAGGAAGGGAGGCAAGGAGGGAGGGCGAGAGAGGTGCCCTCATCATCCCACACGCTCGCTCTCGCTCCCTCGGTTGCTATATATTTCTTATTGCTCTAAATCCTCGTAGTTGTCCTGGCAGCTTGTTCTTATTTGAATAGTGTCGGGGCTTTCCGGGGTAATCTCAGACGCTATACAGCCCTCTCTCTCTCTGTCTGGCTTCCGTTGTCTGTCGCTATCTCACCAATATCATTTTCTCACCCTTTTTTCGCCTCCTCCATTCTTCTCTTGGCCTTCCTACTCACACCTATTTCCATCTATTCACCCATCTCACTGTTCCCGTTCATTCATTTACCCTGTCATCTCAGTCACTGCCAGTTCTTACCTCACCCCTCCCTCCATCTTTTTTTTTTTTTTTTTTTTTTTTACCCTCATTTCTCACCTTTCTTGTCTTACCCGCTCAGTGTGGCTCTGTACATCTTGCAGATGTTTTTCTTTTGCTATGTCATCTGATTGTATTTATCCCACCCACCCCATCTCTGTTCTCATTTTGCTCTGACTCTACATTCTACCTAATTCACTTTCTTACCTCTTTGGCCTCTTCTTTCCTCTCTGCTACACTCTATCACCCCTTTTTCATGCTCTCTTTCATCCTCCCTCCACGCTCAACCTACTATATCTCTGCTCGGTGTCTGTGTCCCCTCTCAGTCTCCCTCTCTGTTTCGCCTGTGTAGTAAGGCCCTATGAAATGAGGTGATACAAATGGCATTTTATGGGGCTGTGCAGCACAACCAGGCCGAACACGGCAGGCAATCATAAAAGCCATTGTCTGCTGCGCATGCCACTTTTAATGTGTTCCATTTGATTTAATGCAAGCGATAGGTGAGGCAGGATAGGAGGTGAGGCTCTCGGAGGTGAGGATGAGAGGGAGGGGAGAGGTAAGAATGGAGATAAAGGGGATAAAGAGACAGGGTTAGAGACAGAGAGAGAGGGGAAGGAGAGAATAAGAGAAAGGCAGGAGAGAGGGCCGTATCTAGGTCGTAACTGGAGTCCTCACTTCTGGGTTGAAATAATAAGGGACAGCCAGGCTGATATCTAATTTCTAGGGAAGAAATGCCATTTAGAGTGAGAATGAAAATGGAATGCATGCAGGGGAGTAAGCCGAGGTAGGAAGAGAGAGACGAACAGACGGGGGAGAGTGAAATATTAAAAAATAAATGCAATATCCAATGCACAAAGTGATTACATTGCCAGAGGGTGGCAGAGGTGAGGATTCTGATGGCTTTTTTGTGCTTATAGAGCCGTTCATTTAAAAGAACAGGCATATTTACATCCAGATGGGGACCTTGTAGGTATTACCTACACTCCCCCCCCCCAACCCTCACCCCAATCTGGGAGAGATATGTGACGGGGGTAATTTCATAAATCCGTCGTTAGTGTACAAGACTGGATGCATGATTCAAATTTTCGCCACTTTTATTTTTCAAAGTCCATTTCTGTCAGTGTGCTTAGAGGAGGGGGTGAGGGGTGTGGAGAGGAACTGCTGTCAGCAGTAGATTGCAGTACCTCAGCAGTTCAATTACACTCACTTGGATGAATAGTCCAAGACTGATGAGTTCATCTCAACATGCTGTACAGTATATGGCTTTTGCACAAAGATAAAAATGAGCTTCATCAAACCTCTGTGCTTAATATAGAGTTTCGAACAATGCATCAAACTCATTTGACTGGCCTAAATAAATAGCTTTTGTAAGCCAAATGCACACGCACAAATAGTCCATTTGAGTGTTCTTTATTGTTCCAGATTTCTTCGTCTCTTACATTATTTCCCACTTCATTGTCTTCCTATTTGTTCTCTTCCTATTATCAGTGCCATCACCACTGTGGTTAAGGTTGACACTGATGATGTTATCAAGCTCTCAACTCTCGAATGGCAGCGTAATTTGCCTTATACATTACTTACATTTCAGGCACTTTGTGTTGAGATTGAATTCAGTGATTCATCCACATATCTATATATATATGCCCGGCATATCGTGATAAATGAAGAAGAATGTGCCATGAATCGCTGCGGCACTAAAAAATTGAGCCGGTCACCCACAGTGACCGAATGAATGTAATGGAGACAGCAGAAACATTGAATTTTGCAACGACATCGACAAGGAAACTGTTTAATACACATCTGGCAGGTGCTCGATTGACTTAATAAGGTCAGTATTGGCATTGATATCGACCCGGTGGATCAGATCGGTCGATCTCTGCCTCTTCCGTTTAGTCACATGCACAAGGTGCAGCACTCAGTCATAGGCCACTTCCATGGCAGGAGCGTGGTTCATTTGGTCAGCACCAAAGAGGAAAAAAAAACATTGCTGTGTTTTAGTTTGTACATACTGTTTTGGCGCATATACATATTTGGTGACCATAATCCTGCATCGCCAAAATAATTTTTTACAAAAAAAATAATTGATTATGAACATTAGTAGTCTTACACCACAGCTCAATAGCATGGTAATGAATACAGATAGAGACAGGATGGAAAATAGTCGCCTTCTACATCAGTATTAAGAAAGGGGCTCAACACAGTGTAATTTTAAAGTCTTTTGACTGTCAAGACACATGAACTTCTGAACTACCATGGTTAGCACACAGGCAATCTTTAACACAATTTATACTTGAAAAAATATATACAAGTAATTTACCTTTTGAAATCTTGCTCAAATCATAAATCTACTATTGCAACATGGTTGGACCGTTTGTTTTCACACCACAAATGTCTGTCAAAGCCCAAGTGGACCATTTTTTTCAAGTGGGGGCTTTGTTCAAGCCCCTGTGAAGTATAGAAGAATAAATATGTGTTCTGAGTTTGTCAGACTAAAGCAGAAAGTGTTATTAACCACCCAGCCAAATTTGAATGATTAAAAATTTTGACAGGTTTATGAAATTAGATGAGCAGTATTCTCAGCTCCAGGACTGTGGGGGCGTGTCAGCTGAAGCCACGCCCACTCTCGGGAGCAGTCAAGCAGCAATTTTGAAATGACTGAAACATGTCAGATGAGTTCAGAAAATGACATGACTGACTTTGAAACACACTGAGCGAGATTAATTAATTAATCTCTATCTCTCTGCTAGGTATGCTCAGGGTGGCCTCAGTGTGTCATCGAGCCACCCTTTAGGACCGCCCAAAAAATCCTGGACTGAAAACTGGTGAAAAACTGTTTTAACCTCTAACTCCACATTTCAGTAATACATTGTTCAAAGTCTTTTCACATGTATTCAGCAGCTATTTTCCAACATATTTAATGTATTTTGAAAGAAATCTCAGAATTGTTTTAACAAGGACTTTAAAGGAGTTGCTATATTAGATAGTAGGATTACACGCACTATACGGGTCACCTCCCTACTGAAGAAGGGGTGGATATAATGTTTTGGAAGAAGCATTGGGTCTACATATGCGGCTTTGACTAACTGAAGCTCAACTTGTAAAGCTCGGCAGTGTTCAGAGGAAACCACATCCCATGCTCATGCATTTCATTAACATCAACATTTCTCATGGTTACTGATTTTTGATGGATTCTTGCTCTCACTACCCTTTCTATTCCAGTTAAGACCTGTATCACCAGTACTTGAAGAGTCACATAAATTATGCAGAAATTTGTTCTGTAATGCTGCTTGTCAAATGGCTGTAGGCTAGTGGTTGATCTGGCTTGGCTTGCGTGACCACAATGATGAGTGCTTTTGGCCAACCCTTGTCTCTCAGCCTAATAGCTATATACACCCTGAGAGCAGTCCTGTGATTGTCAATGAGCACTTTAGCTTCCGAGCACCATGAGATAATTAGCTTGCCTTCCCTGCCTGTCAGACTTGGCAAGACCTCCCTGGTTTCTTTTCCTCAATTTTAATATTTTCTTTTTTTTTTAGAGTATGCAGAGAAAGGAAGCATTTTTTTCAAAGATTTTTTTTCAAAGTTATCTGAATCTAGGATGATGCACAAAATTGATTACTGCTGTAATTTATCATTCGAATGGGGCCCTTTATTACTGATGTACTGTATCATGTGGGCTCTGATGGGATTTTTCTCTATTGGACCCAAGTGTGCTTGAGGAAAACCCACCCGAGTATAGCTTTAGCGATTTTGGTCCACATTGAATAATTCTGCACCTCAGATTTATGTCCAGTGCCAGCGTTCAAAGCCAATGCAGAAAGTAGTCTGTCCTTTGTATATCACTGTGGAAAAAAGTGTGGAGGTCAGGGTTGTGGATGGACATGTGGCACATTGGGCTTTTTTGCAGAAAGTTCGTACTGAGTTCACATTTGTTCACAAATTTATTTTACTTTTTTTTAACAGTAACCACAATGTTTCCCGAATCTTAACCAAGTGTAACTATAACCATACCTTACCTATAGTTTATCTACCATAAAAATGGCCGTTCCTTAACTTTAATCAAAAAAAAAAAGTTCCCTTGTGCAGCTCTTGATGAACGCAAGAATCTGAAAACTAAGTTGCTATTGACAGTATTGTTGTGATGTGTTCTATTGGAGATAGACATTTGATCATATTATAGTTGTGTTCTCCAAATTTAGCTCATTTCTCCCAGAACAACTAATAAAGTAAAGGTATCAAGTCATATTGTGGGAAATGTAGGATTTAGTATTTTTTGGTCAAAATATCAAAATGTCAAAATATCTCAGCCTCTGCTGCTTCTATCCCTTTATTTTTATATTTTTATACCTGTCATTGGTCAGTCTGCCAGATTTTTGGAAGTGCAGCTGGAGTACTGCTTTAAGACGTGTGAGCAAAGGGGACAAGACAAGACAGTATAATGCTGTTATGGAGCTCAAAATTTTAGATTTCCTAACTTCTAGACATCATGCCTCAAATGTTGTTTTGCTCAGTCTTGTAGTGATTTTATCACAGAACTGTCCAACTAGCTAAATTTAAATGAACCACCTTAAATCTTACCATACCTTTGAAGCATCTCAGAAGTAATTCAGTGCCATAGAAATAGCTCTGCAAAGACTGAGAGGTATCTGAATGATTTAGTCTGTGGTGAAATAACAGTTCTGCATTCAAAGATCTTCTTAGCTGCTGATGTAAGCTATTTCCTACCTCACGCTCTCCCCCCGTTTAATCACTGGATGTAAATCAAACAGAGAAAGAAAGCACTAATTTAAACCTGCTTGAAGAGTTTGGGTCCCCATGGGGACTTAATAAGGTGGAGTGTCTCGCTGTGATGAGAGTGTAAAAGCGGATTAATCCCTTTTTTAAAAGATTGTGACATAAAAACCTAAAGTTGGAGGCAGATGATTAATAGAGAAGGAAATAAGGTGTTGTTTATTAGCAATGAAAACCGGAGTTAGCCAACTCAACACACATACTGTACGCACACACATCGCGGTACTCACCATTCGCCTGAGGCTCGACCTTACCCAGGTGTTTGTCAACAAGCTGTACGTCTCTGTCACTATGATTCTAATTTTTGGACACCTGACTGGATTGATTCATGGAGATGGTGTCTCGTAATTATGCCCAAGGCCATATTTTCTGCTGCACTTCTGATTGAATGGAAGTTGTTTGGCAACTCTCAAGTGCTTGTAGGCCAATGTTTTGACAGACAGAAATGGCTTTCATCCTGCCTTGTTTTTTGAATGTGAGGACAAGATTTTTAAAGCCTTGCGCCAGCTAGAATTCATTTGTCCAACAATGGAAAGCTTCTTTTTAAAAAGTAATGCCTGCCAATACCTTTGCCCAGTGAAGAGATAAGTTATTAATAAGGACGCACAATCTGATCCATGAGCCTCAATACTGACCTCATGAAGCAAATCAGGTATTACCAAGATGTGATTTGTTCACGTTAAACAGAATTTCCTGTTTTACTTTGTTCATTTGCTCATTGTTTATCACAGCAGCTGAGCTCAGCACTGTTTGGAAGGTCTACATCAGTACACGACACCAGTAATCATGTGTTGGTTGTATTAAGTGAGTCGAACATGACGTTGTGTCTGCTCTCGGGTCAGGATATGGTAACAAGCACTCTACAGCCGTGCCAGCAGCTCTAGGAAGCTATACTTTTGCACTGTGGTGTTTTAAGCTAAATGCTAATGTCAGCAAGTTGTTCACAATGACAATGCTGATGTAGTAGTTGTGATACTTAACAGATTTAAAGCTGCAGATCAGCTGCTCGGGTCAGAAAGTTGCAAGATCAGACTCAAATCAAACCCTGTTTCGAAAGATTTCAGTGACAGTGCGTGCTTGTGTTTCTGGTTGTTCTGTTCTGATCCAAACATCTGCGGCTTAATACAGCGCACTGTCACAAGTCGGGCTTATGCATAGGACTACAGAAATTCTATGGTTAGAACTTTTTTTTTTAAGAAAAAGGCTGTCTGACAACAAGATAAAGCATACACTTCAACTGATTTTTTTTGAGGTGGGTGCCTAAAATACATTTATTACTGCTGACCTTGTCCACGGCAGTGCATTGCTCTGCTTCTGTGGCGAGATCTGCGTCTTAAAACTGTGAATAACACAGTGAAGCCCATGCAACCCCACTTCAGAAACCCCAAAATATCCCTTTAACATTTGCTAATTAGCACTAAACACAAGGTTGATGGGAATAACACTAGTTTTTCATGTATTTGGTAGTAAACCAAAGATTTGGACAAATTTAAATTTAAACCTGATTATGATGATAGAGCAACAAAAGTACTTTTTTTCCCTGAGGCCAAAAACCTGACTCAAAACTACAAATGCCAAACCAGAGGCCGCGCTCGAGGAAAAGTCAGAGCTAACCAAAGCCATTAGTGTACATCGTCTTGAAACAATGAATGTCTGTCCAACGTTTCGGGTAAATCCATTCAGTAGCTGTTGAGGTATTTTAGTCTGGTTTTAAGCGGTGGACACTGCCATCCCTGCAGCTATGCCGCTAGCGAGGCTAAACTGAGGTTGGTGAATTAAAACAACGCAATCTCGTGAACTGTCTGGAACAAATTTAATTAAAATACGCACAAGCATACAAAGAATGTTGCTCTGTAACTGTTATATATTATATTTATGCTTATTTTCCGTCGTAATTGCAACAAAGTCAGCACTGGTGTGTCTCGACAGTCCAGATCTCAGAAGCTGTAAGAGCAGAGAAAAAGTTGGATCCCTCGTTTCTAGAAGGGGCGAGGTTGCCTGTACAGCGCGCTGTATGTGCAGCTATGTCTTTGTGCGTGTTCCATCTCTCAGCTCTGTGGCTGTGTGTCTGGAGTTGAACTTGCCCCTACAGGCCTTCACAGATATTCTGCCATAAGCATTATGTGCACTCAAGTTTTCCACTTACCCCTTCTGTGGAGGAAATACACGCCGCGAGTATCCAGTATAGTATGTAGTATGTGAGAGGAAGATAAAGCGTGACTACTACCTCAGCTCGACTTCTGGGTTTGGAAAGAAGTTTGAAAAATAGGTACAATTTCAATGGACAGGCTCTGAAGTCTGCTTTTAGGAGGAGGAGAATATGAATAAGAATATGTATTCCTTGGCTTTGCAAAGACTGTATTTTCTTTTTAAATACAGCAATTACACCATTTTCTTTCAGTGCTCTCTAACTCATCTTATCTGAATAGATGAATGAGTCACTATTCATACTGTTGCACCTTCAAGACAAAATCTGACATCTCCCGTCATTATAACGATTAATTTATGTAACAGTCGAAACAATGTGTCAAGTGGATAAGCATTTGTGTCTGTGATCGACAATCATCAAAGAATCCCGAATAGATACATCAAACGGTGATCTTGTATGCATGAATTTACATTGTAGTCCCGTTCTTCAAAGCAAGAATATCAACATTATTGAACTATTCGCCATGATCGCTGTTTACAAAGCCAGCGGAAGATGAAAGCGGCTTGTGTTCATATGTGATACGGAGGAGGAAAGGGGAGATACGATGGAGTGGGAAAAGGAGGAGGGAATAAACAAGCTTTTCCTGGAGAGAAAATGAGGCAAAACACAAAAAAAACAGAAGACAGAAAAGAGAGACAATCGGAGGACTGCAGAAATTCAACACCTGCACCGCCTTCCTATTCTGACAAAAATCCCTGTAATCATTTTCAACATATTAAATTTGGATTAACAATAGCTGAATTACAATACTAGCTGCCGAGGAAATTATTTTCACCTTGCTAATGAAATTCATGAAATGATGCCCGCTGCGATTCCCACCTCAACGTAGACTCGCTCCCCCTTCGCACTCAAACGCGTGCACGCATGTACACGTGAACCCAAAGGGGTTGATTGGGATGTAATAATGAAAGTGTCTTTCATCACTGTATGAAATGCGTTGTTTACCAGCAGTGTCTGTGATTTAATATGGAAATGCAGTAGTAGCTTCTTGGGTGTAAATGGATAAAACAATATGTCATGTTTAGGTTACAGAATTTTGACTGGGTGTACAGATTATGAGACCACAGGGGAAACAATGACTGTTAACAGGAGGAAAACATGTGCTGTATGAAGTCAAAGGCTCTCGAGGTAACTACAGCAACGGAGGCAGAAGGCTTGTGTGTGTGTGTCTTAGCGAGGGAGTGTGTGTGTGTGTGTGTGTGTGTGTGAGATGTACATGCAAAGAAAGTATCACAAATTCAAATCCTTTCAATACAAGGCACTCAGGCATAATCCACATTAAATCACATATATTCATACAAATGTAATAAAATTTAATTGAATGAGTCCACAGTGGTGTCTCTCCCTCTCTCCCTCTCCGGGATGAGCCCTCGCTCCGCTACCTCATACTGTGATGTGCTGAATTATTTCATGAATCGCCGGCTCCTCTACAGAGCAGAGCATTCATTGTAATGTTGTGAAATGTTAGGACACCTCTCCCTGTGCACTTTTCTCCTCTGGTCTCACTAAGGCCCCGTGGGCCTGCGCCCTGATCGAATGAGACAGCGTGTCTGTAGATGTGTGGCTGCGTGTTTGCACATGCCCGCGTGCTGATGGAATATGTATGTGTGCATATTTATCAGATTACGTTTGTGTTTCTCATGCTGGGTCTGTTTATATGTAAATACACATTCATGTCCGTCGCGTGTGACCTTATATATGTGTACATGTGTGCGTGTGTGGGTGTCCGATTGCGGTGTGATGGTAATCCCTGTGCATTCGCCAGCCAGCTCCAGTCACGGTCACTTAAGAGGGACTCTCCCTGATGCCGGTACCCCTACAGAGGAAACCTAAATCAGGCTGACACGCTCCTGGCACACCCTGCACCAGCACCAAATTGTTCCTGACAGTATCAAATGCATCCCATTGGGTGTTCGACAGTAGTCCAGTTCTCCTGACCTCTTCTTATAGTGCAAAGTCCAGGGCAGAGAGACAAATTATACTGGAAAGCGACAAGAATTATTCTTGAAATGGGGTTGGTGCAAAGTGTGATTATTTCTCTTTTCTCCCATGTCAAAAATGAGATAAGAGTAATTGCTGTTTGACAGAAACGAACCCAAAGTTTAAAGGGCATGAGGGCATGAAGTGTAAGGCAAATGGTAGTTGGAGAGAAACAACATTTAATTTAAAAAAAAAAAAGCCCATAGTTTAGGTCTAAAAAAAGGAACACTATCTACCTTTCATTCGTACACACTCAAAGAAATGGTAGTCTGAGATCTTTTGTTGAATCAGTTCACCTCACTAAGGACATCTAAGTGAATCAAATTTTAAAGCTTTTTGGAAGCATTTGTGCTGATAGTGGCTCCTCAGGCCTTCTGATTCATGCTGTCTGCTTCAGTCCAAGAGAGGCCTGACCCACTCTCTCTTTCTCCATACACACACACACACACATTCTGCTGAAGTCCTATTCATTCGTACGAAAAAAAAGAACACAGCAACATCTTGACATTATTCATAAGAAAAACCTTAAAATCCTTAACCCTGGTCCTTTACATCCAATAAACACGTCAGCAGTGCCTGCAAAAATGTTTCCACGTTGCAAATGAGCTAGCGGGAGTCCAGAGGAGCCGCGGTAGATCTGCAACTCCGTGAGATACAATGATCAAGAAACGAACACGGCATGAACCGGCTGGTCAGTTCAGTGTGGGTGTGCAGCACCACTGGTGACTCAATATTACCAAACCAAACTCAAAAAAAGGCCCTCTTAGTTCACAGAGGCTCGAGTATGTGAACGTTATACGCCAATGCGTTGTGACCCTTCACCCCATAATGTTCCAAACACAAACCAAACTCAATTTAGTCGACTTGCCTAATGAAGTGACTGTTAATTACATAGCGGTCACACCAGTGAAGCGTAAAAGGCATACGAGTTGACATATGACACATGGTTCACCGTTAGCCTACAGTCTGACAAGAGCCCCTGACCCCTACTTAATATGTATATTATGAGTGGATAAGCAGGTAAATGTCAGCATGGCAATCAGAAGGTCAGAGACTCAATTCCAAGGCAGACCAACCAGAATATTGAATTTAATCGTCAGCTACAGAATGATTCCTACCATCTAAAGTACATACAAGACCAGATGCATAGCCACATACCTGCATTTTAATGTGTTTTGACACTCTGTGGCTAAAAAATAGCGATAAAATGGCTCAGGGCATATTGGTCGTTCATTAAAAGAATCATTCAAAGTAGGAGTCTGCATTCTTTTGAGGCCATTTTTAAATTGGGTTTCTTCGTCTGAGTCTGAACCTGAATTTGACTGTCCCCCTTTCTTCTACCCATGCTGCTCCGCTTTCACACTTGTTTACTGCTCTAATTTGTGGTATGTTTGCATAATGGTTTAAGTGCAGCTGTTTACCACTGTTCCCAAGAGACAAGGTTAGTACCCATTTGGTTTCACGCAGGCAAAATGGTGCAGTGTACAGTATTGTTTATTTCTGCATCAAATTGGTCTTTAATGTTATCATTCGTCCACAATTACTTATTCGAGCAACAAAAATAAACATTTATACATTGTTGCTTTCAGGAAATGAAGCATCATTTTATTATTATGTTGTACGCGACCACATGATTTAAGAAATGTACTGATCTAAACTACTATCAGGGTTGGTTAAATTGCTTTTGTGAGGCATTAACCAGTTCATTTTTAAGATAAAACGCTAAATTATGGTTAAAAAAAAAAAAAAAAAATGTTTTAATGCAAATGACCAACATGCATAACTGGTCGGAAATATTCTCTGTGGCTAACCAGTGACATCCCCATGTTGGAGTGAATTTCAATGCTATGCCAGGACCTGCATAGACAATAAGAAAGGAGACAGAAATGAGAGGTTGGCAAGGGTTTGGAAAAAAATAAGTAATTTAATGACCAACTTTTTTTCTTTTTTTTTCTTTTTTTTCAGTCTGCTCAGAGAGCTGCTCCTAACCAGGCTGAAGAGGTAAACAACAGCCAGACAGAGAGCCTGGTCATGTGTTGATATGAGTAAAACAGATTTGTGGAGGGCCCCATCCACAGGACCTTTGCAGTGGCCCAATCCTTACGAAGGGCGGGCCTGCATCAGAATTTTCATTTTCTGTATCATCTTTCTTCGGCTTCCAATAATTAACAATGCAGGGGCCTACAGTAATAAAGGGAGGTCACCCACTTGGGATGTGATGAGAACCACACAACCACAATGCCAAGGTCATGTGATGCATACCGCAGGGGTAAGCCCATTACTGTCTTCACCACAGTTTTTTATAGGGTCAGTCCCATGTTATTCCATTCCGTTTTTTCCCCCCCACCACTATCCTGTGAAAAACTCAGTTGAACGTGTCACATATAATCAAAAAGAACAATTATAGTGAACTGGATTTTCTTTGAGCTCCGACTGTATGTTCTTGAAGTGGAGAAACATTTACTTTATAAAAAGGTCCTTGGTTTGGGTCCAGAAAAGGAACACTATCTGCCTTTCAAATACACACTTGAAGAAATGATGGTAGTGGTGGAGCTCCTTTGTTGTATCAGTACACTTAGGTAAGGACATCTAAGTGAATCAAACTTTAAAGCTTTTTGGAAGCATTTCTGCTGATAGTGGCTCGCCTGACTCTGCCTCTGAGTGGTTGAAAAGTCAGAGGCACAAGTCAATTCAATTTTTTTTTTTAATCACATAATCATTAAACAATTAGAGCAACAGTGAACTTTATTTCTGTGAGTTCTTACTATACACACAAACTAAATAAGCAAGAATAATCATCACCATGATAATAACACCAACGATAGCAATAAGTTATTTGGTTCTTTGGCAATGTCCTCATTTAGGATCTTACTGGCCTGTGGGTAGAAGCTCTTCCAGAGCCTTGCAGTTCTGGCCTGGTTGGGATGGTTGGGATCCTTAATGATCCTGAATTATTCCTACCCTTATTTTTGCAGCTCCTGGTAGTTTGGTTGGTCAACAAACTCAACCCAAGGCATCATGGGATTGACAGTAGAGCACTAACAACATGCTAACAACAACTGTTTTCAGTACGGAAACACATTTTTCATTATGTCATTAAACCTCCAAAAAATAGTTAGCAGTTAAAAGCTGGCATTAGCAGCAAACCGCAAAACCGTTAGGATACGTAGCTTTTTCACCACAGTAAGAAAAAAAATCAATACCATCCCATCACTAACATATAGATTTTTTTTTTTCTTGGAGAGTAAGGGTTGAACCTGATTGTCCACAAACTGTGGCACAGTTCATCATACTGCACGGGTGGGTACAGGTACAGTTTCTTGGTCTGTCTGGTAAAAACATTCACATAACTACATTTTCTGCAAACCGGTCTTACTTTGGATGAGTTTTGCTGTCTCAGATATTTTTGTTTTTTTTTGCATCAACATTTAATATTCAAAACTAATTAACCAATAATAAAAAATAAAAAAAAACCTCCTTAGGTGTTATTTACTAAGAGTTCTCAGCTAATCTGCTTCATCAAGACCGCGTGGGTGAGGTTTGGCAACATAAGCAAACAACCCCACAAACTGTCACCAGATTTTTAATATCTGAATTCCAAAATAGTTTTTTTTTTTCTTTTTTCTTTGAACTTAGCACAACTTCAAACCTGTGAGAAGAGCACGGACGAAAACACAGTATAAGAAATGTAATTACCAAAACACTGATAACTTTGGCAGGAAATTGTGTGCTGGTGCAGACACACACTCAGAGATAAAATCTGATTGAGAAAACAAGTTTTGGGGACCTTCACTACAAAAAAAAAAGCACTGAATACTATTGTAATGTATAGTCATGGTTTATTATATTCACTGAGAATCATCATTTTTCTGAAACAGCATCTCTAATTTGATCCAAATTCTAATTTAATATTGATATAATGTAGCACATAATGCAGTGTTTCCCATTAATTATCCAAATTTGTGGCAGCCCGCCACAATCTAATTTGTCCCGCCACAGTTTCATAATGAACCGAAAATATTTTTACACTCATAGAAACGATAGCTCTCACTCCCAGCCTAGTATTGCATAACCAGACCGAAATCCACACCTCGTTTTAGCACTGTGCCAGCACACAGTGAATTTTGTGAACAATCAGGTAAACCCTGTGTTCTCTCCTTTCCAAGTTTCCAAGTCCAACATTTAGGTGACGTGCTAGCATCTCTGTCCAGTCTGCTACCATCTTGCTACCCTAACGTTAGCTGGGCAGCATGGCTCTTGGTTTGTCAGTATGGGCTGTGTTCTGCGACTTTCCGCCTGGATAAAGTGAGCTGTAAATACGACTATTTGTTACATTTGAGAAACGCCAACGGGCATTAGTGTTTATAAACTGCAGCCTGGAAAAGATAACCACGCCACGTGTTCATATGTGCATGCACAGAATGAAACGGCAGCTTTCCAACAGATACCTCATTGGGGACCAGTCCAGACAATATCTGGGCATGATTGTGCTCCTCGTATGTGCACATAACAAGCCAATGATTATCTCTCTCAGTCAAGGTGTAGTTACATCTCCAGAATAATCCAAGATGAAAAGTGATAAACTGACATTGACTATTGATCAAATATTGAATTTATAATGTTGATTAGTTGGGCATACTGGCCAATATGGACGCACATCTCTAAATAATAACCATCAAGTAGCCATGGTGGAAATCAGATTTTATATTTGAAGACGTATAAAAGGAAATCTAGTGGACTTTTTTTGCCATGTCATCACCATTCATACCTATACAACCAACATGATTATGATTATGATTAAGTTGTTCTTCGTAAATCCATCCTCTCACAGTCCATCAGATTGATGCATTTAATTTTAAAAATGCACAAAATTGTCTTCAGGGCAAGCTCCTCGTCCCACCGAAAGGGTCTAAGGTCCACCCACTTACTTGCTTTCTTGCCAAGATTTAGATGAGAAGATCAATACAACCCTACTGTCTCTATGCTAATTATGTAGCTATAACCAGCAGCCAGTTAGCTTAGCATAATGACTGAAAATAGGGAGAAACAGCTAGCTTGGCTCTGTTGGAAGGAAACAAAATCTGTCCACTGGCACCTCTACAATTGTCTAATCTTCCATTTGGGTGAATTTATGAAAGTAGTGAGTGACAGTGTGGTCCTAAGTTTGTATTCTCATAATATGATACATATATAGGATATTTTTGTAGAGTTTGTTGCTGTGATGTTACTCTTTAGGTAGTATTTTCTGCAGTGCTGGGCTGTTTTAATGATGCATTGCGATGGCATTTTGGGTTGGATCATGTAAATATTGTGTACAGTGTGGAGCCCAGGAAAAAAGATACATGGTTCCATTCGACTTCATCTAGTAGCTTACGAGTGGATAGGCCATACATCGAATATGAGTTATCTAGATAGTGATATTTCATACTCTGACTGCAGAACCTTCAAGATGGTAGAAGGCCCCCAGAAATAGCATTAATTTCAATTGTAAAGTGATGCATCAACCTTCATCAGTCTCAAACTACCAAATCCAGCACACAAACAAAGACAGATTTCCTCTTTCTGTCACATATACAGTTGACTAAACTCATGGGCCTTTACCTTTGGCCACTTCAGTGTGAACTCAAATCCCCTTAGACATGAAAGTCAAACTTAATTCTTCCTCGCTTCCCAAAAAACTGTGCGTCCTAAACCTGGCCCTGAGATGATTATCTAAAGGTCAGCCTTCCCTCTTCTCATCCCTTCCTCCATCATCCCGAGTTTTCCACCAGTTAGTACAGTGGCATAAAGAGCACGAGCTCCCCCTGAAAGCTGACTGAGTGCCTATCACGGCTCCTCACATCAGCACTCGGCCTTGCAGAAACAAGGGTTCTTGCCTGAGAAATGAAGTATGGATTTCTAATTTAGGGGGATGGTTGGAGATGTGGGTCAAAGTTGCATTTATTTCAAGGCGCCTCAGCCCCATCATGCCTTCGATCACCCTTTAGTTGAGAAATACATATTGGACCGAGCTTATAATGGATGAGGGGGGCCATTGACGCTCGGGGTAGATGAGAGGTTTGCATTATGTATTAGCTTTATCCCGTGAATGAGTAGCTGTGAAGATAATCACTATCTGATGATCGTCATTTCTTTTGTTCCCAATGTGCCCTCTCGAAATGGTTGTTATATAAACTGTACATTCTCCATCTTTTGTGTGATGGAGAATAGGGGAAGAGAGAGAAGGAGAGAAAAGAAGAGAGAGAGGCTGTCAGTTACAGACAGAAAGAGACAGATCTAACGGAAGGAAAAATGTTGTTTTTTTGAAAAAAACAAACAAAATTGACTGAGTGTACTCTAATTACAGAGACAGTGTACAACTTGCCTGTCAAACCGCACCACATTCTTTTAAATTCACATTTTCAGTCCTGCCTAGCACGTTGCAGCTGCATTTGCAGTAGTCATCGGCGGCTGTCAGCCATTTTCTCGCCGCGGCTCGGCGCATGCAGACATGTGTGATCTGCCTGAGAGGTGTTCTCACACCTGCCTGGTTCAGGAGCGGAGGTCAACCCCAAGGACCTCCCTTTTCCCTGGTACTAAATTTAGCTCGCTGACATGTGCGAAAGTTTCCATCACCCTCTTAGTCATGGCAGAGTAGAGTGCTGACCCCCTGACAGCAGCCAAGGACACTGCTTTTAGCTGGTTTTGTGAACATTATGGTACAGAAAGACGACATTCAAACTCATCTTAAATCAGCAATTTATCAGGTGTCACTGGAGTGGCCCTGTTACACCACACTTGTTCTGCTGTTGTAAAACCAATTTCAGGGTTTGGGACAAATTGTTCATGAAGTGGAAGTAGTGTTGTAATGAAAAAGTAATATATCTGGAAATTGCTGAGGTACTGAAAGAGGATAAATAAATATCCCGCTGCATTAGGAGCTGTTGTACAGTCTTTGCATCGACTGGTTAATAAACATTACAGCTCCTAATTAGAAATCATTACTACTGACTAATAACAACAACCTGCTTATGCTAACAATAAAGAACAATCCACATTTCTGTGTTTCAAATAAGTAGCAGAAAATCTACTGTAAATATTAATCAGAAAAAGTTGTAGTGATGCTAAAGATGAGGTTGTTTTTTTTTTTTTTTGCAATTTCTTGCTGGTGTGATGTTTTCACTAATGGACATTTTATGATGGTTTTTCCCTTCCCACCCATTGAAACCTCACACCCATAACAGTGGCACACAGAAGGGGCATAAAGACAAGAGGAGTCCTTTCCTGCCGGAGTGTCACACACACATACACAGTAGCACTCACACACAGACACCTCCAAACCCACAAAGGGAGACATTATCTTGAGGCGATGGATCATGTAAATGGCATTTTGTCTACATTATGAGAATGTGGAAGATGTTTTTCTGCATGACTGAGGCGCTTATCAAGTGGGACTGTCTGTACCACCAACTCAATATATTTCATCTTCAGAGAGATGAGGGTGGGAGGACTGGAGAGGGTGAATATTTCTGTATGTTTGTATGTTTGTGTGCGAGCTGTGGGCTATGTGTGCAGTGTGGGAAATAAAATAACTTTTTCCTAACCTTATTTGCCACTAAACTCTAAGACAGTATGGACTCCAGCAACTATACTGAATTGCAAGAAAGTAGACTTGAAAATAGCATTTATGAATTTGGCCAAATCACTTTTACTGACAATCAAAGTGACTCAATATTGCCTTCATTTAAATGATTCACATCGACAGTTTATCTAATCTGACTAGGAATAAACCTAATGTTTATTCATTCATGCGAGCAGGAAGAAAAGTGTCGGAGTAGCCTTAAATGTACAACTGCTATATGCTGCAGTATATAAACGCTGAGATGTTGTGAAGTGTAGCAGTTTTATGCATACCTTAAGGTTGAATCAGGGCACAACATCAAATCGGATATATCGGAGAGTTTCCCAGATGTAATTATAACTTGGAAGTTGAAAATTATTTAACCTGGGTGGTAGAACTACTAAATATGTATCACTGTAAAGCCTTGATCTGCCTTTTTCAAATCCATTAATTGAGTAAGTCTGTGATTTTTGTGATATGTGCAATGGTGGAAACCCCACCAGGCATGTCACTGTCGCGTCACAGCAGCTATGGTGTTTTGGTCCAACACCAACCCTTTGGTCCAACCCAGACCCCTTCAACCCCACCAAGAGCGAGTGTTTAACCCGCCAGACTCTTTTTTTTTTTTTTTTTTTTACAATCTGAAGTTTGCACAGGGTGTTTTATTTTGAAAATCCACTGGAGATGCAGATTGTCTGGTTGTGGCGTCCGTCAAAAATAGACCAGCTGTGTATTCCCGGTGGATCCAAGTGGCGAGCTGCTTACAAGACGCTGAAATGTACCGCGATTAGCTCTGGCAGCCATGGCGTACACGGAATGTGTTGCATCTGTGCCCGTTGTAATTTAGCCGTAATAACCATCTCCTGTCCCTGCATATTCCATAACCCCTTTCCAGCTTCCCTCTATCGTACTTATTGGCTGACCCAGGTAGCTGCCTGCACAGTTACTTCCTCATTAGCCCCTGTATATACAGTACAAAGGGGAGCGTGGCACCTGTCTGAATGTCAATGTTGCCTTGGTGTTCGAGCCTTTGTTCCTGTCTGCCTTGACTTGTTTTGAACATCCATCTGCCTTTGATTTGTCTGACTGTCTGTCTATCTGTTACCAACTGAAACACTGCATGTCTGTAAAGTGAAGCCTTCTTTATGACATCAGTATTGCCTCACAAGTTTGTTTACATCTATAATGTTTGACAAATGTTAAGATTTTTTTTTATATTTTTGTAAAATATTTGTTTAGATCTTTATTCCGGTCTTTCTCCATTATTCCCAGTCTCTCCCCACCATCGGCACCACCCCAATCCAATCGTTTAGTCTCATCTGATATCCCTCTTTATGCCAATGAAACTGCAATGATTACACTTGATTGTGACCATCTGTAGTCACCAAAAACCTCCCTCCTCAGATTAAAAAGGAATTATCATCAGATCTGTCTTTCGCCTCGCTGCATATATTGACTATGTCTACATTATCAAATCAACGTTACCCTGCCCAACCTGAAAACATCTGATTAATGCAGCATGAATTCTCACATATGAGTGACTTGTATGCACCAAATGGAGTGGTTATGGTTATAGCAGAGATCTATCTCTGATGACAGTTGTCTACTTTACAGAGAGGAGGATCCTGTGAAGCCCCCAAAGCAAATGATAGGGTGCTGTAGAGGACGATTTATCCACACGCTGTTGGTGCAGGGGTGGAGCTGTCACTGTTGAGATGCAGGATAAGAATCAGCCTTGTTAAAAAATGCTGGTTTGAGAGAAGTAGTTCTGCAGTGTGTCGCGCACAAGAAAGTGAGAGATAGAGATGAGCATCTGTGGCTGCTGGGGTCGGGCGGGGGTGGTTAAGGCGATGACATGGAGTGTAAGCTATGAGAGGTGAGAAGAGTTTGACACAAGGTGAGAAGATGAAAATAGATGTCATATGTCAACCTTAAAGATAGAAGTAAAAATAATAACCTCCAAATGAAACACTATACTGTTTACAACCGCAACTATTATCTCTTTTTCTGTGATAGAACACCAGTCACTCAAACTCACCAGACACAATGTGATGATTGAGACCTCTAATTCTAACCTCTGCTGACCTTCTCAGCCTGTCTCTACTCATCTCAGTTAATACCAACCTCCTATTATAGCTCAACTGCCCATCATTTCCCACTTTTAAAAATATATATGGAATAATTGCCTCGTGGCAGTTTAAAACTTCCTTGACAGAGTTAGAGATATATTTAATTTTATTTGAAAATTTCAAGTTCAAGTCAATGTCAAGACGTGCCAGTAGCCCACGCCAGTGAATATTGATTTTATACGTGATAGGAGATCTGAAAACATTTTCAGTATCAGCGTTTTGTTCATTTATGTATCTAATTTTCTGATCCAGGTCCACTTTCTCTAACAGACTTGTAGCCATGTCACAAGGATACAAATCCCCTGAGGACATAATGCGAGTTAGGTTGAAAATTTAAAAAGGTACAATGGAGGGTTTTTTGGGGGTTTTTTTTAGCGCTGCCGACGTGGTTGAGCACTATTTTGGTTAGCGGGTCAGTGTACTGTCTCCATTCTTTATTAGCACATATTTCTGCAGACTATGGAAGGATGGTAATGCAAGTCGGGATGGGAATTGATAAGATTGTATTATACCAATGCCATTATGATCATGCTTATCAGTCCAATTCTTTATTGATTCCTGAGCAATTTTCTGTGTGGAAAAGCGCAATCTTACACAGGTTTTTGGCGTCAACGCAACTGTTTTATTGTCTTGAGTCTGAGCAAAGAGTAGAAACAGAATTTAAAAAAAAGGGAGTCCAGCTGGCTGTAGCCTGAGAGCTAGCTGTAGCAACAGTCTGTCATCGTTTAAAAATGGATGAAATGAGAGAATATCTTAGTCAAAAACAAAAGAATCTGCTAAGCTTGACTATGTAGCGCTAATACTATTATAGCAGGATATTTACCCTCATATGGGACATGCTGCTCAGTTAAAAAGCATTGGCACTCGGCTTGCCGGCATCAATAAAAGAATTTATAAGCTCAGCTCATGCAGTTCTCATGGCTTGGACAAACTGTACATTATGTGTAAGTACACTATGTAGCAGATAGAGCTAGCAGGAGAACACACTTAATAAAATAGCTTTGTGATGAAGCTTTATCAGTAACAGCTAAGGAATGAGCACACAACCTGCCTGTCTGTCTTCTTTTTTTTACATTTTAGTCTTAAAATATTCATCATTTATGTTTTAAGGCTATTTTTCCTCATATATTTAATGCATCCACCACATTAATACTTTGGGTGGAAACATCTAACCAGAAGCCAGGCCTGCATGTCGAATTGCCTGTGATGTTAAATGAAACTGGCAGGTACGGCCTAATGTAGTCATGACTTTAATAACATCCCTTTGTTTCATGCAATTCTACACGCTGACAGTCAGTCAATAATGTGTAATGTGCTGTAAAAGGCAGTAATGCACCAATAAAAGACTGCTGGTTGATGCAGGTTTCAATAGATTAACAACAAATGGGAAGGAAAAGCACTGAATGTTTTTTGTTAGACCTTACGGATATGTCTTTTCACGAGAATCACTGCATATAAACAAAACTTTATTTACTTTACTGCAGGAGAATGTCTGCATCAAGGTTTATTTGGGGAAAAAAAACAGGAATGACAAATGGCGCAAGAGTCAAAATGGGGCACTGGGACGAAGACATTTTCTTCAAAAGAGCAAAAGTAGCCTCCATCAATGCTCCGTAAGTTTTGACAGATTTTACCATCTCCAGGCCCCAATGTCAGAATACCTGTCACCGAGAGGGAGCCTACAGGATTGAGTGTTCATTGCTTCTCTGACTAATAAAACCTTGATGTTTATGGGGGTATTTACTGTGACATGGGCCAATCTGTGTTAAGGGTTCCCATAACTGACTTTTTTTTTGTACTTTGACAGACTCTGTCCCCAGCTTTTCCAGCTTGTGCAGGAAGCAGGAAAGCCACTAGAGGCCAAGAACAAGAATACTATGACCCAGATGTGATTAAAAAAAAAAAAAAAAAAAATAGTGACCACAGATACAAGCGACCAAAATGAGTTCAAGAAAGTGACTACCATGTAGAGTGCACCTGGATTATAGTGATGTTTACCTTACTAAATGTAACTATTACTTCATATTATGGAACCCCCAACTGTCAGGATTAATCAGTTGACATAGCTAGTAAAAATAAATAAATAAAAAAAAAATCACAAACTCGATTTAAGTTTTATTTGATTAAACCAAACATCTTGTATTTGCAAAACTCTTTTTTGGACACAAAACCAATGGGCTATTCCATAATTTCCAAGTTTATATGGTACGAGTCATCAAGAGGACAACTTAGCAGATAGGGATACGGTCACATCCTCAGGATGCACTGGTGACTGCCACAAGGACATTTTCAATTTCTCTCTCCAGTGTACATCACAGAACTCCATTAGGTTTGCCTATTACCACCAGTCCCCACTCTGTGTCCTGACTCAAAAAAGCCAGAATACTGGGACTGCTATAACTTCATATTCCACCATTTTCTATGTATAACTGACAATAATCGATTTTTGGATGTCATGTGCACTGGATATTTATGGTAGGTTGTAAGTTTAGGCAGTTATTGAAATTGCTTCCACAGACTTTAATAGTGCTCACATTATTGTGTGCACACAGTACATGCCCAACTACATGAATCCAATCTTTTTTTAATTAGCCTACTTTAGTTGGTAAAAACAAGATGACCATAACCATTTTATTGGACTCCAACATTAGCTGTCCTTGTACAGACCTCATTGTCTTTTCTAAATAATTTGGTGTGCATCATTACACACAAAATATGGTGATTGGTTATCACAATGTCTTCAACAGTGAATTCAACAACAAAAAAAGGGGACATTATCCTCTAATCGTAGCCTATTCAGGGCGCTGGATATTTGCACCTTGGGATTCTGCACACCCCTGACAAGAGCAACATATTTATCATGCTCCAAACCTCTGCTGCACCAGGGTTGGTCATGTCTCTGGTCACTAAAATGGAAAAAATAATTTGGCCCCACCTACGTGCACCTGCGCCTGGAGCTTACACATGCATTTATGCTCGCGCCAAGGTTCACAAAATGCTGGATGTGCTAGTTCTTTCTCCAGTTTCCTGCTTATCAGTGGGACAAAGGACCTCTCAAACACTAACGGGGCGTTAAACAGACAAATTGCATTTGTGCATGTTTAGTACTATATGGCGCCACACATGTTTTGCACCACAAAATCCCAGAGAAGTAGCACTTCTACATTTTGAGGTATTCTATTAATAGCCACAAATAGCTCCTAACCTGACTTATTATTGCCAAATGACCACTACAGAAGTAGAAATCAGTGTTTGAAATGTAACATCTGAGAAAAGAAAGCTTAACATTTGGAGCACAGACAAAGGGACAGACACTTTGGATTTTGCATCTATGGCCCATCTTTGGGAATTGTTAAGGCAATGAAAACACTTAAGTGACAGCAGCACAGAACCTGAAGTTGTAAAGTCACTTTACACGAGCTCTTAGATAACTCTTCAAATGATTTTTACCTTGCTGCCTCACTCAGTGTCCTTGGACGTTTATTTTTCCAGACTTTTTCAAATGTCCAGTCTAGTGTGAAATGATTGAAGCAGCCTGACGATATTCTTATTAAGCGGGCCTTACAGCTTTTTGTTTACAGCAATAACATACTGTATAATGAAGGAGTTTGAAAGTTAACAATGCCCTATGGGCTTCTTTAATTCAATCATCGTTCTTTCTGTTAAGCTCACAACAACAGGCTCACAGTATTTTCTCTCTATATTTCAGCTTCAATTCTACTTAGCCGGAGAAATGGCTGGAGAGTGGGAGATCGGCGCTTTTGTTGACAATTAGACGTGACCTGTGGGTGACAGACTGGGAATAGTAGTTATATGTTGTAACTCTAGCTCTATAGCCACCGGGTCCTCTGAGTATTTTTAACTGAGACTAGAGAGCCAGAAGATGAGGAGTGGTGTGACCATGACTTTTTAATATAGGCTTCCTACAGAGTATTCAGGGATTCATCCTGTTTCGAAATTTTCAGTATACGGAATGCGAATGAGTGATTAGGTCTGTAGAGCCCCACTTAGCCTACTTAGCCTGTAGAATTCACTTAAGAGTCAAAAATGGGTGAATCATGTAAATAAGGCCAACATAAGCTCAAACTCATAAACAGCTAAAGAGGCAGTTACCTAACAGCAAAATGGAGTCAGGGTCCATGGCCGTAACAACTGTTTGTGAAGATATAAAAGCACTAAAAAAAAAAAATCTCTTCCTCCTCTTGCCCACATTTACCTTCAGCACGTCTCATCTTTTCCTGATCATATTTTTTCTTTATGCTTTTTTTTCCCCCCTTTTTTTGCTCTTCCTCTACCTCTGTTTATGCGACAGAGGAATATGTGTTTTCGAAAATGGATGTCAGCAAGAGGGACGTCTGGATTTAATACAGATTCATTATTTTGATTGATGCTGCTAGAATCTGCCTCTCACCGCCGACATAAGAAGATTCAGCTACATGCTTTATGGTTTATAAAAACCTCAAAGGAAACTTTAAGTCCCTTTATAGATCTCCCTGGTGCTTTCTCTTGTCTTTCAACTTGATCCTGACAAATGGACCAGAATAGTTTTCCCTGCAAATAAAGTTAGTGGGAAGGCTTTCTGGAATACTTTCGCCTTTTTTTATTGGCTTTGTTGTACTCTGAGGCATGATCGATAGGATCAATATTGCAATGGGGATATATTTGGGTCTTTAATCTCCAAGATGGAGAGGCGTGAGTGGAATAGCAGACTTGTGTAGGCACAGTTAAGGTAAGTAGTGTTGAGAGATTAGAGGGATGATTTGTGTTAGGTAAAGATATGGCTCTACGTGGTAATCGAGCTGTCATTGGAAGTGACGCAGGGTTGCGAAAAGAAAAACAATCAGAATTAGGATAGAATTTGTCAGCTTTGTTTCCTTGAACATGCAGAGGTTTACTTTCATAAATCTTAACCATTTTGCCTGTGGTAATGCTTTATATGCAGAGAATTTAATAACAACATACCCTATTTGCTTTAGTAAGGCTCTCTGAGCAATACAGTTCTATTCCAAAAACAATTCAGAATTAATGAAATGGCTTACTGTGGGTATCATGCATATAGTTCAGGGGCAGAATAACAGAGAGAGTAGTTTTTCACTTGGGAACCATAATAGCGTAACCCTTAGGGCTGACAGTGAGTCATAACACTTCCTGAATTACATATCATCGGCAGGATATTCCAGACACCTGAAAAGGGAAAGGATCTCAGCAAGAGCACCCTACTCAAAATCATTTCTCATTTGCCATCATTTTTTCTCCAGCTGTTCAATTTGCTGGTACAAATTCAGGAGGAGAGTGCATATGGGCTGATTAGACGCACAGATTTATACTTCAGTTGGAAACGTTGCTATTTCATCTTCCAGAGGAAAAGTGGACTTACCAAAGACACTTTACACGAGACAAGTAAAATGCAGGAAATCACCATATGTGCTGTTGCTGCCGTGGGTCTTATATTAAATTATAATCCAATAACCTAAATATAACATGAAATTATCTGTCAAAATCTCACTAATGACGACTGGTCAGTACTAACTTTTTTTTTTTTTTTTAACTATTTATGCTTTTACTATTATGTAATGTCTCAAATGAGACAATGTGAAAGGAGTCGCTCAATCAGTACATCATATTTCAGATACTGTAATATATCCTATTTATATAGTATACAGTAATACTTGAATATAGTTGTCACAACCTTGTACAGTGTATAGAACATGTATACATATCTTTCATATTCTATTTTAGTATATTTTATATTTTAGTTGTTATAGATTATTTTTTTCTCTTTTTTTTATAGTGCTGTATTTTACTTCTTTAGCTTATTTTAGCTTATCTTTAGCTTTAATGCTGAGCTGACTGGTTGCTCTTGTCCAACACATTTCATTGCATTGCTGACCCTGTGTTCACCTGCATATGAAAAATAAACCTGAAACTTGAAACCTCATGGTGATGAACCCACAGAGACTTAACACCCAACTATGACGTTCCCCTCAGCTTTAAGAAGCTTTGTAGTTATCTTCAGCTCGTTGTTTCAGTTTTACAGACTACAACTTTACTGACCCAACCAATATGGACTCTTGGAGACGGATACCATATCAATATTTGAGAGACTGAAAGAAAGTAACCCACAACATAGAGTATCAATGTTTTACATTTGTCAGTGCACTCTGTTTGGACAAACTATTATTTGTCAGTTCAGCAATTGGCAAAACAGCAATTCTTACAGCAACACCAACATATCTGTCCTAGGTCAATGTCGACCAACATTCTGACCAGGTCAATTTATCAGTCAGCCTTGTTTTAATTCAGTCTCATCCCCATCATAAACCCCTTGACAGGACCTACACTACACTGAACATACAAAGACAAAAGACAAAGTCAACATCTAGCTAGAGAATGTCGTGGAGCATTTAGCTTCTATATATATATTTCTCTCAAGGTGGTAAAGCACAAAACAGAAGTACAAACAAAGTGAATATTCGACACACATTTTTGCCCCGTGGAAACAACTCCAAATGAACAACGTGCTCGAATTGAGACAATGTTATTCTGCTGAAATTAGCGCATTACACCAGGAAGGTGGAACTAATGGAAACATATTTTAAATTTAGACACAGCACAAGCACTCCATGTCTGCTGAATGTGTAAATAGGCAAGTGTTTGCTGATAGGTTAACCATATTAACTTTAAAAATCTATTATATGTCAACGATGTTTGTGATGTGTTGTGAAGTTCTGTGCCTGGGTGACCTGAAAAACTGGTTGATACCATTTTATCAACATAAACATGGGTTTTATTGTTGCTGGTATTTAAACAGTGTCTGACTCTTTCTTTGACTCTGAAGGTGTTATTAACATCTGCCTCCAGACCTTAAAATGAATTAGATTCTCAGTAATAAAAAGCATCATGAAAAAAATGCAGTTTCACCTCAACATGAACCCGTCCATCAAACAATTTCTTTGCTTCCTTTTACTGACAATGTCAGCACGGTACTGTATTAAGTGACCTGTTCATGAGTGACCTGAAAAGAATCTCTCAAGTATTCCTGCATTGTAATTCAACTCTCAAGGATTTCAACACAGTCGTATTACCCAGAGTCAGGGACATAGACACACATACATTTACAGAGTGAAAAACATACACTGCCTGGCTGTACCACAAACACGCGCACGCAAGCACAAAAAAACATAATGTTCCCTGCATGAGACATAAATACAGCACTGTGTTATGATCTGTGATTAAATACAACATGAGAAAAACACACTTGCCATTGTAGAGATACTACTGCCAGTGGCAAAGTGATGTCCTCTACATAAAACAAGTGGAGTACACAGCTACAGTTACAACTGCTTTCTCTGCCTGAATATACTCACACAGCAGTGAGATCTGATAAATGATTCATGAAATTTTTATTCTTTCCATGTGCTATCTGGCTTTGTTATGAAACTGATGCCTTTGTTGTTTTCACAGTCACTGCGTATTGTACATACTTTAATTATGCTGTGCGTGGTACAGTCAGGCCATAGAATTTTTTGTTTGCATTCAGTGCTGACAGAAAAAAGACAAAAGATGCCCCAATGGTTGAAGTAAAAGAAACAAAATGTCACAGACTGACTAATTATTTTTCATTTTTTCTATCAATGTCAATGACGGTTGGTGTGTCAACCAATTTGGTCCAAACAGAAATATTTCAACAACTAGGGGAAAAAGAAGACGTGGTCTTCAGCATGACCAACACTGGGCACATGACTTCCACTTCCATGGCACCACTATATGCCTGACAGTTTTTATTTTTTAGTGAAATATCTCCACAACGCTTGAATGGAGTGCAGTGTACAGATATGAAATGTAATGCCTTTGATGAATCCTTAACTTTTTGTCTTGCGCCGTCATCAGGTCATACTGGCAAAACATGCCCATCAGCCTTGGGTGTACTGCATTTCATGTTGATTGAAGGTTCCCATGGTAACGCGCTAAACTAAGATGGTAAACATTATCTGGGAAACATCAGCAATAGCATTGTCACTGCTAGCATGTTAGCATTTAGCTCAAAGCACCACAGTGCCTACCTAAAGCCCCACTGAGTTGCAGGCATGCCTTTTTTTTGGTTTCAATTCTAAATACGTTTTTTTTTTTTTCATTTACACAATGATAAAATATTAAACAAGTGGTGAGTAAAAGGCTGAAGGATGCAGTTAGCCATTCTGGCAGGTGGGATGACAAAAAAGTTACTAAGAATCTATGTTCACACTCTCAACCTGGTGACATCTTGGCAGGAGACAACGTGATTCCCTTCGCTTAGAGCGAAGCTGTAGGTGACTGTCTTCTGCTAAATCATATGACTGACTCCCCTCACATGGCCTAAAACACAACCATGCGCATGCATATACATACATGCACGCACGCGCCCACACACACACAAACACACACACACACATACCTCCAATGTCACAAGTGCAGAGCTGGGCGCCGCAGGCACTAAAAGGGGGAGCTCAGGGCCCTCGATGAGCAACAGAGCGCAACGGACAGAGAGAGAGAGAGAGAGAGAGAGAGAGAGGGGAAGGGTGTGTGTGGGGGTGGTGAGAGAGAGGGGCAGCGCTCTGAGCCACAGTGCAGTCACAAGCAACGAGTGATGAGAGAGGACAAGGTCACAGATCATAGACAAGGGAGATATGGGCAGTCATGTATGGCAACACACCTCCTCACCATGACTCCCTCAGCACTTCACAGAAAGTAGAACACGTAACCTGAACCTTATGACGCACACCTGTGCTCATGCTTATAACCCTATATGTACAAAAAAGTAGAAGCTTGTACTCGGAAGACACAAATCAACCCACACACAATTAAGTAGTTTGATTTATTTATCTATTTTTGCTCAGGGCACAAAACCCTTTGTTGATATAATTATGCTGATTTATGCATGTAAATATTCAAACGATTCAGGCTTTTGTTAGCTTATCGCCTCATATGCTATGCTTTTTTCACTCTTTTTTTTTTTTTGGAACAGAAGAAACAGTTGCCCTAAGAGTGCTGATTTCAGATCTGTTTTCCTTAACCTCGCCCGTGCCCCCGACACTCAATAGTAATACACAAGAGCTGACCTGAGAACAGTGCCTGGAGGCAGTTTGTTAAGCTCGCTCCCTGGTGAGTGCTTTGCAGACGGGTGTTGCCCAGAGTTGAAGTCTATTAGTTCGAGTTTATTTACAGCCAAATGCCCAGAGACCCGCCTCTGTAATGTTGTTTGGGGGAAAATAAGAGCTGAAATTGAATGAAAAGCATCACACCACATGCATAATTCATAGGTATCATTATCAAGCGCATGCAGACGCACAGATGAGCGCACACATAAAAAGCACAGAGTGAACACATACTCGCAAATACAAACAGGCAAAAAAAAAACAAAAAAAAAAAAACGTGCGCACAGGTCATTATGTGTGCTTATTATAAGGCCTTTTCAGTCATTTATCCTTGTGCTGAACTCGGGACAATTTTCCCAGCATGGGTACCATTTAGGCATAATAACGCAACAACAACAACAACAACAGCATCATCATAGCGAGAGTTGAGGACTACTACGATCATGCAAGCAAGGAAGGAGGAGCAATAAAAGTGGATATTTAGCAGATCAAAAGTAGCGCCAGCGGAGCAAATTGTCTTTGTTTCCTCCGGAGACGATTCTGATGCATTTATATGGGTGATCTCGCCGGGCAACGCTGACGACAGAAGGCCGCTGTGTGTGTCCACGTATGTGCAAAAGAACGAGGCAAATGAGCTTTAGAGAATCATGGAGAGGGGTAATGAGATAGGCGAGATGAAGACAGAAAGTGGAGTGTAAAAGACGTAGCTCGAGGCTTGAAGGAAAACTAGAGAGAAAACACACTAATTCCACCTTCTTGCTCTCTTTATTTCGCAGCATTGGCCCTCTCATCTTCCTCTCTTGAGCCCTTCTGACCTTAAACTCTCTTTGATGTACTTCTACCGACCTAAGTAGCTCGTGAAGTCCCTGCACCTACACACACACACACACACAAACACACATGTAGTTTGAGAACAAATTGACTTTAATACTCTGATGTATGCGTGTGCGCGTTTGCGCACACATGCCACACACATTTTTTGGGTTACCATTAAGAGTGCTTACTGAAGCAGTACCCTGGTGGAGAGAGAATTCAGCAGGATTCTCCAGTGAATAGTGAGAGATTCTGGTCTCATTCAGCAGACAAATGAAGCGTGAGCAGTCTGAAGGGCGCACACACCCACACTTAAACGCACTCACACACACATCAGCGTTTCATTCCTACTCTCGGCAGATAGACACACATGTAAAGCTGGATGTATACACACACGCATACACGCACGAAGGCCAGTGCTCAGTGCACTGTGACACCCAGCAAAGGAATGGAGCTGCAGAGCACTTCTTAATTATTATGAGGCAGCCAGCTGTGTTAGCCGGGGCAAGGGAGGAAGGAAGACAAGGCAAGAGTATGGACCTGACATGATCTAACACGTGCGCGCACACACACACACACAGACACACAGAGTACCTGCGCACGCCTCGAAGGCGAGTTGTTAAGTCTTTCAAACTCTACCAGAAACCGTTTGCTGATTGATTGGGAATATACTTCACACACACACTCACTTCGAGCTGGTAAAATAACAGCTGAGGGAGTGAGAGCGGAAAGAGAAAACTCCAGAAAGGAGGAGGTATTAAAAAGAGATGAGAGATGAAAGTGAATGGAGACGGCTCTCTAATGCTTTTCCTACTTCCCTCCTGAGATCTGTGAGGCAGTGTGTGTGTGTGCGCGCGCGGGGGCCTGTGTGTGTACTTTTGTGAGTGCGCGCGTAGAGTATAGAAAGCGCTCTGAAAGATGAAGAGCATTGTTTGAGACTTGCTCTTGTTATGTTGTGCGCCGTATTCGTAGACTTCTCACACTCGCTGAAACTCCCACTGCTCTTTCAACCTAATTGAAGCCCCGCGCGTCGAGACGCCGTGACGTGTGATGTGATCAAAGGTTAACGCGGGGCGGGAGAAATGATATGTAATCAGATCGATTCAATACTGTGTTTTTTCTCATCTTTATGATTTCATCAGCGTCAAAGAACGCTTGAGGCAATAAATAAGACATCTAATGCTGCTGGCGCAGATCTTTTTATATGTTTGAACAATTTTTTTTTTTCCATAATGTGCTTTAGAATCAATTATATCCACCAAATATATTCTCCCCAGCGACTATTACCCTGCTTTACAAATAAGCAGGATGGCAAAAGTATCTAGCAACCTCTTTCAAACACTCAAACATGAATCAGCCGACAAATTATCAAGGGGGGGAATAGTTCATTTTGATGGTAGATGCTCAAAGAAGCGAAGCATTTTTACTTCCATGTGTCATTCATTCAGCTGTCATCATTTAAGTGTTAACTTCTACTGCACGTAGCCTTGGTGGACACTTCGGAATCAATCTGCAGACATATAATAAAGCTGTCTCATCCCGCCTTGAACTCTGTGTGTGCGTGTGTGTGTGTGCATCACTGTAGTTGCAGGTAAAAGCTCAAATCAGCCTGTCTGAGTAAGAGAAAGAGACAGAGAGGGGAAAGCAAGACATTGACGGAGAGAGGGAGAGAGAGAGAGAATCCCCCTCGGCTCCAACAAACCTTTATCCTTCATGCTTTATCCTCAAATACTGCCTTTCTCAAAGTTCAAACACCTGGCAGTGATTCTTACATTCTGATTTATTCCTCCTCCATATTTCCACCTTGGTCTTATCCTCTCTTTCTTCCCTTGTGTCTTCCTTCCTTCCTTCCTTCCTTCCTCATTTCTGACCACTTTCCGTTGGTTTCCACCCCCTCCCTTACCTGCCTGAATTGTTCTTCTTTCAACTCTTTGTTAACCTGTTCAATAAGTAGACTTTCTCTACTCTCCTTCTGTTTGTTTTTGCTCATTTTTAACCGTGAGGCCTCTCTTCCTGTTTCCTTCACTCCTTTCTCCTTTTTAGGAAACCCAATATTGTTACAGCAACTTCTGAATCCGGTCGAAATCCCACAAGCAAGCCCGCCTTTTTCACCTCTCTTTTTCCTCCTCTTGCTGATTTTTTTTTTCATCTAAAGTTAGCAGCTGCTAATCAAGACGAAACAGGTTGCGAGGAAGACCACGCACACACACCGATAAACATATACGCACACTCGCTCAAACACACACTCGCGGATGCTCGAAGCTCACACAACACAAACACAAGATAAAGGAGGTAGAGGCAGAGCCTAGAGGTTGCCTGGAGCTGTTTCCCAATCAACGCCACTGGGGAGAACAAGAGAGACCGTCAGTGTCTACAGTGGGAACTTTGAGTGGGCTTCAGACGAACACTAACACACGCATGTGCGCGCGCGCACACACACACACAAAGAGACACACACCTCAACCTCTACAAATAGACTCTTCCTGTGAAGAACACATTTAAAACTATGTGACATCTGAGGGCGTCTCTGATCAAACAGGCGACAGTCTGATGTGACTCATCCACATTCATACAAATGGAAGAGCTTCTATATATCGCTGTTTGAAAACACACAGATTTGCATTACACACATCACAAGGAGACTTTGAACTGAGAAAAAGTGATTACATTTCCAAATTATATATTTTCATGTGCACGGTTTGTGCTATTAGTAGAAAGGATGTTGTATGTAAAATGTTCAAAGAAAATAGTCTTGACGCCAAAGAAGAAGACAAATATCTGCAGTGAAGGCGAGCACCAACAGCAACATGATACATCAAGTATGGGAAACTGTCAAACGTTAAAATGTGTAGAAACTTTGTTCAGATTAGTCTTGTGATTTATTCTTGTAATACATTTGTGATCTAAATCAGTAAAAAAAAAAATGTTTTATGTTAAGAGGCAACATTAAACACTGAGGCACACGGAAGCTTGGCATATTTTTCAAAAGTTTTGTAGAAAAAAAAAACATGTCTATGTACATCGAACTGAGCTAGTGAAAGTTTGAAATTCGAGTATTTTATCAACAACATTCCAACATAATCACCCAACGCTATTCACCTCTATGCATAATAAGGAAACAAACTTAAAACAAGTTCTTCAATCGATCATTTGACGTGATGCATCTCGTTATTCCATAAAACACTGTGGATAAATAAATAAGTCATTATTTAAATGACAAAATATTGTCTGCATTTCTACAGTGTTCAACTCAACGTTTGTTTCTACTCAAAGAATGGCTGGACGAGTTACAAATATTAAATATAGTAAATAACAATGTGAAACCTCCAGACTTCATTGGAAGACATGCATGAGATGGGACTAAAGTTGGCGGGCAGATCTAGCATTAAAACTAAATCCGATTTTTCTTGCTTCAACAAAAATAGGCCCTCAATGGCAAACACACATTTTTCACAGCAGCCATTTTGTCATGATATAGTAAGTAAACACAAGCGTTACCAATGATACTAATCAAGATTTGAGCCGCAGTTAGCTCGTTCTGTTGAAGATGGTGCTTTTCCATTAGCATGAGGCACTGGGTAGCTAGCTTAAGTAGACAGCCGGGTGACAGTAACTCACTAGGACGCACAGAAGAGTCGCCGACACACTACGGGCTGGTTGCTGAGTCAGGGGAGTTAGCTCGCTCTCAAGACTGCGACAGTGAGCACAGTAGGGCGCGATTACCTTTTATCTACGGTGGGCGCTCATTTATTCTGTGTGTACAGTCAGCACACACCTAAGTCCAACTTATTAACCAAAAAAAGAAGAAAAGAGCCAAACTTTCTAAAAGTTTGTTCTTTTGCATTTTATCAGTTTTTTCAATACTACATTTTTGATCATTATTTAATATTTAATGTCATTATTCAAAATATATTGGTTAATTGGTGTTCATTTAAGCCAGATCACTGAGTAGTGCAAAACGACAAGCATTATCGAGGTAGATTTTTTGCCGGTGCCGCTGTGACTTCACAGATGATGCAAAGAGGCAGTGCATGACTGTAAATATATTTTACAGTGGCTGAACAGGGTACAGTGCTACACAGTACAGAAAATTCAGCATTAGTCATTATAAGCATCCAAGCAGCAAGTAATGCAGTATTGTTGCAGCTGCACAGGCAGATGGTGAGTGTGCAGGGGTTCACTGAAGCATTGCACCATGAGGTAGTTATACTGAGTAGGATCAGATGGAAAAATAAATCATGAACATTAAGGAGCATGGACCACATCCCCAAGGTAAAAATAGTGTAGTATTCAAACACACGTTTTGCAGACTGTGCAAACAATGCCACTTCATAATGAATGAATGGGATAAACTCTTAAAAGTAGTGGTGCAGTATAGTAGTTTATTCTGTGTGGGAGAAGTGTGGCAGGAGTTGATGTGGACATCAGAAACTGGGTGGATGTCAGGAGAGTGGGACACGGGGTCAGGTCGTAGAAAATAAATGGTCAGGAATGGTCACAGAGGCCACACTGTCTTATGCTGTGACCTGGATCACAGCGACTGTGCATTATAACTAAGTGGTATAAGAGGTTGTCTCAAGTCGATGGGCAGAAGTTGTTAATCATGTCCCCTGTCAAAGCAGCCTCGGGTAAGATCGTGAAACTGCTTCTTTTATTGTCATTTTCTGGGGAAAGGTGACAGCTAGATATCTGAAACATAAAATGTGTATTAATGCAGCACAGGAGTGGAGTACTGATTGAAAACAGACTCAAAACTGCTGTGACATTAATAGCATGCTGGCTAAGGTGTAATCTTTATTAACAGATGTCAAAAACTGCTGGTTTCAGTGTGGAGCAGGTGAGCAGTCTGTTTGGGGAACCATTGAGAAACTAAATGGTCCATGAAAAAAAAAATAAAAAAGAACTTAAAAAAAAAAAAAAAATGGGCCATGCATTTAAAACGTCTAATTTGAACATGAAGGGAATTCCTTCATTCTTGCCACGAGTTAACAGCCAGTTAGCTTAGCACACAGACTGGAAGTAGAGCCAAATATTGTATTTAATTATCTTTATTACATTAATCTAGGCTAAGCTAATTGGCTGTGGACTGTAGCTCCATATCAAGTGGGCAGGCATGAGATTTAGAAAAACACAGTACCATACACAAAAGCAAATCTAGTATTTCCCTGTGCAGACGGCTGGGCCCAGATCAGAGCTACAACGGAACCTTATCACCAAGTGTTCGGTTAGAGCATTTGTACTGAACATTAGCCACAGAGGCTAATCCTGTATGATATGATTGTACAACTAGCCATCAGGTTCCAACTTGTGGGTGCAATGAAAAAGACAATGTGTGTACATGATACTGGTACTGTCTGAGCCAAGCTGTAACATGCACATTAGTATAAATGTTATCAGAAAAAGACAGGTCCCGGGTTTCTGAGACGTTTTTGAAACAAAGTATAACTTGCATTCAATCTAAATATTTGTCAATAAAAGTTAAAATTGTTCATTTCAGTAAGCAAGACTAAGAGTACATAACCCATTCTCACTCCCAACACGTTAAATAAAGGGATAAAGTCCATGGTTTGGAGGAAGTTGGGATAGATGGATGGGTCAAGCAAACACAGGACTTTCACCCAAGAGGCCACAATTTGTGTCCCGTGTGAAACCAAAAATCAACACTGACATAACTTAACTTGCGCAACTAACTACTTATTTTAACCCCAAAAAAAACCTAAAACCTAATCAAGTGGTTTTCTGCTTATTATTATTTCTGCTAACGATATTGTGAAACGTTAAACCCTGTGTTTATTACTGACTTTGTCCTTTCCTGCATGTCTAAGACACACAGAATGTGAAACGTTTCTCAGCAAGCTTCATTTTGAAAGTCTATTGTGACTTTGCATATATATGCAAAACTGATGTGTCAGTTGTTGGTGAGCTATATATAAGAACAGTGGTGTTTTGAGCTAAATGCTAATGCCATCATGCTCACATTGGCAATGCTAACATGCTAACGTGTAGCTTGTTCACCATCTCAGTTTGGCATGCTAACATTTTGTAATATGCACTAAATACCTACTAAGTACAGCTGAGGTTGATAGAAATACCATTAGATGTTTAGATATTTTGGTCATAAATAGGATTGGGCGATATGGACCAAAAGACATATCGATATTTTTTAGCTGAATGGTGATACTGGATATATATAGATATTTTTTCCGTGGTCGGATAATTTCATATGTTTATTATTAATGGTCCGCCGGTAAATCGCACTCCCACCACTCATACTACAAATCCCACAATGCACTGCAACAGGTCTTGCATCTAGCAACTTTTTCTGGCGTTATTGGAGACTCTGACGTGATGACATCAACGAGCAGCGGGAGACCTGGACAGAGGGAGAGGAGAAATAAAAGCGAACTGGCGGCTCAAGGGAAGAAATGTATAGTCATTTTAACGCAAAATAAACTATATCGATATAAATTATATAGTCTCGTGCTATATCGCGTTTGAAAATATATCGATATAGATTAAAATATCGATATGTCGCCCAGCCCTAGTCATAAACCAAACTACTGGACAAACTGAACAAATATCAACTTCATGGTGAAGCTACAAGAAATAGATACATCATCATCTGAGAGCCATGAATGGTGAAAATTGTTGTGCCATTCCATCCATCCATTCAATGGATGGATACTGGATAGGTAAAAATTCTGACTTACTAGTGGGTCAAACAAACAAACAAAATCACGAAAGTCATTTGGACTCATCCTTTTGGCATCGTGGATGTCTGCATGAAGTTTTATGGCGATCCATACAATAAGTTTTGAGATATTTCATTCCAGATCAAAGTGGTGGACGGACCAATCAACTGTCAAGAAGATGAATTTGTCGAAAAGGTTTCAAGTAAATCTTATTCCACTGGTACCCCCAAGTCAGGATTGGCTCATACCAGAATACTGTAACAATATGATTACATAAAATTGCACAAAAAGTGGATTTAAAACCTCAGGCACAGTTACATGTCTGATGAGTGACAAATTGCATTGTTCCTTCAGATTATGACAAAAGTGCACTTGTGGTGTCTGTGATGATATCAGAGTTGAGTTTGATTTCATTATAGCACACCTTTAAGGTCAGTCAGCATTGGATAGCACTAAAACAAAACAACAACCCTGCCATTCTGCCTCTTTTATGGGCTTTGTTCAAAGCTACTGTATGGACTTTCAGAGTTTGAGAATGTGACCTTTAAATACCGTGTCCCCATTAGGCCAATCGATATAATTTTTCAAACGTCAGATCAGAGTACGAAGATGCATCACTCCTCCAAGTTTCATCAAAATTAGACCAGAGTGAGATATCTCTGGAGATGTCAGATATGACAAACGAGCGTTCAGCATGATCCATTGTGCCCTTCCGATGTGAGAACAATGAGAGAAAGCGATTTTAACCGTTTATATCCTACAGGATATCGACGGATATGGGCATACCAGTATATATACACTTGATTCCTTCACATTTGTGATATGCTGACGTAAAAATACTCGTCTTTGAATACTCCACAAACACATATGAGTGGTTAGAGACATGACTGGAGTAAGGGGACCTGAGTTGACCTAAAAACACCTGTTAACACCAAAGTGCTGTGACACCACAGTGAGTTTCTGGACAAAATATTTAATTCATGTGTTGACTAAGCCACTGCACTTCCTTGTACTCGCCTGTGCTACTTACCATTCTACCTGGGATGTGGATTTTCAGTGCACCGTGTACCGTTTGATGCCTGTTTGACTTCAGACTGCATTTGTCTCTTGGTGCAGGACTCTTGGGACTGTGCGTCACCCAAACAGTGGAAACTATAATTCACCTGTGCGTTTTGCAGGGCAAACCTACTCTCAGTTCTAACCTAAATCAGCATGCTATCTATCTCTGTCCTCTAATATACCCATGATCCTTTTTGTCTGCTGATCTTAGAATCTCACATTTATTTATTGCATTCCTGTAAAAGTGGGGGGGTGGGGGACTGTAACAATACAGAAAAACAAACAGATAAAGGGAAAGGCTCCACTTCAGTTGGGATTTCAGGACAGATTTGAAGTCTTAGCCAGTGAAAATCCTGCTGTAAAATTATGCTAATCTCTCTCGGAGAAAGGAGAGAGGCTTGATCCAAAAAAAATGCATTTCTTTATTTCTTCTTTCTTTTTTCTTTTTTTTTTTTTAGGGGAGATGAAATACGAGACAGATTCAAATGTAGGGGAAGTTTTCACTGAAATTAGAATAATGGCATCTCAAAGGGCCAATACACACAAAGGGATGAACTAAGAGCGGAGCAGGAGACAGTACCAACTCCTGATTATGGATTTTGGAGATAGGATGATCTTCTGTAAAGTCACAAAGTTCTGTTAGGAAAGCTTTGAAGCCGTTTTCTGTCAAGGCAGAAATATTCACAGTACCATTCCTCTCTAAGCTTCAATTGATTTGGGCTGCTCGGAGAGATTTCAGACAGATCTGTAAAGTGTGTAGGCGTCCATGTCACAATATGGACTGATGCTATGTTGGAAGACTTGTACTTTGTGCTACATCTGCTCTTCTCTCATGCTCGAGTATTGAAGAGAAGCCACACACAGCTGTCAGCCAAACGCCATGGATTTTCCCAACAACAACAGGTGTTTTAAATATCAATTCATGTATCTTTTTTTTCCCGCACGGTTGTTCTGCCACTTGTCGTAAGTGTGCTACTTTCTACAGTATCGTTCCCCTATCTTTTTCCCTTCACAGTTCAATTGGATCCACTTATAACCATTCTAGGTGTTATTGTTAATATTAACACTAAAGCACACGACGCCTCCTTGCCTTTTACGATAAAGGCGATCATTGTTATTGCGCCCACTTGCAACCTCAATTAAATTTAGAGGCCATTTTTTCCTGGCTTTAAAGAGCCTCTGACTTTCTCCAGGGGCTTAATCCCATAAACCACTATGACCCACTGACATCATAACTTTAAGCCGCCAGGCAAGGCGATGTCAAACTATCCTCCAGAGGAGGCAAAACGGATGCAGGTCTCTTTGAATTTGTGTGTGTCGCTTGTGCAAAGCCATCATCACTTGACACTGAGGTGTTATAATGACATATTGTGATTGTAGTTTTATTTTCTTTCTGTCTGACAGGCAACCGAGATGAGATTTAGATTTTTTGTTTGCTCCCATAAAGTGTTTATCAGTGGATGAAAGCAGGGGAATCTTTAAGCATTGATGATCACTGTAAGCCACCCCATTGTTCTGATATGAGCAGTGGGAGCAGCGCTGTGCCACTGACGCTGTTTATCTGTGTTGAACACATGTCTCTTAACAGGTCTGACAGGGCAAGAGTAAATTTTGTTGTGACAATGGAATACTGAAATGTTGTGTGATGCTCCGCATTTTACAAAGGTAAAATCAGTAACAGCTCGTCCACTTAAAAGCGGTGGATCAATCAGCAGCCTAAATCTAGGTGGAATTTGCTACATTTATACTTGATGCAGTGAGTTAATGGATGTTTTTATATGGTTTATTTAAGGTTCTGGTGTTGTACGTCTATGTAAACTATAGATCGTTTGCCTGTTGGCCAGTCAAAAACAAGAATAGTCAGTGACTGTGTTCTAAGTCCATTTAAATAGATCTCTCGACTGAACTGAAGCAGTTCGATGTCCGGATTTTCTTCTCCCCTGTTAGCATCATATTTTAAAAATGAAAGCATTGATTCTGTTGGACATGTGCTTTATCCTCTTATCTTAAACTTCAAATCGGCTTTGAGCCAAATATTAGAAATGAAAAGTCTTACTGAGCATCTAACTCCTGTGTGTTCCTCTTACTAACCTGAGAAAAAGTGAATTGAGAAATTTTGAAATTTGGTTTCTCATTAATACTGTGCCAATATCATCCCTTTACTTCATCAGTTGTGTAAAAATTTATACTAAATCCACGTTTGGACTTGGTAACTACAACTGTATCATTGAGTTTTTCCATGTATGACCTGCTTGACACGTCAGGTCAGGCATTTACGTGTGCGTCCCGTGGTTTGTGTAATATATATAGGCTGTACAACAGTGTCATCCATGTACCACCCCAGACCTGAGGGCCAGCAAACTGAGGATTAGCCCCGGGAACAAAAGACAAAAACACCAACGTGTTTCTGTGATGTTCACAACAAGGGATTAGAAGGTTCCCACTGACAGGATTAATACAATACCTACTGTTTTCTCTGTCCTTCTACACCAACCCATTTTATCCCAGCCTCACTTGTTACATTAAGAGATAATGTTTTTCATTGCTTTCCCTCTGTTTGGAGCTTTTCTCTGCTGTCTTTATCCCACTCCTGCCTTTTAATGGTTAACCTGTGTTTTGGTTCTTTCCCCTCCTCTGGTAGGATTATTTCAATCCTGCCTAATCCTGAAATTCCACCTTAATACTACTGTATGTGTCTGTGTAATGCTGTTATTTATGAAGAAATACATTCAGATGAAAAAAAGTAAGATAAGAGAGGTTTTAATGATTTTCACATGTTTAGATGAACAGTTATTATTTTAAGTCGAGCAAAACTTAAATTGAAACAGACCAGTGAACCGGTGAGACCTATAATAAAATTATAAAATGCATGGTTGTCAGTCTGAAAACATTGTTTTTCCCATTTGCTGGCTGAACGACAAGGAAGAATGTGTTAAGGGTTTTGTCTGACAAAAGCAATATAATCAACTGAATTCACCAGGCACACTGAAACTAATTGAGTCAATCAAAAACGATTACCTATCCACCTGGCGCATGGTCAGAGAAAACTGGGTCATTACTGCTAAAGAAGAACTCGTACTAAAGTAATCCAGAAAAAAAAAAAAAAAAAAGAAAAGATTTGGCACTGAAGGGCTGGTCTGACTTTGTCACGATTCAGCGCCAAAGATGACAGGCTCACTGGAACTGTACGGATGATGGACTTCCTTCCCAATTTGTGCCATGGATTATAGGATTTAAACAATACGCTGTGAAGATACTTTAATGGAAGCGTGGACAAGAGTTGGGCTTATTACTATTTTCTCACAGTAGGATCCAAATGTAATTAAAAGATTTGAGTGATAGAGTTACAATCAGTGTGACAGCCAGAGATGATAGCGGATGTTGACACAGCTGATATGTGGAGATGAGACGACTGGGCTGTGACCACACTGATTGGTCTGATGTAATTGGAATGTTGACAAAAATAAACACCGGTTCTGGAGGGCACCAATTATTCTAAACGCTAGCCTGCCAGGCAAAAGAAATCACACCCGGACGAGCCTCCGAGCTATCAATAATCACCCCCCACCAACCCCACACCCCTCGACAAACCTCCAAACAGAGATGTTTACACACAGATAAGGCCCCATGACAAACCTCGGCCAAAAAACAAAAACAGGTCTTCATGCGAGCCGGCGATTATGGGAAAGAACCAAACAGCAGGAGTAATCAGACGAATATCAACCTACGAGGCAGGAGTAATCAAGCACTGAACGCCTGGGGGGCGACAACGGCAATAATCAAATGCAGACCGCCATCCGAGCTTGTTCACTGTCAGGCCAACGGGGTAATGATAGGATGAGGATGAAGAGATTCTTCCATTCAGGAGCTGTTGCAGAGCAGAGGGGGACACGAGTCAACCATGCCTCGAGGGTTGCTCCTGGTTACCTTCTGATTGTAGAATGGCAGAAAAGTTTCAGTGAACTATCGCTTCCGAAAAAAAAAAAAGTCAAATTATGAGACATCTGCCAATTACATTCAAAAAAACCCTCTCTCACTTGTAGCGAAAGTTGCCTGATGCTCAGTAATAATCTTGTTATCTATTCCATCTGTTCAACAAACTGTCATTCATTTGCCTATTTTTTGACCTTCAGATCCATCGTTCGCTCTCTCTGACATGCAGCGTCTCCAGATTGACACTTCTGGTGAGCCGTGGGGGGCATTCGCTGCTGTCAGACTGACTCTTTCTGACAACTCAGCACTAGTGGGCTTGTCCAATCTCTAAGACCCGCGGAAGGACAAGAAGTAGAAGTAGAAGGCGGCGGTGGTGGTGGTGGTGGTGAAATGCTCACTCTTCATTTCTGTTTTGTTGAGATTCGCTTTGTGCTTCATGTAATACTGATTTTTCATGCTTACAACCATCTGTCTTTGTCTTGGTCCCCATTTCTCTGTGTGTTGGTGTGTAGATGTGTGTGTGCTTTGTGAACTGCGCCTTCACTCCCCTATCATACCCATCAGCTACTCGTGTCTTGCTCTTCTCCCAAATCTTCCTGACCTTCCTCAAATAAACCTATCAGCTGTAATCAAGAGCTATCTTGTCCTTTCCCCTACATTCACTTTGACATATACACGCAGACTCTCACTCACTCACACACACACACACACACACACACACACACACACACACACACACTAGTGTCAACTTTTCATGCAGGTCTTTTTCTCTCCCTTGTGGACTTTTAAGGCGGAGGCGGTCTGCGCCAGAGTGCTCCGTGGCATCTGTAGCCATGCAGGCCTTTATCACGTATTGGCCCGCCCACCAAGGTCCATATATAATCACTTCAATTAGAGAAATAAGAAATTTGAGTCACGATTCATCTATAAGAGAAGTTATAAAACAAATACGGTAGAGAACATAATTTACAGGACACGGGGAACATTTGAAGAAGAGGTAGCCATCTTTGTAATTGCGCTGGTATAGGTGATAAATACCAGGTACATATTTAAAAAGAAATGCTACAATGACAGAATCACTTTTAATTATTCCTTCTCTTCAGTCTCTTGCAAACACACACACACACACCTACACACACAGACTGTATCTCCCAAGAGCACTCTGCTCTCTGCTCCCCCTCAGTCCCAAGGCTAGATTATCATAGACAAAACGAGAGCGAGACAGAGAGAGAGAGCGAGCAGAAGGAGCTCGGTTTTTGTCAGTGGGTCACACGGTGGTGGCATGGTTAACTAGCTAATATGATTAAATTTAGCAGAGGCACAAGTCACATTGTCAGCCCACATCAAAGTCTACCCGCCACTGCGAGAGCAGAACGAGCCCTCTGCGGAGAAAAAAAAAAAAAAGAAAGAAAATGACAGAGAGAGCAGGAGAGAGAGAGATGAGAACGAGATGAGCAGACGAGGAAAAGGGTGATGTTTTAAACATAAAACAGAAACAGAATGGTGCGGGAAGATGAGGCAATAATGAGGAAAGAGAGGAGGAAGAAGTGTTAGCTTAACCCATCGAGTGAACTGCATGACCTGAAAAGTAGCGGTTAACAGCAAAAATCTCTGTCTGTTTTCATCAGTGTACAAATGAAGGGCCATTGACAAACACTCATGGTGTCAAGTATGAAACCAGCTCGCTGACCTTGCGCTTTGATTATCTGCCTTGGGACTGAGACTTTGTGAGCTCACTTCTCAGATGGTTTATTGCGCAGCATGAAACATATGAAATTGCTTTTAGAGTAGAGCGCTCCAATTGACCCGGGTTCTGCCTCAGAAGTACACATGGCAATAAACAGATGTAGTACAAAGGTATAAAAAGGAGACGTAACAAGTAGTAGATATAACAATGGCGCTTGGTCTAACAAGTAGCACCACAACGGTGGTTTTCACCTATTCGTATTATCATCCCTAGGCTTTCATCCCCATTCATTGTTGTAGTTTGAAACTGTTTGGAAATGTACTCAACGTAACAATCAGACTTAGCTGGCTGGTTTTCACTTTAGTCTGCTGTCTGACATTGTTATTCATGTCAACCGTTTTCTGTTGGGGAGGGTGGATTGTATTCTCCTCACCAGTCAGCAGTGACTGACTGCATCTGTGCCATTAATGTCATTTTCAGTCGACAAAGAAGAAGATCAATAAGATCAATAAATTGCGATGCTGAGCAAGATCTTCTTTCTTTCTCAAAACGGTGATACTTTTCAACACACCTGCAGCTGAGATAATTGGATGTGCTCATCTGAAAGAAAGTTTTTTGCTAAAATACCAAAAATCAAATGACTAAAATCTGACTAAACAAAATCAGGGCCCAAAGTAAACACAGGTACAGGTAGTTGTGGTTCCTCGAGGATGAACTGCAATAACTTCATCCACTGACTTTTCATCTAGCATCATCATCAGGTCAAAGTTTGCCAAATAATCACAAACACTTGTTTAGTGCTATCCATCCATCCATTTTCCAGAACCGCTTATCCTTATCAGGGTTGACATAACACCTATTAGCAATTTAAAGTCACCAATTAACTTATTAACTGCATGTTTGCGGGAGGAAGCAGTCAAACGGGGTTCGAACCTGTAACCTTCTTGCTGTGAGGTGACAGAGCCAGCCACACTGTTTAGTGCCAATTAGCTTTTAACATTCACATGCCAGTTAGCATGTTTTAATGGCAAACATGCTCGACATGTTCGCCATTGAACATGTTAATACAAGAAGCAAATGTATGCTCATCTTTTTGTGTCATCTATAACATAAAAACAAAGGTGAAGTGATTCAACCACTGACGGTGTGCACATTCTTTGCTTTAGCAAAAAAGCACTGGGGTCGACTGAATTTGAGTTATCTGAGGTCATGAACTGATGCGCCAGAATCAAAATACCCCCCCCCCCCCCCCGTATCTTGTGCGAGCCCCCCGAACCCAAAGTGCAGACATTTGCCTAACAATGTATTTAAATGTGACTTGAGCTGTGAAAAAGTCTGTGCCTAGAGCAGCTTGAATAATGTTGAATGAATCGAGCCGGGAGTAGCTCACATTTAGAATGAGCCTGTTAATGCAAAATAAAAACCGCTTGTCAAAATGCTGCTGTTAATGTCAGATGTCCAATCTGGTCTCCAAAGTTTACGCAAGTACACACATTATATAGCATGCCTCAGCATACAGAGTACTCGGAGGAGACCTAAACAGGGCATAAGACTGAACTGTAATTATTACTGCTCCGTGAATATAATAAGACTACATCAGCGCACACACACACACACACACACACACACACACACACACACACACACACACACACACACACACACACACACACACACACACACACACACACACACACACACACACACACACACACACACACACACACACACACTCCCCTTGTGCTTGGTGGCAAATCACGGAGGCTTTGAACCCTCTCAGAATAAATTGGGTTGGAGTCAATACAAAGCACTATTATACTAGTACATTTTATTTCAGCTGAAAATATGAAAGTGATCTGAACAGAACCTTTAAAAAAAAAATAGAAATGATTAACAGAAAATCTAAACAATGAAAAGAAAAAGAGCAAGATTTCTTTTCAACATCAGGTGCTCAGATGAATTGGATCAGGGAGTAATCAGCCAGGGAGTAGTTTTTGTTTATTTTTTCCTAATTTCAAAAGACGGTGTATATACAGTATTTGTGCGCTGCCTGCAAGGTTCTCCTCCGACATTACTTCAGCGAGACCGGCTTTTTTTTCATGGCTCATTATCACGCCCCTGAGATTGCCAGCTATTGACATTAATGATATCCAAAACTGGCTGTAAGCTGTTTGGCTGTGCGTATTTGGGAGCTATAGTGTGTCACTTGTGAATTCTACCTTGACTAAAATGTTTGCGGTGACTGCAAGCTGAGCAGCCTGCACTGGACATGCATTTTCAGATGCATTCATTAGTTTTACAGGGTTTTAGCTGTGGGGCTCATTTGTTGATGCTTTGTTTTTTTTTTTGTTTTTTTTTTGGGGGGTTTTTTTGTGTTCCTGCTGATTCTGTTCTTGTGCCAATTTAGGCTGTGGAGACACAAATGCATACTAAATTGCTCATTGATATTCAAAACAGTGTTTTACATTAGATTCTGATAATGTTTCTCTTATTATTCGCTTTCTTCCCTTGAGTGAGATAAGAAGATTGAGACCACTCTCATCCCTGTAAAGTCAATATGATGTTCTAGGCAACAGCTGGTTATCTTAGCTTAGCATAAACACATTAGAAAAAAGGTAAACAGCTTTCCTGTTTCCGTTTAAAGCACCTTTAAAGCTTGGTAATTAATACGTTATCTCGGTTTTATTTAGTCATTTTAAAGGGCAGGGTTAGCTGCAAGCCCATCCCAACTGTTGGCTCCAGCTATTTTTTTACTGCACTGATGTGAAAGCAGTATCAGTCTTATCATCGTATGACTCTCAGTAAGAAAACAAATACAGGCCTTTCTCCAAAATGCAGAAATATTGCCTTAACTTTTTTGACTTTGTTTATATTGAACAAACATAATGTTTCAGTTCAATCCCGATTACGATCCATTCCAAAGAACTATGATTCCATTTTTGATGCTTTTTTTTTTTATTATTATTGCTGTGTGACTACTTGCTATTGATGGTATGTTGTACATTGGTTCCAAAATGTGCAACTTACTGTGGAAGCCCTGGTTTTCCACGACTAAAAAGAGATGCAAATTCTGGGAAATGAAAGTTCCAAAGGCAATTGAGATTCGCTTCGCCCTTTCTGAGTTCGGTGGAAGCTTTGCTACTGCCTGTTGAATAGTTCTCCAGTTAGCTTCAGCAACCAGTTGCAGAGTTCATTTACATTTAGTCATTTAGCAGACTTCCAAAAAAGGCAAACAATCATGGTAGTGTGACTAGTTAGTGCAGCAATAGAAGGATAGATTTAGCGTGTCCAGTTGATGGTAGTGCTAGCAGTGTAGGTACTCTCTGAAGAGCTGGGTCTTTAGGGACGGCCCTGATCTGGAAGGAACTGGTAAAGCATTCCACCAATGGGGAACAACAGACGAGAAAAGTCTGGATTGCCTTGAGCAAACGTGTGGCAGAGCCAGGCGTCGTTCATTAGAGGACTGCAACGGACGTGAGGAAACATATGCCTGTAGTAGGTGGGTGCAGAACCGGAGACTACTTTGTAGGCGAGCATTAGCAATATGAATTTAATGCAGGCTGCAACAGGTAGCCAGTGGAGCTCGATGAGCAGCGGGGTAACCTGGGCCTTTTTGGGTTGATTTGGGTCATTTGACACACCTTGCACATTGTGTGGCTCTTGTCCATGTCCAGTTTGCCTTCACTGTCATAAAGGCAAAAATGCTTTTATAAAAGTAGCTTCCAAAGCAGCGGGTGCAGGGCGAATTGTCTTGGTCGATCCAGCCAATTTCCAAGTGTAGTGTGCGCATGGGTTAGGGTGCAAATGTGCATGAGAGAACATGGTGGCCATGTTTATAGTTCTGTAATGTTAGTGTAAGATGAGATTTATTTTTAAAATTTTAAATTATTAGAGAATTGGTATAATTTAATTAATTCATTCAAGTCTGTGTATTCTATTCCTTAATTCAGAACAGGAACTATATTTCAGGATACACCTTGCATTTAATAGGTCATTGTTAATATTGGTGAGTGTTCAGTTGTCCTATTGTTAAGACGGACATTAAAGTATCCATGCTACACTGAAGAAACGGTCCCCGTGCGTTTGCTTGACCCACACCCCGTAACAGATTTAATTTTGTCAAAGTCAAGTTTATAGTTAACGCTAAGAATAACCAGTGTTACATTAGTTTGAAGTTTAGTTTTGTTACATGAGAAGATTGATACCACTATTACAATGTGTCTGTTAAATATAAGGCAACGACCAGCAACCAGTTAGCTAGGCATAAAGTCTGGAAACAGAGAGAAACAACTCTGTCCAAAAGTGACAAAATCTGCCGAGCAGCACCTCTGAAGTTTACTCCTTCACATCAAACCTCATGTGTCTAATCCATACAAAAAAGTGTGGCAGGCTAGCTCTCTCCTCCTGTTACCAGCCTTTATGCAAAGCTGAGCTTATCTTCCAGTCCACAGAAAATATGAGTGGACTCTTAGTGTCTCCTGTGTCTTTCAGTTCCTTCATCCATGATCATATTTCCCACTCAGCCTCTGCTGAGCCCCTGTATAGTACCTACAATCCCCATGTACAGTATTTCTACTCCCTCGCTCTGTGTGCAGTCGTCTGTCTCTCCTCTCCCAGTGCAGAGTGAAGGACATAGAGGACTGCCAGTCTGGTCCTCATTATAACAATATGTGTGATACCTTTTACAGTTGTCAGAGTGAGGGGGTAAATCTGGCCGCACTGCCCCCTCTGGCAGGAGGCCTGTCACATCAATGACCAGTGCTTCTTTCTGATTTGCTGTCGCCCATGGTTACAGACTGATTCTAATCTGTGCCCAGCCCTCTGCACTGAGATAATTAAAAGCATCACTTTTTACAAGTTGCAGCACTTTCTTTATGAGTTGTTGTTTTTGGGGGGGTTTTCCTATGACACTATTTTTTCATTCTCTTATTTTATTTTTTATTTATTTATTATTATTTTTTTTTTTTTTTTTTTTTTTTTGGTTGACAGGTATCATAGTTTTGACATGTACCCACCTCGGAGTGTGACATGATGATGTTTGCAACAGAAGAAAATGCAGAGAAATGTGAGTTTTTTTCTTTAAATCTTTGGAGATAATTACAGTGTTTACCGGTAAATTGTCAAAACATACCTGACATTCTGGGGGCTTTAGTCAGTTGAGGGACTCTTTAACAGTTGGGAAATCTTATTATTGTTTGCTGCAAGCCTCACTGATTATGAAATCACAGAGGATTATAGAAAAGTGTTCATTAGAATGTCAGTAAATGTTAATTGCATCCAGTGGGAAGAGATATATTGGATGGAGACCACAATACTATAAATGCAATCCATAAAACAATGACATACACCTGCTGACAGAGCTCATAACCAACACCGTATATCAATTTATTGATCCATTGATAGTCCAATCCCCACAGTGCTTCAATTTACTAGATTGTACATCACACACGCACACTTAAAGGTATCAGGCAGGTGCACAGGCGCAAATACACACACACACTTTGTATCTCCCTTGCGCGCACACAGATGCACACACAGACAGGATTGACTAGCATATTTCACAAGGAGAGAGGAAAAATGCTCTATAACAGAAATGTCAAGGTGTTTTAAGGAAGAAATATGCTTTGGCACACAACAGCAATTGATGAAATGTGACCTTGAGTTCTTCTTCTTTCCATTTTTGTTGCATCAGAATAATGAATGGTGCTGGGTCAGGAGAAAAAGAGGAAAGGGGGAAAAAGCAAATCGAGGAACCATGAGGAACCATTTTTATGGTTATTACAATCAGATGTCAGCGGCGGGGAATAAAAAATGAGGTTTAAATGTGACACTCTATGCATGAGTCACTGGATAAGCTAACACTGAGACGCATCCAACAACTAACACAGATCATTCTCTGTTTATAATAACTCTTACTAATTACTTCTCAGGATCGATAAAACCTGCAAATTGAATGGAACCGTTCTTTTAGCACAATTTATAGGGAGTGTGTGTTCGAGTGTGTGTGTGTGTGTGTGTGTGTGTGTGTGGTGGGAGGAGTTCAACTAAGTTGAGAAATGAGAACATGTTTGGTAATTTGGCCAACGCACACAGCAACTGGCCTATCACAGGGAGTTCCAGAGAGTGAAATGAGTGTTTTGGGGGTACAAAAAAAATGTAGAAAACAAAATTGGAGTTAATTACATGCTGATCCTCTCAGGAACATTTTACCTTCAGAAGGTTTTTTTTCATTAAACGAGCAGTTTTTTGTTTTGTTTTTTTTTGGTCTCAATTGAGTAAAGGATCAAATATGTACTTAGTAAATGCATTTCGGCAGTGTATTTGTCATGCATGTTTGCTTGCTGGCTCTCATCCATAGATCTCCATAATGGTATTGCTCCATACTGACTATATGCAAACATGACAAGATTATGGATCGGAGCTGCAATTTGACATCTGGTAAGGGAGTGTATAGTGATGAGGCAGTTACATGTAATGCACCATGGTGGGCAACTGTTTACTAAAACATGCCACTAAGCTGTTATTTTGTCCTCAGCACTGCGCGTAGTTCCCTAAATATGCTGCAGAATGATATTCATGATCTAGATACAGCATATGGAGATTCATTTCCTTGTCTCTTGTGATTGATTTGTACACTATATGCAAAAGGTTATGGTGTATGAACGGTGTAATCTACACCGACAACCCTTATGTCCTATTAATTTGCAATGTGAAATGCATTTCCTGTTTATGAATATATCTTTTCTGTTAAGAAATAATTAATGTATCCTCCAAGGCACAAAACTGTAATACTGAATACATTTATTCCCAGTGTATTTCATTATCCGGACAATATCAGTTCTTGTGACACAATATCCGCTGGAAAATGAATTACAACATTCATTATTGGCTATATTTAGACACCTATAACACTTTGTTAGGGTTATGGAAAGACTGTGGGTTTGTTTTTGATATTCAAATCAACAAAACAATGGACAATGTGGGTGCTTGTATTAAGGTTCAACTGAAACTACCATATATCTTCACCTTACAGTGCTCAAACTTAACATGTTCAGTCTCTGGTGTCAGAAATTTCACTCTTTCCAAGGAGCATAATCCAAGCAACAATTATGTTTCCTCTTAAAACCAAACAGGAAAAATTAATTTGTAGTATTTAAACTTAATTCGAGGAGACAGGGTTGGCTTTATTCACACACTTAAGCTGTGTAGAAAAGTATGCAGAAATGTAATCGTGTTCACCAGGCAGATTTAAAGTTTTACAGATATCCAGTGAATTTAATACCCGTTAATCAAAGTTGATTTATGAAACATCATCGTTGGTTTGGTCAGTTGATCAGCACCAATCGAACGTTTTAAGGAAGGAAGAAATTAGCTTCAATAGTAGCTGATGACTACACAGCCTCTACCAGTAATGTGTAGATACACTGTAGCAATTAGTATCTGTAAGTACACCAACACACAAGTCAACTCAGGGAATATCTTTGCTGGTGTTTCAAACCAAAAAGGAGAAGAGGGCCAGCCTGTCTTGAGAGTGATGGTCGATTAGCTTGCGAAACCCCAGGAACAAGCCAAAAAGGACATAAATCATAGTTTGCCCGTTTTTCAGAATTGGATTATTCTCCGACTTCATCCTCTGGCTTAATTACACAGTGGACCCCCAACTGCTAGGAGCTGGCAGCAGCGTACTGGCCGGACTGTGGGATTGTGGGAAGTAAAACTCCTGAGTTGTCGCAGAATCACTAAGCTCGTCTATTAGACACAAAAGGCTTCAGTTGAATTTATTTTCTTTGGCCAACAGTTGTATTGAGTCTCAGAGCATTTTTGTTCACTTCCTTGGATCCCAGAGGGGATTTTCTTTTTAAATAAAGACTTGTTCTTTGTGGGTTTTGTATTGAGAACTGAAGTATAATACACTGTGGTGGAGTTTGAATTTGTGTCTGTTGGTGCCTTCTGAAATACCTGGCTCTTAGCGGATAAACCATGTACTCAAAGACATTATCGGACCATTAATTGGTTATCTGCTTTTCCTGCTCCTTATTATATCTGTTAACCTGAAAGAGTGAAAAGAGTAGTACTTTCAGAGGAAATCTAAAAAATTTCTCATTCCAGATATTTGCTCTGTCCAGTCAGTATCAGTATTCTTATTGGTCCCTTCCTTTACCATCCTCCCTTTCTATTTTACTGGCATAATATCTCCACTATCAGTTACAGTGACACATGACCCTTCTCATCTACTTATCTATTTTGTTTGACCTCCATTTCTCAGTTTCGTTACATTTCTCTGTCTGTCACATATCTGGTTTTGAGACCTCTCTTCCAATAACTCCATTACATGACCTACCCATTGCCCTTTCTCTGTTATTTCTCCCAGTCTGTCCCCAGAAAGGACTCGAGGACTCGCTCCTCCCTAACCTATATGTCTACCTGTCCCGTTGTTTCCCCCTCCTCCTGCCTACATCCAACCTCTCCCCTCTTTTCCCTCCAATCTCCTTCCCCCGCGGGACCCGGGCCCTACCTCATGAAAGAGTCATCAGTGGTGCATAGCTCTTAATAACAGCTAATCTGTTTAAGCAGCCGCTAAAAAGGTCATGGCATCGGCTAGCGAGGGACAGAGGGAGGGGAAAGGAATGGTGTGGAATAGAGGATTTAGAAGCAAGAATGAGAGGCTCTGCAAATAGACAGAAAAGGAAGGGGAGGGGGTACAGCTGGAGTGAATTTTCATTATATAAGACTTACATTATTTTCTAAGGTTACAGATATAAAAACTAAGCACTATGACGGTAAAAACTCTGGATATTGGTGCAAAAGATAACAGTATGTGTTTAGAGTGGTACTCTGGTACAAGATCTCAACTGAAGTCTCCTGAATCCAGCTTCGGTTCAATGGGAAAGTGATTTGTGAACACTCACAGCCATCAGATCTTATTATGGCCCCTGCAAATTCTCTCATAATGACTGTACGGAGACATCCAATGGTAAAATCAATCATAGATCTATGCACTTATTGAGAAGCCATCAGAGGCAGAGAGGAAAGTGAGGGGGAGAGGATCAATACGATATAGCAACAGTGAAACACACATTGTACGGGAAAGATGGCAGAGGGCTGCTGGCTAGGTCAGTCGAATGGCCGGAGCTGGAGAAGAACAGCAGTGCAGCTAATGACGAGATGGACATTTACTGTGGCAACAGGCTCAATCAATATCCCCCAAAATAATATGGCAGACTGTGTGTAGTTTGGTTGCCTGCATCCACCGTAATCTACCACTGGTAGTTGTCTTGCATGGATAATGATGGTGGGCAGTCGCTTGATTTTCGTTAAAAATCGAAGAGATTAAAAACATGTCAAGCGACAACACAAATAACCAAAAGTGGTTTTAGTGCAGTATGGGGTTCTGCCAGTAGGTGGTGCACTCCACTGATTTAGCATCACACTCAATCAAAATCGACAGAGAAACTGCTCAAATTCTTCCACATATTCACTCCAGTAGTCAACACTGGGCACAATGGGCCAGATTAATCTGACACTAAATCCACACAATTATTATAGACAGTAGTACAAAACAAAGCAGCACATCAGCCACAATTTATTTAAAAAAAAAACACCACCATCCTGCACATGTTCAGATCTGCAATATTGATACATTTGATACAAAATGTGTCAGTTAGGTTTTTACAACCGGATGTCTGTCTGTCCGACCATAATCAAATCAGTTATATGATGTGTGATTTGCTTGGCAAGGCGTGTTGGAGCACCAGAACTGACCTGTTACTGGAAATGATCTCTAAATCAAATCATGAGCCGACCTGACCTGTAATTGTATAGACTCAGAGCTGCTGCTCGGCAGGGCAGGCCAAACGCACATGTAGAAGCACACAGCGGCCTCAGGAATTAAATAAATGTTGTTCCTTGAATGATATACAGAGAATAAAGACTTTTTGTATTGGAGAGATGGGGATTGATGTTTATCTGTCTTTAAATACATGTCTTTTCAAAGTCTGCCAGACGCTTAAGATTATACTTTGGACCCATTAACATCCATTCAGCTATTTCAATAGAAACACTATTGATTGGTTGTATTACCAGACAAAATAAGAAAGCAGACACACAATGAAGCATGTGCCTAACCTACCAAGATAAGCAGCAGATGTCTGTGATGGCAAACATGTCACATTTTACAAATATAGTACATTAGAACAGCAATATACTCCTTTGTCACCCAGGGAGAGGCTCCCCAGAATCTCTTCAAAAATATGCAGTTTGTTTGATTTGTTGCGCTCAGGAAAACTCTATTAATTTGCAACTCCATATGTATTTTTGGGGATTTTGCTGCGTTGATGGGCCGCACCAGTAGTCGTAGCAGCAACACACAAACTCCACATTTTACCGTTAATAACAATTAACTGATTATAGATTGTTAGTGTCCGACTATTTGAGTGCAAATCTCCACAAATGGTGAAGCGCCTACTACAATGACACAACTGCCAGATGCCAGAATAGTACAGTGCAAGTTTTCCTATTGATGAATGAAATAATGATGTTCTTGCGAAATGTAGTCTACTTTTTTTTATATCTTTTAAGAGAGACTGCTGAAACATCTCCTAAAATCAAATAACCATATCGCACACAAACGGACTGAGGTCTTTTAGAGGACATTTTCACATTGTGTCACTGAAAGCTGGAGAGAGTTCATGCGGTAACCATCATTTACTGCTGGTGTACAGTGAATCTTGTTGGCAATTTGTCCAACAGGATGTGTGATTTGGTTAAATCTCCTGATTATAATATAGATCTGGCAACTAGAGCTTGCTCTAAATTCATACTCTGCCAAATCTCCAGATTTCAATTATGTTTGAACATTCTGAAGTGTTGTGAAAGTTCACAGTTCTGGGTCAAAGTTCAGTTCACACAGATTATAATGAACTAGTTAACGTTCATACTTCAGTTTTAAATTTTGAATTTCATAGTCCCAAAAATAAGTAGTTCACCTTTACGTCTTAGATTTTTCTTAAACGAGCTGCTTCACAAAATGATGTGAAGTTTGTAAGTTTGAACTTTGCGGCTTTCACAAGAAGTGAAACTTAACTTCCACCTGGCATAACATGATTGTGCCATCGTTACATTTCTTCATAATATGTGCTCCTTTCTGTTATTTTAGTAGTTTATATGGCGTTTTCACATAACAGTATATGAACTTTGTAACTCATTTGTTGCGAACAAATACATTGTTAAAAATCACCAGTTTTGGCCTTTTCGGACAAAGCGCTACAAAGGCATAGTGAGACCTTTCCACATTTCGCTGCTGGAAAATGAGGCCGACTCACCTGTCCAGCACAGGTTGAATGCACTTCGGTAGGTCACCAAGCTGCATTCATTTTTACAAACTATGTGAGATTAGCTCTGGACAGAGACACAAATTAGAAAATGGAATCAATTTAAGAAAATTCCATTGTAGTTTTTCTCATATGTAACAACCTCTAAACATTACTCAGTTGGAGTAGGTGTCTGAATCACAGTGCTTTTATTATTACAAGGTTTCTAGTAGACAGAACCTGCTTTATAAAGGCAAGTAGAACTGTTGGTACATAAATGGAGTAAAAATACATTTACTGTTGTGTTATTTCAAATTGAAGATATCCCTCTACAACTTTGCCTGTCTGCTAAAAGAAGCTTCATTCATCTGTCATTAAAAAAAGTATTTCATTTCCCTTCTGTCTTCTTTCAACCCATCATAAACGGCATATGACTATTCTTCTGAAGAGACAAGTTCAGGGACAGCATAAACATGACGAATGCTGAATTTAAACTGACTCTTCTTCTTTTATTCTCATAGAAATTACAACTATACCCTTGAAAATTTGTCTGCCCACTTCATAGAATATTTCGCCGGCTAAACTTTCCCAGCAAACCTCTGAGACGCAGGCACGCACACACACGCGATAAGTCCACTCACACTACCTTTTTGAAATTCTTCGGAGCAGGTGGACTTCCCACTTCCCAACACAAAACTAAAAGACAAAAAGCCACTTCAGAACTCAACGACTTCTAGCCCCCCATGGGACTTAGGGGATTAGCTAGGAGTGAGGGAGCGAGAAGAGAGAAAGACTCAAGAGTGAAAGACATAAAGAGGGAAGTAAGAGAGAGAGAGAAAGATTGGCTTCCCCTTTCTATTCCCATTGTGGGCCATGGGCCGTGCCGTCTGAATAGCTATGCTAATAGGCAGCTGAAAGTACGAAGAGATAACACAAAACCCACTTGACTTCCTGACACCTACTTGAGTGGGGCCGCAGCGTTTTCCAAGGCTCGTTGTTATTCATGGGGCCTGAAAGTAGCCTGTCTGTCAGCCTTAGGGTGGACGGTTATTTCGTCTTAGGGAGTGAAATAGTCGGGCACAGAGCAGGTTCTCCTCTTTGTGGGTTACCGTTACAATTGGAGGCTTAAGTATTAATTATCATTTAAATGCTTGTAGGAATGGAGAGGGTCTTTTTGAAGGTGGGAGTGCAGATTAGGGTCTTGCTGTGGTTATGGAGATTTAGCCTGATCTTTGGCACGAGGTCAGCAACTGGTGAGATTTAATCATCTACAGCAGCTGCAGGGTCTTCACAAACAGCAGAATTTAACATGCACAATCCCCGAGTACCTCTAAGTTGACTCGTCGCAACCCACATGGCCACGGAGAACAGAATTAGGCGGTCAAGGAGATTATCACCATGCGCCTTCCCCACGAAAAAATAAGAGAATTTAAGTAACCCTTAAGTGTGTTCATAATGCGAAGACTCAAACCCAAGGACATGAAGACCAATAGAAAATTACACTTTTTTTAAACAATCAATTAACATGAACCTTCAACAAAACCACAAATTTTTCAGTAGAACTCCCCTCCCCATCTTCTTCCTCCTTCTCCAAATACACAGTCACACACAGACAAAAACATCCTAATGCACTGTGGGGTGTTACCATGGTGAAAAATATTTTCAATGACATTTTCAAGAGACAGAATGTACCTCTGAGGCTATTCATAGTGAGTAATTTGTCTTTTTTTTTCCCCCTCTGGAGCTCCGTTCTTTCCATTTTCATTAGTTTACAATCAAAACAGTAGCAAATACTCTATTACTTACAACTCCTGTTGCAACTTTATCAAAACATCTGGGAGGTCATATTGCGATCTTATTCGTCATAAGTCCAGCACTGTCATTGTGAACATCATCTGAATTTAAATGAACTCATCACAGTCCAAAACCTTTGAATTCTGTCTGTTTTTAAATGGCCAACTCTGTTCAGAATCCAGCATGTTGTTTTTAATGAGGAGGAGTTTTGATACATAGCAGAAGAGGTAATCCTCATGTGTACATGGCGAATAGACAGCAACTAGAGTGACATGGCGTGGACAGTTGAGTTGATTAAAGGGGATGTGATGGTTCCTGATTAAAGGGTAAGTTTTGTCCCATATCTTTTGGGCTATGACAGCTTAAGATGGCAGCTCACAGCCATAGAGGGGAAACTCACACCCATCTCAGGGAGCGGTAATGAGAGGAGCCCCTTTCTTGGCAATGACTGAGACTGGTGGAAATATATTTCTTTTCAGCCTTGCAAGTCATACAGTACAGTTGTGTTTGATCAACATTCAAACAGCTCCTTCCATCTTCGCACATTAGGCTTGAATCAATGATTGGTGTCATGCGGCTTTTTTAAACTGCAGGAAGGAGAAAAAACGCAAGTGTTTAAATTTCATGTGGCCAACTTTCATTTGGCATTGAGTGCCTAAAATGTTATTTCAATTTTGTTTTTTAGTGACAGCATTTCATCGCTTCTGGGCATCCTGTTCAAAAGCCCCCTGTAAATGAAAGAAACTGCATCAGCCAAAGCATGAGATCTCTCCACTAAAGTAGAATCACTTAAATGCTACTGCTACTTCAAGTCACAGATTGTGTTGTCTTTTTGCCCTCAATCACAGCATTACTTTGATGCAGTCCTCCTTGTTCAGAAGACAAAAAAAGGAATTCCAGCTAGCTCCTTGAAAGTCTTTCCACATTTCAGATTCCTTCTTTTGTTCAGGATTTGGGTACAAATCATTATTTTGTTCCATGTTCATGTGTAAATTGCGCTGATAATTACTTGGCTGAAATCTGTGTCTGGGAGCACAAAGCCAGCTCTCGCTGTCATTTTATAAGGGAGGCAATTTGCATCTGCTTTCACTGAGGCTGCTGTGGCGAGCCCCTGAGAATCAAAGGTTGATTAATGCGTCCGACCACAATTTATTAGCAGCTGTTCAGGTGGCTTTTGATAATATGTGTGTGCGCACGCACAGGAGATACTGATAGTGTTAAGCCCTGTTCACACTTAGAGTCATTTCAGCACATCTGTAGTGTGGTGTGAACACAAGTTTGTCCCCGACTTCCCAGATTTGATTTGCTTATGCCAAACAACTCGAAGTAGTTATAAAGGTCATGACCATGAATGAAGTTGAGGCCCCTGGGCATGAACGCCTCAAAAGCTGCACCACCTTTGTCAACAAGGATGCTACAGTTGGGTTTTGGATCAAATTCCCGAGTTGGATAAATAACCCTTATTGAACCATTTTCATTTTTTTATTAGGAAAAAGAGAAATGTCAACAACATTAAAGCAGCACATTTCTCTTTTTTAACTGGAGCCAATAGTTTTCACAAGTAAAAACAACATCTCTAGCAGCAGATTAAGCAGATTAAATGAGCTGTAGTTTAATAGCAGTAATTCTTTAATAGCTAGTTCAATTTTTGGCTGTTGTCTGGTTAAAGTACTTTATGTAAGACAGTGAGTGTCCATACTCAGACTCATCAGTCTGTAACACCACTATACAACAAGACGTGGTGTGTTTATGTAGTTCAACAAGACCAAGACAGTGGCAACTCTTCTCTGAGGATGACACGGCGATGACACGGTTGATCATGTCAGGGGGTTTTCACGAGACTTTTGAGGCATATTATATGAATATTTTAAGCTTTTCAATTTGTGATTTTTTTGGAAAGTTATGATGTATCAGGATCTGATCTGATGCTACTAACACTTTCATGATGCAATGATGCTACGGTTAAGGTTTGCTTAGGTCTAGGCACAAAAACTATTCTGTTAAGTCTATGGGTTTAGGTTTAGGTTGCTACTTCATGAAGTTTAGGGCTGAACAGCATTTTATCAAATCCACCTCCTTGAATCCCTATCTGTTCTCCTTTCAAACTTTGCAGTTAAAGTTAAAAATAACTACAGCTCAAAAACCTTTTTTTTTTTCTTTCTTTTTTTGCTGAGAAGTTAGGAAACACTACAATTTTGGTGGCAGCGTTAATAATGTTCACATCCAAGTCAACAAACTGAAAATGATATGAACAGCAATAAATATGGAATAAGTGTAGCCTGCTTTTTAAACCTTTTTCACAAGGTACCATTGTTTAGGGGTGTTTTTGCATCATATTGCATCAGAGCTACTGAGCCCACCTAGACACACTTGCTTAGGTGTTGTCCTATAACAAGAGAGACTGTCCTTCCAAGAACACTGACATGAGTTGTTTTAGTAAATCCAGAAAACAAGAATTATGACTCTTGCCTGTCAGAATAAAGATGGCAATCAGGTGGCATTATAGATAGGGATAGGATTTAATAAGATTTTATTGATGCCATTATCGATTCTGCTTATTGGTCTGATTCTTGATGGATTCCCTTATTGATTTCTGCTCAGTTTTGTGTGTGAAAAAAGCCGACCAACACATGTTCAACACAAATGATTTATTATCCAAGTCTGAACACAGAGGCAGACATTCTGCCTATTACATTTAAACATGTTTAAATAAATTACCATGCCCAACTTCCTGAAATGATAAAACTTGGAAAACAAATACAGAACTGACTGATAAACAATTATTCTTTAGAAAATATGTATGCCTCGTAACATCTGAATAAAGTACAATACTCCTTTTCAAAAGGGAATAAGTTTGAACCAAATATAAAACATAAAAGAAACAAATCTTCTGAAGTAAACTGAACATGTCTGCTTTCGCTGGAGAGATTCCCTGATCTATCTGGGCTAATGGTGTCTCCAGCTGTGGAAAACACCCTCTCAGATAGGGTAGAGGACACCTGAATGCGCAAATAGGTTTGGGCAAGATCTGACCACAGGGGCAGTGTATCTCTCTTTATCCACCACCAGAGAGCAGGGTCAGCTGATACAGGGATGGGAGGCAGTCCTCTGTAGATATGGACTTCTTGTTCAGCTCTCTCACTGATGGACTGGGTGGTCTTTTGGGCTGTCTGCTGAAGCTTATGGTTCTCAACTGCCAACAGTTCCTCCAAAGCAGTTTTGTGTTGCTTTATGGGTGGATACTGGAACTAAATGGACCATAACCACAGGGTTTAGTTTAATAGTTTGAGTTTCATATTATAATCCATGCCATATGATCATCATAATAAATTGAGCTTACATAAACTTCTGTGTCTCTTGCTCTGATAGCTTGAGAACAAATGACCATGTAAGTAACATGCATGAAACCAGAGGAAAGGTATCACAATCAAAATGTGCCACAGTCAAATGGATTGTCAGTCAAATACCTCGTCTGGACTTGTGCCATTTGAGACACAGAGGGTGGATGTGCACAGCACAGAGATTAGTTTACAAACTTCTTTGCCTTCCAGAAGTCAGTGTCCATTTTCTCCAATCTGTAATAGTAGATAAAATAATTAGATTCATAAGCAAATTAACATAATCCTTCCATAGAATGACTTTACTAATCCACTAGGCATGTTTAAAGCATATGACATACATACACAACAATACTACATAATTATTATTGTATCCTTGATTTTGTCAATCTATTTATCATGTGTTAATTGTATATTAGAATCTTATCAAAGGATAATTTATTGAATGCATTCTTACTGAGGGGTCGCTGCATCTCCATGAGGTCATTTTTGTCATGTAGAATCTCTTCATCCATACAGCCACTGTGCGTATTCTTGCAGCCCAGTTGGAAACAGTGTTGCACTGGTGAATCTTCTGTGCTGCGATGTTCAAATTATGCACAAAGCATCCCATCTTAACACAAGCAACATGGACATGGATGTGAAGAAGCAGCTTGAAACTTATCTACAGTGGCTGCCAAAACCTTCTTAACTCATCCAGGATGCTGTCAATTTCCTCGGCCACAGCTGCTCCTGCCTGTGCTTCATATACTGCTTTTCTTTTGTGTACTTTCTTATGATCATACTCTGCCTGACATAATGCAAGGTCACTGGTTAGTAGGGTCCATGTATCTGCTGTGATGCAGCTCTGCCTTTGAAACATTCATTTTAAGGGGCAGCCTAATCAATGTTTACATCCAATAGTGACAAACTGAAAACTATATGAACAGTAACAATCATGTAAGTAAGTAAAATTTATTTGTATAGTGCCTTTCACAGCCAAGTCACAGATGCAGATATGGTGCTGATGAGTTTGAATGAAGTAGTTAAGCCGCATATGCAGGGGCCTGACCGTGCAATGCTCTGTACGCAAGTATGATTATTTTAAACTGGATTATATATGCAACAGGAAGCCAGAGCAGTTTTACATATAAGGATCACGTAAGGCCAGCTATGTGACCTAGTGAGGAGTAACATGCAGCAACATTCTGGATTGTCGATAAAGAGCTGAAGAGTGCCTTACAATGGCCAATGTGAGATGAGGTAAGGCATGTTAAAGTATTTCTGGGTCAGCTGTTGGAACTACAGATCTCAGTTTGCGTAAGTGGGGGAAAAAAAACACAGATCTGGTCAGCTGTTTAATGTGTGTCAAACAATGAGGACTGACCAGAAAAAATGCATAATTTGGGGGTAATATACCCCTAAATTACACCAGTTGGAGTGGGTGGCAGAAGGTGTATCAGAATTAAGCTATAAAACATTTTTTGCAAAAAATATACAGAAAATAACAGGGGCTCCAAGATTGAGCCCTGTGGGACACCACAAGACAGTGGGGAGGGATCAGACACAGTCTCCAATAGAGACAGTGAAACTTTGGTCAGTGAAATATGATGAAAACAGCTCAATGCTACATGTGATCTGCCCACCCAATCACCTAATATTGAGATCAGGATCATCAGAGGATATGAGACCATCATTTGAAACCTAATAAATATTGCGCCCTTCCTGTGCAGCAAGAAGCAGAATTGATTTGCCACAACCTTCTCTACAATTTTTGCCAGAAATGGGAGTGTAGATATAGGCCTGTAGGTCTTTGTCAAGGAAGTTGTTAGTTATATTTCTTTATTATGTTTTGGGTTCTAACATGCTTTAAATAGGAAGGGACACAACGGACAAGGAAGAGATGATACAGCATGTCCATCAACTGCCAGGACTTTTAATAAAAGAGAGGGTGGTATTATATCCAGAGAGTGAGAACAAGGCTTCATTTTTCTAATCACATCCATCACATTTTGTAAGCTGACAGGTTGGCAAGGGTCCAGAACAGTAGGAGATGAAGAGGGGTTAGAGTTTGGCAGCCAGGATGGATACTCGACCTCATAGCCATTACATTATCAACAAACAGTAAGGATTTTGTGGCAATCTATTGAAGAACATGGTAATGTATAGAGCGGCAGTGAGAATGTTAATTGTGTCAAAATTATAGGATTTCTCTTCAAAGCAGAAATTAAGTTAGAAAAGTGAGTAGTCCGAGCTTCCTTAACCAGTGCATTAAACGAATATTGGAGATCTTTGAGAGATGGGCAACGCACTTCTAGCACAGTGGCATTCCACAGTCGTTCAGTCCTGTGGCATTTACGTCTTAGTCTGCTTACAGCGTCTGTTATCTTATGTTATATTAACAGCTGCAGATAGCCATGGCGCTAACCTTTCAATGTGCTACTTTGTCCAGCAACGTGGAGCCATGCTCAGTAAGGGACTTAAAACTATACATCATTAGGATTTGTTGTAATATCACCGCAAACAAGCAGTGAGAAATGATCAGCTCTACTCTAAACTCTGACCACTTGTGTCCTAAAAAAACATTGCACCTCCCACATCAGTAGGTCAGAGAGATCAATACATTAAATACATTTATCATTTATGATCACTGATCCTCACAAAAGATAAACAGACAGAGTCCCAATGCATAAAGAATCCACAGGGCACAGTTCCCTTAGTGGATAGGTAGAATTCATGTGACACATGAAATAAGCGTAGCCTACTTTTTTTTTTAAATCTTATTTTTCACAAGGTACCTTTGTTTAACAGTGTTTACATCATAGCTACTGAACTGCAGAGGAAATGTCGAACTTTAACACTGCACAGCACGGTTTGTTTCCCATTTCCTACAGACAGTCAGCATTCTTTTAAGCATGAATATGCTTCAAAGTTTAGTGTGATTCATTCTGGTGAGTTTAAATGTGTCTAATGGGTATGTGTCTAATAAGGTCTGGACTGCACATCTAAATAAATATCTGGATACACACAAGGTCAGCAGGGCCCAGAAGATACACATATGTAAGCAGTGTGCAATGTCTTGCAAGGTCTTAACTGTACTTTAAGGATCAAATCACAGGGTGTTTTTTGAAGTTGTGCAGTAGACAACATGAAAGCAAATGGGGCATTTTGAGGAGCACAGGTTGTTTGTAGTCTCGTTCACTTGGGATTTCAAAGTAAGAGCAAAATTAGAGGAATCAAAAAAAAAGAAAAAAAAACAGAAGAAAACTTCTCTTAAGCATTGCAAACTAATTGATGTATATGCTTTTTTATTTCACTGATCAGAGTGTCTGTTTGGCATGCACTTGCAGACTGCAGTGCAGATGGAGAATACCCTCCACTGAACATGAACTCCCTCAACCTAATTTTGATTCTCTGTGCTAACTTTGTCTGCATGAAAATCCTTAAAAAAAAAAAAAAAAGAAAAAAAGCAGATTGCCTCATTTTCTACTGGAACTCTAAAAGTGTTTTCATTATAAGAAATCTTAATTAAACTTAACATTTTGCTCACATGCAGGGCATTGACAAATTGAACATTTTTTTTAAAGCCAAGCCTGACAAATGAAATTATTTTTTATGCTGTTATAGTGACAGCAGAGATGCTGAGGCTATTCAGCTTGACCATCTATCACGTAATCTCTAACACAGAGGGTAAATCAATCAAAAAGATGACCGGGCAAGAACCAGTGTGCTTGCTGCGCGGCCTTACTTTCCTGCCAAATGCCATTTTCCAACAGCTGAGAAGTCTGAATATCACTGCGTCTTGTAGAGAAAATGCATATGTTCACCTGACGACCCGTAGTGAGAGAGAGATGCATGGTGACAGAGAAATGGAGGAAGGGATGGAGAGCACGGGATGAGAGGTGGGAGAGGAGGAGGGGTGAAATGGAAACGTCGCCAAGGCACAATGGAACTATATAAATCTAAGCGAGTGCATTTGATCATGGGCTTTTGACAGAAACAGGGATGGAAGAATGTGGTCGAGGGAGGGGATGCGGAGGTGAGGAAGTGTAATGCCACGATGTGAGCAGCTACAGACGTTTTGTGATTTTGTGCACGTCCAGAACACTGCCTCTTTGTCATGCCAAAGTACAGCTGTGGCAAGGGTATAGCGCTGTGATATTTCCAGCCCGCTGCAGTGACACATGTAGTGGCTTCAGGCCATGCAGGTTTAGTTAGAGTCTGACTCATGGTCATGATGTAGTGTCTCATATAGTGATAGCTTTGAGACATATGAGCTGGTATTTCCAGTGCCAGACACGGGCCACCATTTCCCCGGCTGGATTAAAAACCATTCCCGAAGGAGAACTCTGGATTGATTGTGTTCTTAGGTTTGGGAGCGGGTCTAAACCAATGCTGTCTCACAGATTCCTAACATGTGCTGTGACAAAGAATCTGATGAGGAGAACATAAAAAACGAGCTGATTTGTTGAGGAGCTTCTGGCCTGGGTCAGAACATACCTTAGTCAGGTAGTAGAAACAGTAATAGAGAAATATTTAAAGCAAGGAATAGTTGTTTAGTTCAAGGGAGCCTTTAAAAGTACCAATTAAACAGCAAAATGTCTGTTAAATCAACTCAAAGTTAAAATCTACACTGGCCCAGTATTTTTATTGGTCCACCAGTGTTAAATTAACATGGACAAAACTGTTTCAACACTCTTTACAGTGTCTCTTTAACACTGTATTTCACAAGTATTAAATATTCAACACTCAGTGTTATTTCAGAACACCAGATGGTGTGATTTTAACACCACACTGACTGGATGTATGTTTTACCATAGTAAGTGTTAAATATTAAACAGAAATAGTATGATTTAAAAGCCGACAGTGTGTGTGTATTTTTTTTTTTTAACTGAATACATGTATCCTACTATAAGTGTTAACTCTGGTGGCAGTTGACAGCAATACGGGTATTGACATGTACAGAATATGCTCCCACTTAGCACCAAGAGTTAACCTACTTTACGTTTCTGATTTTCTCCCTACAAACCAGGTAAAGCTGTCTGTAAGAAATCGTTCTGAAGACCAAAATTTTAGCAAAATAACAGAAGATCTGTAAGAACTGTAGCAAAGCAAACACAATTTAGACTAGTGAGAACAAAGACGCGCTGTATAGGCCATCATCTCAATCATATGCACTTTGTAAATCAAATTGAAAAGGGTTGTAAATCAGCTTTGTTAACATCCTCTTCTCCACTTAATCCTAAACACCTAAACATCTTGGAAGTCAGATCCCCGAGTGCCCAAATAAGCTTCAACACTGAGATGAGATAAAAACTACAAGTTCTATAATGAGGTACGAGTGACTGGCTGCTCATATGCAACACCTGACAAAAAGGAAAGCCAAGTTCACATGGGTAGTTGTGACGTTCACAAACTCTGGGGTTGTTCTCTCAGTTGTTGTTGTTGATGTTATAAACAGCTGTCTGCACAAGGATGTGCATCTGGGCCAGGGACTCTTCACAGGACGTGTTGAACATGAAGTGGGATTTAAACAATTCATCAAATGCAGCTAGGGAGCTGAGAGGATGAGCTGTTTGTCCACAATGAAAATATTAAGTGTCAGTCCTGTTCTGCACACAGCAAGGAACTGCTGACCTGCTCTTCCCCTTTTGCTGGTCACGAATGCTGCAGCATGACTGCAGTGCACAAAATATCACAATGAGTGATGAGACCATTTCATGGGGAATGGAATAAAAACATTTCATGAAATCATGCCATGACCGTAGGACTTCCCCTGACTTTTCATAGTAGACAGTCGTGAGCTCAAGGCATTAGTCAACTTGTTGCATGTTTCTAATAATTTATTTATATTTTTGAAGCATCAGAAAATGGTCAGTTGAAAGGCAAAGAAAGAATGTTTCAGTAACATTGTTAACAGTGTGATACATACAAAGCAAAAAGTTTCTCGTGAAGCAAGACACCTGTTAAATGCTAACGGAAAAAATTGGTAATGATTCTGAACGTGCCGCCTATCCCCACCTGAACCCGCCATGTCTTCATTGTCCCTGGAGTCAGAATCCTGGGCGGAGCTGCTGTAAATCGCCTCGTATTCCCCGTCGTCAAACTGGCCTCCGTCAGTCTTGGCAGCTGCCTTTGGTCCTGGTCATGTTCACCAGGGGACTTGTACGTCAAAGCACAAATTTCTTAGTCTGGTTACCAAAAAATATTATATATAGTATCATTTATAGCCTTTATTACAACTTAGTGTGTACGACGAGTGACAGTGTTTGAAGTGTGCAAATTTAGAAAACAAACCATGTGACGATATTCGAGTTAGTCGGGCTGTGTGGCGCTGTAAACGGTTCATGGTTCTCCTTGACAGAAGGTGGTAGGACTCACACACTGGTAGTGACACGGATGTTTGGACATTAGCTGGTCACATCATCGATCTTAGCCAGTTTATGACTCGGCAAATAAACATGAATAGGCTGTGCTAAAAAAAAGAAACATTTAAAGACATAATTGTTGTCATAAACAAGCTAACAAGGTGCTGCTCATTTTGTCAGGCAGGTCACTTGTCATTCACCCCCAGCTGACGGCAGCAGTGACCTGTCAAAGATTAGCAGCAGGGAGCAGCATTATAGACTATAAGCTAATTGCACTGCGTGAAAGTGTGATAGGCCAACATCCTCAGCATTAGAGGGAGGTCAGGACAAAATTAAGCACTGATTATATTCAAAAGGCATCTTCTTGTGTTGTGGACGACTGCCAAACATCCATGTCTTTACTAGTAAGAACAGTTACTTACTATGTCAACAGGTCCACCGAAATGCCTAAACACATGCAGCTGTGTCTGGGTGATAGTATAGCAGGGCCTCATGTAAATAACACCTAATGTCAAAAAACCTTGACTATTTAATCTGTACTTTCACATTTACTTGTACAAGCATTACTGACAATAAGGAGAGACATTCACACACACAGCCAGTGTTTTACCTCAAATAATAGTTATGAAATGAGAGAGCTAAAACAGAAATTTGAAATCCTGAGCTTTGATCTGCTAACCTAATCAGCATTCTTTACTCTAAGGGTCTGGGAAAGTTCTGTCTACAGCGAGGCAATAATTTCGTCTGAGTGTCACACACTGGAACAACCTTCATCAGTCCATTTGCAAGCCAGCCCAGTTTTTTGTAACTGAACACAACATATCTTCCAGTTTGTCGAGCTCTGATCCGTTTATAATTTCAAGAATCCAGCCATGTTCTCACATCTTTCGGGTTTGGAAAATATCTCCCCAGTTAATTTGCCGAGCCTTTATGTATCTTATGAATGGTGGTACCTTGAAGGGATTGAAGTGAATGTCTGTCAGCTAATGCTGCATACCCTGCACGCAGTAGTTAGGAAGACATAGGCATTTGTGTGAGCAGACTTCACAGACAAAGAACTCTTATCCTCCCTAAGAATCATATCTTGCTTCCTTTTGATACTTTGTGTTCTGCAGCAGCTCGTTAGAGGTGTTTAGGAAATCCTTTCTGCTCTTAATTACGCTTTTCAGTTCATTGCATTTATTCTAACAATGTTGAGGGAAGGGTGGAGTGTGGGAAATAAAGAGAGATTGAGAAAAGTTAGGGGTGACACTATTTCTGGGGGAGTGCTGGTGGCGAGAATGAGGTTGGTTCTTGGCGTCGCTGTCTGAGCAGGCGCTCGTCCGAAATTACATTGTTGTAGAGCGACAAACAAACACACACACGCGCGCACGCATAAACACACACACATACACACACCTTTGTGCATGCCAATTCAGATATAATGCACGGATGTCCTCTACGTTTCATCATCAAAGCCTTATCAGGCTGCGCAGGGTCTGAAGGGGAGAATATGAACCGGATAAAACAAATCGTTTGATGTGTGAAAGACAGACACTCCAGCTCCAAAGTACTTAAGCTTCTCCTCCCAATGGACTGACAAGGGATGAGGGTAGGAGCGAGGAATGAGTGCTCCTCTCTTTTATTCCCCTCCCCTTTTCCGTTCATCATGAGGAGTTTCCAAACCGTTGCGTCATTGTTTATGCAAGGTCCCAGTGTCAGCACAAGCAATGTCAATTAAATAAATAAAGTCAATATTGACAGACGTTTCAAAGGCCTGGTGGAGCAGTGAGAGAGAGAGAGACAGACAGAGGAGACGGAGCAGAGATAGTGAGTCAGTGAGGAATGAAGCGAACATGAAATCTGATGAGCCAGTTAAGTGTACATTCGACTGTGTGTGTGTGTGTGTGTGTGTGTGTGTGTGTGTCTGTTGAACCATGGCGGCATAAGGAGCAAATTGTGCGATGCATTTCATGTCTGGCACTGCTTTGATATCAGCCCGACATCACAAAATGTGTCTTATTATTTTTATTTTCCATCTTTTTCAAGTTACTTTTGTAAATCTTTTGATACTCATATTATCGGCTGTGAAAATCACCCGTTGGAACCGAAATCATCCTCTTGTTGAAATATAGATTTCCATGGCCATTATTCACTATCTTGTAAAGTGAAACAGATGGCAGATCCAGTTTCTTTGTAGATATTAAAATATTCACCAAGCTGCCATTAATTCCTTGATTGTCTGGCTTGACAAAGGCCTTTTAACTCTGCTTAATTTCCCTTCAAAGGAGTGGGAGAGTCTCAATGAGTTATGACCATGAATATGGGTCTTTTCCTAAGTCTTTTAAGATGAAAGGCCTCTGCTCCTGTGTCAAACGCCCAGCACACCTGACCCCTCTAAAGTGCAGAAAAGGGGTTTTAATATTGAATTGAATTGTTCTCGTGATAGGGTTTTGAAGACATTCAGATGTAAAATCCACAAACATATTCATTTGATGATCGGAGAAATGTTTTGAAACCTCACTGACGTGGCCTAAAATAATTCACCCTTAGGTGTAGCTCACTCGCTCAGGTACATACTAGTGGTTTCGTTCGGAGCTCCTGGCTTCCCATCTGTTGAAGTCACATAGAAATTTCATTATGGACCATCAATGAAATTCACAAGCAAAATTACCATATCTGCAAACACTTGCTAATGATGACCATAGGAGCGGAAAGATGAAGTGATGAGATGAGCTTTGTTGGGGGTTATAAGCATGTTGACCAGATGCCAAGCCACCTGCTACTAGACTTCAGTGAGAAAACGAGACAGCGCACACTGCAACAGCGACAAACAGGAGGAAAAAGATTCACCAGTCTGGTCTTGTTGAGTTAAGATCAACAAAGAGGCCACAACAGATTCACCAAGCATCCAACCATTTTTAGAAAATTATTTTTTTCTCCCCTCAACAACTTGTCTTTCATTTCAGAAGTTGGAGCACTGCACCTGTTAATTAAGCCCTCATCAATCTGTGTTCGGGAGTGGGGAGTCTTCATCAAGCAGGATTAGTAAATGACTCAGATGTCAGTGACATAAATGATGAAAAGGTTTCCGCACCTGCCTATATGCTGATTTCTCTCCGTATGCAACTGTGATCCCTTTTACACCTGGCATCAACGTGCCATTTGTTCTCTGAATAAAGGCAGCTGATTATAAGCCGCTGTATTTACACATGGTATTAATAAGTAGTTTCCTTGAGTCCTAGTAGTTACCCTGATTCGGCCTAATCAAATTAGACAGGCAGAGGTGGTGGAATTGCCGGACTTGTCTACAAACGTACCAGGTCAAAAAGGTACCAAGCAAAGGCCATCTTATAAATAGACATAGCATCCTATGTCATACCAATTATGACAATTAAGGAATTTTCTCATACAAATTGTAAATTATTTAGCAAGAAGGTTATCAGAGACAGTGGAGAAACTTGCAAGTGCCAGTAGATTAGCTTCCCCTGTCAGTCACAGGACCATTGCATGTCTTAGCCGTCCCTCATGAACATTGCTGCACAAGCTCTACTTATTCTTCCTTGGCAAAGGAGGAAGGATAGTCTCCTGTAATTAGTATGTTTCAACTTGTTGGATAAAAATGTGGCCAAACTGTACAGACTGCATATACACCTGGTGGAGATCCAATCACACTGCATGCTAGACCACCTCCAAATGTGGTCCCGTGTCAAACCCAGGTGTAAATGGGGTCTCCTATTCCAATTCCAGTACATGTCTTTCACCTGTTACATCCTCGGCTTCCATGTTTTTTTTCCCCCCTCTTCCTTCCTTCGATATGTTGCCAAGCATGTTTTTTCTGTGCCCAAGTTTTGTCATTGTATCAAGCTGTTCAACACAACCATCATGCAGCTTCTCATCCCTTTTCGTCTTAAATACTCTTTCAGTGTAGTGAACCTTTCTCATGAGGAAATGAAAAGTAGCACAATCATTGTCCCTCCTGTGCGTCAGAGGACATTTCCATAAAATTGAACTTTTACACATAGTGCTTCTGAGTGCTTTTGAGTCTTTAACTAACAGTTGGAAACATCGATATGGTTTCAAGGTTCTATTCACAATGGATGGCATTCTGTTGCATCTCAAGTGTTTGAGTCATTAGAGAGACAGCATACGTCTTACAGATGTATACAGACTTACAGACTCACCTGTCTAGTACAGATTATAAATTGAGAGGTTGTCGCTGTTAATGACAGGGCTTCTGGTTTACTTCAGTAAGTGGAGTCAATCCAGTTAAATCAGTAAAAGAGACGAAGTACTTTCTTTCAAGTCATTTTTTGAAGTTTACGGATGTAAATGTACACAAGAAGGGTCAAGAACATTTATTGGAATAAAAAAAAAAAATAGACTCTTTCAGTTAGTCTCCCAGCCTCCGTCGGCGTATGCGCGCAGTGAAGTTATCTCCCATACGCTGATGACCCAGGTCAGCTCATTTATCCTATTCAGGAAGCAAGAGATTGATTGTGCCTGTGCCATCGCTGTAATTATACTGTCATCACTTAATCAACCTTATTGGATTCCTCAAGCGGTCGCAGTCCCTGAGGCTGGAGCTGGGAGAAAGATTGACTTTTTTGGACAGCAACAGAATGAGAGCGAGAGTGAGAAAGAGAAGGACATGGTGTGTGAGAGAGAGCGCGAAAGGGGGAGACCAAATTAAGCATGGAGTCATTTCAGAGGCAAAGCAATGGGGTAATAAGGACAGAGAGACATCTCTGTAAGTAAGTAAGTGGACAATGGTGGCAAAAGAGTGCTACAGTTGCAAGAGGATGTCAAAGATGAGTATGCGGGGACAGGAGAGTGAACCAGAGAGGGGCGCGCAGAGACGATGGGGATCAGGTGGGAGGGTGCAGGACTCTGAGCGATTGTTTCCTCAAGTCCGCGTCTGCCCCGCCAGAGAGGAGGTAACAAATGGTTAGGGTGTCACCTGCAAAAGCAGTTTAATAATTCATTTGTCTATGGGGCTGGGCAGAAAGGGCTGCTTTGAAGAGCAGGGCACAGATGGTCATCAGAGTGAAAGAGGTATACACACACACTCACACATGCGCACGCACACACACACACACACACACACCTACAACCGTGCACCCACACAAAAGGCCTGTTCTGGAGACCGGCTGATCACCTGGGTGCACACCATATGCCGCGGTGGCTGACAACCTGCTCTCTAGGCCCATGCTGAGAAATGTGCGCAAACACATGCACTTGTGCACGTACAGAAAGCTTCTTTATTTCAGAACTGTTCCACTTTCCCACCGCAAAAGATCCTTTCTTGCATACTGATGTGCAATTGTGTTTCTGTGGGCTGCCGAGATAAGAATTTACCAGCCGATAGAAATGCCTGGCATCACCTACACGCCGAGCCACATCAGTGCACACATAGCCAAAGTCAAATACAGGAAACAAACAGCGAAGTATTCACACACTCACACATGCACACACACTCACACACAGTAGGATGGGACGAGGAAACGCAAAGTGTGCTTTCTGTCAATCCATCATTGTGTGAAATTACCCATCGTAACAGCAGCATTCCCTCTCTTGCCATTTCACATCTGACTAAGCCCAATCCAAACACTGAATCAGCCCTTAAAATCTAATGATGCAACACCTACTGTAGCAACCAAAAAAGCCGTGCATCCTGCCGTCTTGTTAGGACACATACCTGCCCCCCAGCCACTAAAACAGCAGCCCACCTTTCATTCAATTACTGTACTGACTTTAATGGTTATGAGTTCTCCTTTTGTGCCTAGCATGCTTTATTCCTCTCCCTGTGTGGCTTGCAGGTGATTACTTTAAGGCCGTAAAGGTCTCATTGGGGGTTCTGCAGTTTGCAGACATACCACAGGATTCTTTGTTTGATGTGATATCTTAGGGGATTTTGATATTTCCATTAGAAAGAAAAGGGCATAAGGAATGTCCTCACAAAAAGTTAGTTCAGGTGTTTTTGTGCAACATATACAATTTTTTGCTGTGGTACAGCTTTTGTGCATCACGTAGAAAAGAAGAGGCGATAATTAAAAGTACGAAAACGTTTGCCGGGTGACAAAATGTTGAGTTAGCAGAGATTGGGGGAGTGCAGGGGGCTTTTGATGAGAGAGTGGGTCTGTGTGGATGGGCAAGTAGCGGCTGGGTATGTACACCCAGGCTGACCCACCCAGTCCAGACAGAGGGGCCACATATTGATGGAACAGACTCCAGACGATAAGCACCATTACCCTGTGGATCGCAGCAGCTAAAGAGAGGGCACGGAGGAGCAGAGGGGGGTAGAGGGGTTAGAGGAGAGTTGCTGGGGGAGAGGAAGGATGGTGAAGGAAGAGGAGGGAAAACGTGGTGAAATTAAAACACATCAGAGAGGGAAAAGAAAAAAAAGATGACACACAGCACATCTATGTTCAGTGGTAACCCCTGTAGTGTCAAAGCCAATTTGCAATTAATTACTACTGAAACAATTAGTTGACAGAAAATTAACAATTGTGATAATGAGTTAATCATTTATGTCATTTAAAAGTCGAATTGCTGGTTAGAACTTCTCAGATTTTAAGATTTGCTTATTCCAAGATTACTTTTCTCTGTTCTGGGGCTTTTTTAACTGAATATATTGAATATTTGAACTGTTGGTGGGGTTTAGTTTTTACAATGGAGACTAGAAGATCAACCAAGTAGGGCTGCAATTATTTCCGTAATCATTTAATCCATTATTTTTTCAACTAGTCAATTAATCCTTTGCCCATCACAAGTCCCCAAAATCCAAGGTGCATTTTTGAATTACTTGTGTGACTATCAGTCCAAAAACAAAAAGATATTTAATTCATGCTGACATAAAACTGAAAGCAGTAAATACTGTGCACAACAAATTACATGACTGATAATTAAAATTGTTGGCAATTAATTTCCTGACAACTGACGGATCAGCTAATCAGCTTTTACACTACAATTAATCAAATAAATAATTAACCTGTTTAATCTATTATCTAAATAATTAGTTAGAGCCTTTTACCTAACGCATCCATTGAGAATAAATGACGTTTTTCCAAATTAAACTGCAGTATAGATGGTTTTAATTACTCAGACTGACCTGATCTAAAACCCGAGTGGATATCATTTACATATGCATTCCAAAACGATTACTAATACTGACTTACTTAATGTGTGAAAGTAAAACTTTTAAAAAGAAACCAACTTTCACCCATCTGTCCAGCTGAACTTCATCTCTCTGAGGACTCGAACAATGTCACACAAGAGTCCTAATTACTTTGGCCGCATTGGCCGAGGGTTGTCAGTTCAACGTACACAGATAAAGTCATCGGGCATTTGCTGAAATGAGTACTGTCGTTTTTCTTGTCAGACTGTCTCTGAAATGTCCGTTCATCTGTATTCTTCATCAAATTAGAAACGTTTTACTGTCGTTCTGAATTTGCAAAAATGTAGAACAGCCTGTGTCCCACATTCAGCTCTCTTTTTAAGATTTTCCACCTTCAAAAAACAGCTAAACATAGAGGAACTTATTTCCTAAAATACGTTCTCTCTGGGGTAGGACTTGTAGCTGAATTCCACAAGTGCATTTCATGGATTCTGAAAAAGTGACGGGTTAAGACTGCCTTCCTGGTTGTCCTTGATTGTTCATTTCTTTTGCTCACTTTCTTGTGTGACATGAATTGTCACCCAGCTGCGGGCCTCTTTCACCTGCACTAAACCTGTGACACGACTTGCACAAGCAGACAGGATCTCCATGGCGACAAAGTAAAAATTATAGGTAGGGGGTAGGTGAGAGGAGAACGGGGCGGGGAGGAGGGTAGAAGAGGTGTCAGAGTCATACAATCAGCGGTGACAAGCAATCACTTGGGAGTTTTACAAAAGCAGACCGTTAACTGTGGAGGAGACAAGGCAGGAGAGTGATAGATGACTCGGCTGAAGTACGGAGGATGGGAAGAATGCACGGACGACATGATTACAGGAGGGTGAGGCGATGAGCCTGATGAGGCTTAATGGGATATAATACAAAAGCGGGAGAAGAGGATGTGTTTGAATGTGACTGAAGAGGAGGGTGAGTGCCCGGCAGAGGAAAACAGGAGAAGGCAGGTGGTGGTTAGCAGCAGACAGAGGGCTAGGTGAGTGTGCAAGATTGATTGGTGATTGCTCTTGGATTTTGTGGCACAGAGTGTGGAAGCAATAAAGAGCAAGAGAGAAGGAGGGAGGGAGAGAGAGAGTTGTAAAGAAGAGGGAATATAAACTCCCAGATGCCAGGTATTTTTCCTACCGGGAGGCGAGACGACAGGAGTCTAATGAGTTCCCTCATAGCCGGGCGGATTCCATGTTATGAATCACACAAACAGTCTTACACACACACACTCACACACACACACACTCACACTCACACTCACACTCACACACTCACACGTAATGAATTACAGAGCTCTCAGCCTAAAACCTTGGCCCTGTACCTCATCACATGATACAAGTATACATCATTTTGCGCGGCGGATCGATCCGTCCGCAGCCATTTGACACAAATACACATGGAATCGAATGCAACATGACATATTCAATCACCTGCTGTACCCTTGAATCCCCACCAACATCCTCCAGAGAATGCTTCACACAATGGGTGTCAATATATTGATGCAGTCTAGGCAAAACCGTGAAGTCCTGCTTTGTCTTCTGAAGGCTTTTTGGGTGTTCTCTTTTAAATCACATTACTAGCAAAGTTAACTTCGGTTTTGTCAGGATTTCGACCGTGAACGGAGTCAGGCAGTCGCCGAGAATGTCGCCCACTATGCTCGGTTTATAACACCAGCAGTTCACACCTCACTGCCCAAAACTATAGCCTTCTCTGCTCATACACAAACTACTCACCCCCATGCCCTCACAAATAGTTAATATCTAGCACCATGTTCATGATAAGGCAGATCAATTTGAAGATGCAATTCTTTTTTTCATCATATTGTCTAGACTTCCACCCACACTTCCTCTGCAGCACACATTATAAACTTATTTACATTTGCTTTTTGTCAAGAGAACAGTAAATAAGCAGTCGCAGAGAGACCCAGCCCTGAGGAGTTCACACTGATGCAAATTCAGGAACATGTCCTTTGTGAACAATGAAAATAATTAGATGAAATTAGGTATTTGCCTCTTGTTGAAGACCTTCTTTTCTTCTAAACTAGTGAGTCAGAAAACAATCAATTTCTCAGTGAACTTTGCTATAGTTGTCCAATTTAGCCTCAAGTTTGGAAACAGCTCTGCCCTTTGGCTGGACAAACATTAGCTTTATAAACCAACAGTTTGATCCCTGAATGACAGAGCTTTCAAAGCGACACATTTGAAACAATGATACAATATACTAAAAGAATCACTGGGAGATTACAGTACACTTGAAAACTATCAGGCCATCTGCTAGCTTGTGTTACACGTGTGAAAAAAGGAAATGAGATGATCATCTAGATCATGTATCTACGTGGTGGTCACTGCTGAACAGCAGAAAGACACAGACCTTCAAAACATCAACATGATTTGGAGTTTTATGTCTGTCTTTGGTGTGACACTGACATGCAGAGAGCACACTAACAAGACAGGAGGGTTCTTTGTTGTTTTTGTTTTTAACCACAAAATGAATGCTAATTAGCAACAGCTAACTAAAAGCCACCCTCTTACAACTCATTCAGGTAATGCAAAATATGCTTAAATTCACAATTCTTGCGATTTGAAATTCGGTCGTGATCGCTATATAAAACTAACAGATCAGTCACAGAATGTGCATGAGACGAAAAAGAGTACATATCGGGATGATCGTGGGACGGAAGGTTGACCCGGCCTAAAGGAGAATCTACTGCAACACTGCTGTTGCACACAAACAGCAAAACAATGAGCTGAGACAGTGATGTCTGAAAGCAGAGTGTTGGTTGCGGGTGTACAGCAGTTAAAATGTTGTGCTTCTTTGTGTCACTGTTACGTAACCTCTTCACAGGTGGCCTTCGTGTGCACACAGTGTTTACAAACATAAATAATACATTAACACAAAGTTTACAGATGTTACAATAAACCCCTGTTGATTTTGGACTTAATGGAATATAAATATGTGAATATGGATACAAATATTAAGTGCAAGCTGATTTATAAAAATAAATTATTTTATGTTTATTACATTTATTAAGTCTCACTTTGACTACAATTATTGTTGTAGTTATCATAATTGCTGCTGTGTGTCATGAGAGAATGTCTATTATGATTTGGTACTATATAAATACAATTAAACTGCAATTTAATTATTTGTGCCTGCATCCATTTTACTTATCAGAACTATTTTATTATATACAAAACGGCCAGTGTTTATCCTGGGATGGTTTTGTCAGTAGTGAAAAATAAGAACAGATCTATTTACAGGCTGGTAACAGGTGTTCTCAAAGCATTAAAGATAACACATTCAGTACGGAATGTATGTTAGGTCTAGTTCCACATTTAGACCAATAGCATCGAGTGGTTTTCAGGTAAAAATGTTTCAAACTACTAAAATAAGAATTTGTACCAAACTGACAGAGCTATTGAGGACTACAGTCATACAGAGAGAAATTGGAGCAATCAAATGGAGTCATTAAGTAGGCCAAAAAGATCCCAAAGTGTGACTTTTCCTAAAAATGTAACACAGGCCTTTTGTACGGACACAAAACAGTAGCCAACATTTGACGCCAGGGTTCACCTTGTTGACAATTTGCAGTGAACTCTTTGCCTCTGTTTTTTTAAATCTATACATTCAGGTCTTTTTGTGTTTTCCATGTTTTATTAACTCATTTTTTTCCACATGAGTGCACTAAAGGCGGATGTTCAATGTTTGTGATAGCTGCTGGAGGAGCAGTGACTGCTGGGACTGCGTGCTAACGCTAGGCTTGGTCTCACCAGCGTGATCTCTGCTGCTCCCACACCTGCAGTGTTGTGTCTTCACAGGCACACACAAACACATATATATATATATCACATATGCCGCAAACATGTCCGCCACATGTCTGAACACCGGCGCCGCGCTTAAATATCGTCTCGCGGATGAAAATATTGATTCCAAAAAGGCATTGGAGGCAGGGCTGGAGTTCTGTGGTAATCACACAGCAAAGTGGCATAAAGTGCAGAGAAATAGACTCTTACACCAAACCCACTCCAACCTAACCACAAATGGCAATTATCATTAAGGCCCTGACTGCAGCACTTAACTGTTGTCAAACACATGCATTACACATTGCTTAGCAGACATTAAGCTTACCTCTGTTAATTACTGCATCGACAGCAGACACTGAGTAATTAGCGATGAGAAAAACTGCAAGTGTGGAGACAGCAGCCACAAATTATTTCATAATTCTTTAAATACTTTCAAACAAACGGTGCCTGCATGGTTATGCTGTCAATATACAGTAAATACTGTACATGCTGCTACTTCTAAGTCTCCCTTCCAGCTGTTTATTCGAGCCGTACCGCCCCACCTCCCTGTCACTGCATCAGATTGACCGTAGCCTACTAATAAAATAAAGAGAGATGCTCCCTCTGTGATGCTAGCGCTAAATCAATGTGGGCCCTCGAGCCGCACTGACAACCACAGCCTCCTCTCTCTTTACTGTGACACCAGGAATATTAAATTATGTCACCGCAGGGGCCGCGAGCACAGAGAGAGACAGAGAGAGAGAGAGAGAGCGGTGGACAGGGGCTGAGAAGTGGAGGCTGTAGCCTGTAGACGGGTTTGTATTAAAATGAAACTATTTTTCGTTAAGTAAAAAAAAAAAAAAGAAGAAGAAAATTAGATGATGGGTTGAAGAGAGCATGAGAAAGAGAAGCAGGACTGAGAGAGGAGGGCGCAAAAGAGGATGATCAGTAATGTGTAGCCGGAGGGGAAAGATCAAGTGAAAACAGCGCTTATGGGATCAGGTGAAATGGTCAGGGGTGTGTGTGTGTGTGTGTGTGTGTGTGTGTGTGTGTGTGTGTGTGAGCGAGGGAGAGATTAACAGATAGGCAAAGGCCTGCTTACCATAAAGGAGGGAACAGGAACAGAAAAAGAGAAGGGATGAAAGCGCGTATGAGAGGGGAGCAGACGAGAATGAAATGGCCGGCTAGTGGATGTATGGCAGCCGTGAGGGAGAAATCAGAGACCCATGGGTGCTCGGAGAGATGACAGAGCGGCGGCCTTCAGCCAGAGATCACACGCTCGCTCTTACACTTGAATTACTGATATCTGTCTCTTTTGCTGAACATCTACGCCAATGTCTTTAGTTATCTGGATTCACAGCGGAATACAGTGGCTGTGGGGTGGCCTGGTTATCTGGGAGGAGAGAAGAAGAAGCAGCTCATGTATGAGGAGCGAAATCTGACTCTTCAGTCAGTCACTCGGGGTAAATAAACCGGTCTAATTCAGAACATTTAACACCTGCACTCCAAAGCTTACATTTCAGGTGCCCCTCAAAAAACACTGGACAAAAGATTTGCCGGCGCCCGCTGCTTAAATCACATTTATCAAAACACGCTGATGCTCACACAGCTCTTACATTTGATTATCAGACGCATTCAAATGACTGCTTTTGATCCTCAGCACCAAATCATTTCTCACTGAGAAGTATCTTAATCTCATAAAGCTTTCCCTCAAAAATAATCCAATAAAAAACAAACATCACAGAGCGCCCACAGACCTCAAACACCCCAAACATAAATATTCAGGTGGAGCCACGAAATACTGTAGGAATCACTCAGTTTCACAGCAAAGAGCATTCACACACCTCAAGATCATACTGAATTAAAGTCAGGCCACAAAAAGAAAACACATCTGACAACATTAGATGGACGCACTGCACACAGGCGACGTTTCACTCACAAGCTGCATGCCCCAAGAGAGGATTTTAATCAGTGGAATTAAATCAGCTGCATCCAGGGACAGAGCAGCATGCCAGTGAAATCACTCAGCAAAACATCTGTTGGTGGCCTTCTCTCATATTTTCTGCAGTTATTTTCCATCCAAATCAATCAACCTGCACTCTGCCACCTCTCAGTCACTCTTAACAGGCACCTGTCAGTCTCACACACTCACACTGTATGCAGACCACCGGCGGCATTTTCCTGCCAATTAGCACAGCTATTGCTCGCCGTTACATTGCTCATTAAACCGGCAACGCGCATTAACACACAGTAACAAGCTGTCTTACCTTGAACCAGGTGTTGTTCTTGTTTTGGCCCTCCCTTTTTTTCTCTCCTCTGTGCTGCAGAAAGAGTCCACCACACTATTAAATTTCATGGCACTTCTTAGTTTTCAGTTCATCCTTCAATCCCGACCCGAGAAAGTTGGCTCTCTGGAGGGCGCAGTGCTCGAGCTAGCTTAGCTTGGTGGCACACAGGTGAGTTGATTTCTTGTTCAGGGGGCAGCTGTCACCGGCAGGGCTAGCTAGCATCAATATCAGCTCCAGAATGACAGTTCCTCTGCGCCTCCACGGTCTCACCTCACCGCTTCAGTTGTTGTGGTCGTCTGTTTCTTTCATTTGTTTCTTCTCTACAGTAAATGCGTCACTTGTGCTGCCCGGTTTGTCCAAGCTGAATTTGATTAGCCCGCCACCTGTAACACGTCTACCGACGCGAATGGGTAAGCCACGCCCCCTAAAGTTGACGTTGATACGTCAGTCAAACTTCTCCGTTAGTGATGTGCAGGTGGTGAACGAGCCGGTTCAAAGAGCCGGCTCTTTTAAGTGAACGATGGGAGCCTGCTCCGGCACGTGAGCCGTTGAGTGATAGTAGAAAAAGAAGCAGCATTTGGACGCATTTTAAAAAATTTGAAAACACAAAGGCAGAATGCAGAATTTTGCAAAGCCAAGCTGTCATATCGAGCAGGGTCCACAAACAACCTTCACAGACACATGAGAACTGTGCATCCAACAGTCAATGGCTGTCCTTTTTAAAAATTTCTGTTTTTTATAGTTTTTATAGGTGTTTCTATCTGCTTTGTGTAGCAGAGTGGTTCTACAAGCACGTTAGTCCATTCATTGGGCGGTTTCAGAGAGTTACAAGGGTCACCCCTGACCAACACGATGAAAACAATTGGCTACAGCAATTTATTGATATTAGAAAATGTCATTTTTACTTTTGAATGCTTCAGTACAAAGGATGTATTGAATATATACATGATATATGTGTACACATACAAATCATAAGTCAAATCAGCACTAAATTTGGCTGAATTATGAAAGGTATAAGTGGTAACATGAAGAGCCGTTTTGGAGCCGAAAGAGCCGGCTCTTCAAATGTCAAATGATCTGACTCCCTAAAAAGAACCAAACTTCCCATCACTATTCTCCATCATTGCACTGCACATACTGTGACTGTAGCAGATGACACTCCAAATTCAAAGTAAATTTTTTCAAATAGTGTCTCACACAGAGGTAGACAATCGTCTCTTATTGTTCTCCTCTTGATGCCAACTAAAAAAAAAACAACTGTCCCTGGCACGTTATCAGCTATCTATCTATTAAACTAGCATTAATGTTAGCTCAATCATTTAATTGAAAACTCCCTGGCTGACTTTTCAAAGGTTCCAAGCTGATTCATCTTCAGACTGTAAAGAGGATCCTAAACACGCACCTCTGCAGTCTCACCTCACCGCTTCAGTCGTTGTAGTCGTCTGTTTCTCAGCATATTGTGCTGAAAGTCAGAGACTGAAGCTGCATGTTCCAAGCTAAAAGTCAACAGATGGTCGTCCAGATTATAAGTATGTGAGAAAAAATATGAGATCAGTTTCCTTCTATAAAATTTGTCAATGTGTGTTTCACTATATTTACAAGCATGTTAATGTGGAATTCTTAATTAAAGGTTCATTATAGGATTTAGTTGAAACTAGCAGTAGGGGCTGCAGATGACAAACAATGAACACTGTTCACTTTTTAAGAAACTTTATTGAATATAAATATATAATATACAGGCACACATACACACACACAAAGATGTAGGTATACATATACATAGTGTCTAATACATATACACAAAAAAGTGCAATCCCAAGATATAAAAAAAAAAAAACTCAACATGATGATTTATTAAAATAATCCAAATAATCCAAATAATGCCATGGAAGGCTCAGCCTCTTGTCCATTGTTTGCAGATGTAACTGGTTAGTTTCTAGCGTTGTCTGCGTTGTGTTTTGATGAAGAGGCCCAGACCAGGATATCTTTGGAGGCGATCTCCGTTTATTCTGACAAAAGGTGTAAATAACAACTAAATCCTCCAGTCAATCGTTATCAACTTGAGCTCCTACACAAATTAAATGACACAGAAATCTGTTAGCATGGTACACAATAAGTTTAAGCTAGCAAGTAAACTTATAAGTGTAGTTTAACAGAGGCTAAAACACGGAAATTTCTGTGACCACAGTGTCGCTTACCTCTCCCAAGGAGTACAACAGCAAAAGGGGAGAGGCAAAAGCGTGAGACACATTTATAGGAGGGACCCACGAAAGTGAACATCGGGGTACAGAAACTGAGTCTCAAACGTTCCACATATTGACTCAGGAGGCCGGACATGTCAGGTCATAACTATTAAAACAGATTTTGTGTAATTATAATACTACATATTACTGTTGTATATTTGACTCTGTTACACATATTACTGCTGTATAATTGACTCTGTTACACAGAGTTCTTTGATTATGTGCCTGTATACCGTGTCACTGTCAATAATAGTATGCCTCACCCTCCCCTTCCAAGCATGTAAGAAAAACTACGGTGGCTGTGGAAAACACAAAAGGCCAAACTAGGCAGACTTCCTCCAAGTATGTCTATCTGCAGTTCCACAGCACTTGGTCACAGTTGGGTTAGGTTTAGCCAGAAAAACTTCATGATTTTGGTTTCAAGTAAAGTACATTAATCCAGGAAGTTTTCTCAGGGGGGTGTGTCGGGTAGGCTGTGAGACTCCAGCTAGGCTCTTGTCAGTCCCTCTGTAGATGGACAAAAGGATAAAAGGCTCTTTCTAAGGTAACATGAAAAACATGAGAACATATTGCATTCCATTTTTGTTATATTCTGCCGATAAATCCCCCTAAATTTGAAAAAGTAAAATAAGTTACCATACTCAGAAGAAAATAACACCACACGCTGATAGTTGTTATTTGCCATATTCATTATGCATTAAAGCTTGCAGTTCAAAGTCTAGTGAGTATCATGTTCATAAGAAGGGAGGGAGGTTTCCTACTGGTTCAGTGGTAGCTAGGGGTTTATGTACTTAGTTTTATGAATTATTTCAAATGCTTGTGTGGGAGGAGCACAGCAAGTATTTAAAGAATAAAAATAAATCCACTTTGGTAACAGAAATATCAACTGGCAAGAACCAATGAAATCTTTTTATCTCACAGCAGGTATATAAAGGAAAACCTGCTCTAGTGGCTAATCCTTCTTGCATGGGTGTCTTTAATTTAAAGCTGTGAAGCATTAAAGTAGTTACAAAATTATTTTCACCATTTGAACCTCAAACTGCAGCAGTGTATCTTGGCAAACGCCACAGGTTTGAATGGCCAACAAAGTCATTTTATCTATTTTAAGACAAATCAAGTAACAGCTTAACACAAGGACGAACAGTGTCACAGTTTGGCAGTGCTGCAGAGAGGAGGCAAGCAAGAGACCCTGGCATGTCTTTTAATGAGGAGGTTTACAGGCCAACTAAATGAATGAATGAGGGACTTTCTGGATCCATGTGGTTTACTTCACATTGCCTACATTATATTTTGACATGCATTTTTGTTCCTTTCCTCTATCTGTAAAATATATGTATGATAAGTATAAACCATGCTGTGAAATGTCACTGTTAAAGAGGGAGGGGTGATACTGTAAGACTTCTGGCTTGAAGGACAGTGATTTATCTGTCGTCTCTACATCTCTTAGATTTAAGTACAGCAAAGTACACTTGGCCCACTGCAACGATTAACATTGAGTGAGAGGCCACTTTATAATGTACGGCTGTATTTGCATCGAGACAGGATGTAACTGCAACAAAACAGGAGTACACGAGCTCCATCTGTACCTGCGGTCAACGCGCTGCAGTAGCCCTATCACTGGCTTCAGCAAATGTCACATTCCTTGAAGTGTCTCGTTTTATTTGAAAGAAAAAAAAATGTGATACCTAGCCTGACGGAAATGATTGCTGGCACGAAAATAAAGTTCACGAATGAATAATGTTAAGCAATGACTGTGAGGTAACCTTTCATTTTATTTCAAAATGGATATAGAGCGCCTTGAAAGAAAAAAAAATCTTCAGATTTCATGCAATTCAATGTAGTGTAACAGACTGGTTTGAGTAAACATGCTCCTGTTTCTTACAAGTGCTGCAGGGTGCTGATTGCACTTAAGGAGGATTAGTTTGGCAAGAATTAGTTTTCAGTGGCCTGTCAATTATGTTTAAAGGTCAGTTCAAGAAAGGATTATTATATTTTAGAAAGGTACAAAGATGATGTGTCATCAGTTGCCTGGCAGCTAATTTGTTTTAGAGCAAAACATAAAAACGCTACTGCTGCTCCTTAAAAATAGCAAAAAGTTATTAATTTTATTTTTTTTAGCTATTAGCATCAGCATTTAGTTGTGGCAGACATGGAATAGACAGTTGCTTAGCTACATATTGAGGGGACACAGCATAGCATTCATTTAGAGTTGTGTTGTGTCTACTTGACACATGTAAGTCCAATATTCACTCTGTTTTCACTACCAACTCCAGAGGGGAAGATGTGTTGTTTTAGCTGTCAAATGTTCTGCTGTTCACCCACTCGTTTCAAAAATTTTTTTATGTCTGTTGTTTTGTCCTGTAGGTGTGTACATTTGGTTAATCAGCCAAAAGGAGTTTGCTGAGACCTGTGAGACTCAATCAAAACAGCAGCTCCTTGGAAGTAAGTTGGGGGTTGTGAAATCAAAACAATGAGCTGAAAGGTGCTAAAACTCTCCCCAAATTTTAGGGGGAACTGCAAACCTAGGTTATAATTCTCTTTGAGTTTGTCACCACAAATAAGCCTTTCATATTACACATCATCATTTGGTCCATTGTTTATGTAAAAAAATATTGATGAGTGCAGCTTTACTGTTTCTAAATCATGTGTAACAAGCTACCTGAACACATTCTATATTATACTTGCTCCTGCTCTTTGTGAATATAACAATAATATATTCAGTTCAATAAATTCCAACATGTTTTAATTTATTGCCAGCCTTTTACTGGACACTTCAGATTTCCATCACTATGCAGTTTTTTCAGCAGAAACGCGGCAATAAAACAAGCAGAATTCACACCTGTTGACCTCGTCTTGTTCAGTATTCCATTTGTGATCACTCATCTGTAACCTGAAGCAGCCTAATATAAGGAGGCCACTGAGATGTTTGGAAATATGATGCACTGTAAAATCCCTTCTAACAGAACATAAACATTGATGCTGCCAGGATGGTTTCCTGGGACGAGCAGCTCTAAAACAATAGCCTCATAAGAAAGTTGATGTTCTGTATATCTGCCATGTACGTCTGTGTGCATGTGTGTGTATGTGTGTGCATGTTTGTGAGTGTGTGTAGGAGAGTGCTTTAGGCGTTGAATCTCTGAGGCATCGCAAGTATTGTCAAGGAGTGTGCAGACACTGGGGTAAAGACAAAATTCAGGGGGAGAAATATGGTGTGTGTGTGTGTGTGTGTGTGTGTGTAGGTGAGAGGATTTTGCATTTGTTGTGTTTGAACAAACAGCCGAATGCGTCTTGTCTCTTTATATTCTAGACCCAATCATTTACACACCTTATCTTCTCCTCATATACGTCTCTCACCTGTTTAGTGTCACAAGTTTTTATAATCTGTCTGTTATTCTCCTACTTTCCTCGCTGCTAATGTGACTGTGAATGGTAAGAAGGCATAAATTGTGAAGTGACTTGCAAATATTTGTCATAAACAATTTTCTGCCCGGGTGGCAGGGCCCTCCGATATGTCAGCCAAGATGGGCCTCCTGATGGGCACATATCATTGATATGGACATTGTCTCACTGGTTTGCCACAGACACTGTCCCCAATATGTGGTGTGCATCTGTGAGTGTGTGTGTGTGTGCTCTGTCCATTTTCTACTGAAGGGGGGTCCCAAGGGTCTGCCTCTCCAAGTAAGAAATGACAGAGACGACAGCCGAATCTCTGCTCTGTCCCTCTCTCCGTCCCACGTCCCTCACTCCCTCCCCCACCCATCTATTGACAGGTCTGCGGCTACAGCACCACACACGCAATGAATCCCAATGATCCAGCACGCATCAGAAACCATTACCTGCATGGCACAAATGTACACTGTGAATATGAATCATCCGCGGAGGGTGTCACTGACCATTTGAAACACACACACATACACACATATGCTTAAAGTGTGAATGCTAAATATCTCCTCGGTGCACCCCGGTGCTCCACTTCCTCTGTCAGTCTCGGGGAGAATAGGGAGATCCATGCACAATGAAGCTCATGAATTATCAGCTGAGCATGAATGTCAACTATCGGGCCCACATGTGTATCCATCATTCTCATACCCTGATATGTCAAAAGATCAGGCCTCGCTCAGCGGGCCATGTGCATATGAGTGATGTGTGTGCAAAGCTCTTGTCATTTACACACGCAATCAATTATCCAAATAATGTTTTAAAAAAAACCCGGAATACATGTACACACAGCAAACTCCCAGAGGTGACTGGCGTATCTCTCAGGATGCACTGTATAGCTATCTGTCACGCTGATAGTAAGCACATAATTTCATCACCTTTCTCATATAGTCACATTTGATTGGATACATTCAGGCCTATAAATTCTGTTTAAATGTCATGGTGCAATGAAAAACAAACACAGCTCACATCATTCATAATTCTACGGGTATACGAGTAGATGGTTTGACATTCCGGTGGGTTTATGTTTTAGATGCTACGCTATTTGTTTACTGCCTCCCAACATGCACATCACCGTAATGCCCATAGGCAGGGGAGCAATATCATATAATACATGTCTAGAGACTGTGATGGAGCTAAGTTTGCTGCACTATGAAGCGAGCATAATGTTAGCACTACCTGTGACACATGCAAATTCTCGATACAGTTAAATCAATACAGCAATGAATGAATAAATTAATGAACAGAATTTACAAATTCTTGTTAGTCTTCTTTCCTGTTACTAAGGAAAGTACCAGCTGGCCACGTCTGACCTTGGATTCAATGACGAATACACATTACCACATGTCTATTCAGAAATTCAGTGGGCTGCAAAACTGTTTTTTTTTTAATTATTATTATTTTCTTCTAAGAGCCATCAGTGAATAATTCTCTCTGAGGCAAAGAAGAAAAAAAAATATCACATGATACCTGAAAAGACTTTTCTGCAGAAGCAAGTACAAAAAAAAACAAAAAACAAAAAAACTATGTACCCAAATAAATTCTCAGATGTAGATTTGTTGTTGAACCATAACGGATTTATAAGTTTATATATGCATAGCACGGTGCATGGAGTGGAAAAGGGAGGGGGATGAGGGGGTGTAGGGATTGGGACTGCAGAGTTTAGAATTACAGCAAGCAGATATGGATCAGGGTTTTTGGAATGATACATATTCATACGGGGGATGGGATTGGGGTCGGCCTGTTCTTTGGATTGTTTTTCGGTGCCCGTGCAGCCTGTACACACGCAAGACACAAAAGGCGAAGCACACACACACACACAACTTTAAGCATGTGGAATGGGAGTGAGAGGACACTGAGGTTGCATTTTGGCATCAACAGAGTTACATAATTGTATATTTAGACTTTAATCTAAATGCAACATGTCTCTAAATTTTTCATCATCCTAATCTGTAATAGCATCGCTCTTGTTAATCATAGCGGCATTAGCCTACAGTGTCTGGCGTATTTCAAATCCTTTCTCATGTGAAAACTCACTTTTTTCACTTTCCTCACACACATTTTTTTTTCCCTTTCTTGTCCCTCCTCCAATCCTACCTACCATTAGCCCTCCTCCAACCTCCAAGAGCCCATCACCTCCTGTTACGAGCCTGTGTAAATTGAATGCTGTGAATCAGCCGGGCCGGCTGTTACTGCGTGTGACTGGAGGGGAGTGGGGAGGAGAAAGGAGAGAAGGGGACTGCATGTCCCCGCAGCTTTATGGGCTGGTGTCTCACCAAGATATATCACCGCCTGGCTAGATAATACCATCATGTACATAACTACCCAGTGTGTGCGTGTGTGTGTGTAAGCGTGTGTCTATGTGTGTTATGTACTTAACTACTGGGTGACCTGCCGCTCAGCTCCTAATAAGGGGCATCTGGTGCTGTTTTACAGGATGGAGGAGCGGAGGAGGAACGGAATGGGGAGAAAGCTGTGAAAATCAGGTACACTGCTCTATGACAGGGGACTTTTTGTGGCGGGGGTAAAAAAAAAAAACACTGGGGATGTGTCCGAGGATAGGGAATGGGTAAAACGAAAATATAGAAGGGAAGGATTTGAGAGAGAGTGTGTGTGACAGAAAATGAGAGCTTGGAGGGCGAATTAGGAGAGAAAATGAGATATAGAGAGAGATGCCGAGAGATGAGCACACAAACAGAGTGAGGGAGAGAGAGATGGAGAGCCAGAGAGAGCCCAGATGAGGGAGTTGAGATGATGGGCTGGCAGTTTCCAAGCACCAGGCTGTTTTTCAGGGCTGTCAAGCACATTGTGAGGCATTGTTTGAAATGCCCAGGCTGATGGCTGACATATTTCCCATGAATCTAGCATGCCAGGCCGCTGTCCACTACACTACACTCAGACACGCACAAGCCGACGTGCCATGCGCTTGCGTGTGAGTGTGTATGTGTGTGTGCTGGTCAGTGAAGGGTAATTGGCTGACCTTGGCCCATCAGGGTGGCTGGAATGAGGAAGGGTGAGGGAAAAGGGGAGGTGGGAAGAGGGTAGTTGTAAATTTTGTCCCACATCAATGTATTTCTGTCACTGGCACTCCACTCTGGCAGTTAACTATTACCCCTGGAAAAGGTGGTGTGACGACACACGCGCATGCAGACACACACATACTGTAAGCTACCCCGCCTACACACACATCCAGTGTTTAATCTCCTGAGCAGCACTGATCAGAAGTGTCTCATATGAAGCCACATGCACAGATGTGGACACATGTTGAGCGAAAACATCTTTGGTGTTTTCTCTCTCTCCCCCTGCTCTCCTGTTTTTGTCTCCCTCCCCCTTTCTTCCTCCCCCACTGTCTCCCACAATCTAACCCTCTCTCTTGCATCTCTGTTTCACTTTATTTCTCTTTGTTGGCTCATGTTCTTTAATCTGCCCCTTGCTCGCTTTCTCTCCACCTCAGGTTTTTTCCCCTATTTCCTCCACCTCCAGATCTCCTCTCCATCCTTTCCTTCACTGTACCTCGACCCATCCCTCCTGCTCGCCTCCGTCATCCATCTCTCCCTGCGTTTCTCACTTTCCTCTTAGCCTCTCATCTCATTCCTTCCATACTTTCTCTCCCCTGCGCCTCCATCTCTATGTTTATACCCAACATCCCTTTCACTCCAATTTCCCATCCATTCTCCTAGAATGTCCCTCTGCTGTTGTTTTGTCCTTTTTTTCTCCCCCCCCATACCTCCTTCCTATCTCTTGCCCTCTCTTGTTGTCCCCCCCACAACACCCCCTCCTTATTTCACCCGCGGCCATAGGGGGACAGCTGTTGGAGACAGACCTGCAGAAATAACTGTGTTACTCCTCGAATCGATACAGCCAGGCACCAGTGGCTACCGCCTAGTCCTGTCCGGTATGTGTGTGTGTGTGTGTGCACGTGTGTTATTGTGAATGTGTGTACCTCAGTCCTCTGCCAGAGGCAAAAACGGGAGATAACCAAAGACATATCTGCCTCTGCCGTCACTGGAGAAGGACAGGATTTAATACAGGTATATCCCTTCCCTATGCCGCTCATCCATCCTTCTCTCCTCGTCTCCCTCTCTGTTTGTCATCTCCGGATACTCCCTGTAATCCGAGTAAAAAGGGTGACAGGGGAATAGCAGAGTTCATAAAGTGTGATTTTAGCATAAAAATGAGCAGACATTTGATAATGAGCTCCCCTCCTGTGTTTATCTTGGACTCTGGCTCTCATATAACACTGCAAAAAAGAAGTCACCCAAGCCAACACACACACGAATGCCAAGACACACACATACACGCGTATGGACAGCTGATGACAACATGTCCGTATTGACACCAGCAGCGCTGTCAGCATGTGTGCGATGATCTGGTTTCCAAGAGGGAAAGCTGGTCAGAAAAAAAAAAAAAAAAAAAAAAAACACCCCACAGAATTTATGTTATTTTTTTGTCACTGAGTCCTTAAGTGTGTATGTCTTCCTAATGAGTAACACTCCATCATTTGAGTATGCTACTTAAACTATGTCATTAGTATCTCATTTGGTGTAAAATGCGTGTATGTGTGTGTCCAGTATGTGCCTAATTTTGAATGTACTTGCAGATGTCACACTGAACATATAGTCTTTTGAAGCACTAGGGGCACTCCAAGAGGCTTAAAGTGACAAATACTCATTTTCTCTGCCTTCCACGACCCATTTAGCTCAATGGCAAAGAGTTGGTCCATCTGTCTATAACTCCTCTTAAGATGTTTCTCCCTTCTCCCTCCCCAGCTCTCTCCTTCGTCCATTTCTCTTCTCTGGCTAATGAGGATGTTGTCTACCGGGAGCCATGTTTCTCCTCTCAGTTCCTTCCAACAGCGATGGCTGAAATTTACTATTTTCCAAAGTGCTGCTTAATGGTGGATAGCAGTTTGTAGGAGGTAGGGGATTGGCTGGCAAAGGTGATTTCACTTGTTGAGCTCGCTTGCAGAGGAAAACCAGTGCAGACTGAGAACCTCTGAACAGTGAAAAAGAAAGATGCAAATCATAAATCTAATTAGAACGGTCATAGTCATTATCAGGGAGACAAATGCGAGTTATGCATGTTCAATAATAAGTCAAACACAGCGAAAAAGAGGCAGACAGACACAGAGTGAGAGTGGATTAAAGGGAAAAGTATTATGGAAACAAGTCAAGATAAGAAGGCACTTTGGGCTAATGGCCTACTGCCTTGACTGGCAAAGAATATTCAGTAATCTGTTGGTTTTATGGGATTAACTGTTCAATAGCACTTCTTTGGCTTTTACAGCTCTACACAGGTTCTATTTATAAAGCAGCTTTAGAGGAGAGGGGTATGTGATCATGGCTCACATCAGCGTTTCTAATCATTTTAAAAGACAGGAAAATGCTTTAAGTGACAAGGATTCTCAGGGGTCACACGTACTGTCTACCAGCCAGGTTTCTCCCAAAAAAGAAAAAGAAAATTCAGGCTGTTGTATTATTGAAAAAATCCATGCTTAAAGTGAAGCTTAACATTAGGGGAGTGTCAGGATTTAACCCATTTTCATTCATTTCCCTCAACTTTTTCCAGCAGCAGCCGAGGCAGAGTGACACGGAGCGCAAACATAACTCCTCACAATGAAAACTGATAAATATAGACACATACACTTTCACCTCCACCTGCACTGATCTTATGAGTTCGTAAACAGCCCTACTGCTGAGTTTCACCATAGAGGCGAAAACAAGGAGACTGCACGTGTCGAAGGTGGCTGTTAACCCACAGCAGCCGCGGGTTAATGCTAATGAATCACAAGCTCACAAGCACAGAGACACCACAACATGCCCTATACGAACATGTAGGGGTACATCAATGCGCACACACATTTTGCGCACATAAAAATAAATTGTCAGTTAAATCAAAGAGACCACCTAACTATCACAGGTGTCCATGTTGTAGTTCTCTATCAGCTGCATGCCTTGCAACAAAGACTATACCCGAAATATACGTGCCTTGCTAGTAGTGTCTGTGTGTGCATGTGTGTGTGTGTGATTGCTCTTCCCTACTGTGAGCTGTTGCTATGGTGACAGTATTTAACACGTGCTGTTTGTCTACCTCCAGAATTACATTTTGCACAACCCTAATGTCTTGTTTTCTAGCTTTTTTTTTTGTGAACTTGCCATAGAGAAAAATTAATATGGATGCTCTCACATTTTCTATGATCTATGACAATTATTATTCGCCACAAAGAAATGCTAGACCACACATGACATGACTACTGTAATAATAATAGTAACTGAAGTAGTAAGTCGAATTCTGAGTTTCACCAAATGGCCATAAAGCAATAGAGAAAACTTCTGTTTTAGACACACTATGGAGAAGACAAGTGGAGAGAAGAGAAGAGGGAAGAAGTATATGGTCAAAAAGATATAATTTTAGGAACACACCGTCTGCTTCTCTGGTTATATGCTATAAAAGAGCTCTCTATTTTGATGCCACAGTCCTCTATGAGAGAGGAGTCGCACAGCTGCCTCTGTGTGGAAAGGCTTTACTGCCATCTTCTGGTGGAAGACGGAATAAGTTATTAAGAATGCAACACATTGCTCTCAGATAATCAAATACAAATGTGATATGCACTGACCTATTGGAAGGCATGAACGCACACATGTTGCCACTGAGAGGCTGACAAACCCACAGACACACACCCACATAAAGACACACACACACACGCTCTATGGAAAAATGATGTGTGAATTAAAATACAGTTTTGGCCCTATAGAAATGTGGTTGCTCTGTGTCTGTTTCAGTTTGATTGGGAGGGTAATTTATGAATAATGAATTTAATGAAGAGCAGATACTCCGACATGCTTAAACGCTCATCTATCTTCAGGAAACTGTACATTAGCACGTTGACTTAAGTCTCCGCACACACATACACGTAAATGCACTATCATACTGTCAGCATGCAAAAATCAATTTTTAATTTTGTTTGGAAAAAAGGAAGAGGGTGAGCGTGTGACATGAAGTGAGCTATGTAAAATCATTGGTGTTCTGTCTTCTAAAATGTGCATCCGTACACGCAGAAACACAGGGAATCACATACACGCGTGGACAACAACACACACGCACACACAAAAGCACACCATGTCCCCTTGAAACAAATACACGTCTGTTTATTGATCCTGTCCTATTTGGTATTCAATATTGGCACCCTTTACTGACCTGACCACCTCAGTCTTAGTCTGTAGCCTATTTCTAACTTGTTGTAGGCTATTATTTCCTCCGCGCTCCCAGGATGACCAGAAACACTGTTCATTACAGCCAGAACGCTATTAGACTTGCAAATGTCTGCATCGCCTTACTGCCTGTTTCCCTGTGTCTCCTGCTCTCCCTCTCTCTTCTCTAAAAGTGCAGTCATTAATAGAGCCCTTCTTCACCCTGCAATTTGCCTTCTTATCCACGCGTAAAAGCACCAAAGGGTGGATGAGATCCATCCCGAGCTGGCTCTAGATATTGTTGGCATGTTGTGGTTAACACACCCCTTCACCCATCACATGGATTTTAGGAACAGGGCATATGGTGTTCTAGTTAATAACAGATAAAGCTGGTTTGCTCGCACAGAAAGGCTGATGCCAACATCCTAACTGATGTTCCTGATACTCCAACTTCTGGATTTTTAACGTTTCTTTATCTGAGAAGAGGTGTGTTTCAAATAAAGTAGTTAAAAAACAGGTTTGTTTTTGACAGTGAAGCAACTGTCAGGTTATTGTCACACTGTGAGTCGCTGTTTTAGCCTTTTAGTCTGCATATCAATGCAATTTGACTTCATGAAGTTATTGTAACATCATAGATTCAGTAGCAAAACGTAACTCATTCTCACCCAAAGTCTGCATGAACAATGGGGCGGACAATGAAGCTACAATGACTTTCATTCCCTGGTTTCCTTGCAGTGATACCTTCCAGCTTAAACCACATCATTGATCCCCATTCCACCTGAAGTTTTTCACCTTGTTTCTCAAACCAATCCCGCAATGAAAGTCTTGTTTTGTACGACCAGCAATCCAAAGCTCACAGAGATTTAGTTTTCAATGAGAAAGCACAAAGAATGACAGAAAATTAATAACAGATAACAAAATGAATAACAGAAAATTCCGACATTATTGCAGCTATCATATTAGCTGAATGAATTTTCTGCCGAATGACAATTAATCAATTGTTTCACCTCTATTATGGATATTAAGTCAGCATCAGAATTTGATGAGCATGTTCTGGTTCATGAATATTCTTTTCTCTGTTCAGGAAGTTTGTAAATTGCTAATAAAAGTGCAACCTGGGCCAAATTCTGTGACCTTAAGCACGTCTATTGTTTGCTGCTGCAAGTCGTCAAATATGGCAGCTTGTGGCCCCTCAGTGTCCCTGTGCTTTAAAGTAGCTACTGTAGGCATCTATTTCTGGATGTGCCTGTCTTGCAAAATGTTTTAATGTACCATTGAAGTCAGATGACATATAAAGAGCGAGAAAGTCTGCATATGGCTCTTTTCCTAAACCTAACCAAGTAGTTTTTGTGCCTAAACGAAACTGTGACTGTATGTATGAAACTATGTTTTATGTAACTCCTAAAAGTGAAATGTTTTTCAGTAAACTTTATTTTGAAAGTATGACCTGTTATTGGATATTTAGTTTGAAGCATAGGGCCATTGACAAAGCTGTGTGAGTAAGCATTCATACTGACCATTTACTTTGTTTCATTTGTTGACTGTTGCGTTGTTGACTGGCCAATCCATGCTCCCAAAGCAGCACAATTTCCTGTCCATTCAGGTGGGGAATGAATTCATGAGTGTGACATGACTGTAAAAGGGATCCGAAGATTGACTGCAGGTAAGGTGCAAAGTCTGCAGTAATGCCAGTCCTGTATCGGCTTGTGCTGGTAAATAAAGAGCTGATCCACAAAGCAGAGGTCTCAATATATATCCACTCAGTGTTAGGTCTCCCTGTCAAACCTCACTTACGGTCACCAGTGACTGAAAGAATAAGAACAAAGATTCAAGCTGTCAGAGTGATGCTTCTCTGCTGGCTGCTGGCACAATCTCTGTAAGAGGGCGAGACGCTCGGAAATCCAAGAGGACCTGTAAGTTGAGCTGCTCTTCTACACTGAGTGAAGCCAGTTGAACCTGGCAAGGATGCTGCTCAGGCATCTCCCTATGGACATAAAACAGGTAAGGCTGACTGGAAGGAGACCCAGAGGAAAGACACAAAGAACACTGAAAGGATTACATCTCTCAGGTGGCCTGGAAGTGATCTGTGAATCCCTATAGCTGCTGGATGAAGTTGCCAGAAAAATGACATTTGGCTTGTTTTGCAAGCACAATCCCTACCTAGATGAGTGACAAAAAAAAAAAAAAAAATAGATGCATGGGTGGATAGTCAAAATCCCCTAGCAATGTGATGGTTAAGAGGCAGGGCATGGATTCTTGTCCACTAGTCCACAACAAGGTAGCCTTGCTGAAGTGTCCTCGAAAGTGACAGAGAGTGGAAGTGAATTTCTCTGTGGCTGTTTCTGTTACTGCCAACTGTGGTAACATTTTTTCCAGAGTCAGCCTGTCTAACGCATCACAATTTCACACAAATTACAGTGAAAAGAACTGCTATGTCAGGCACAGAATTAATGTACATACATAAAACATATATACCATGCATACAAATACATGCTGTATTAATTACATCTGACTATGATCATGAGATGAATCTATTTAATGTCTTGCTTTATCTCTTACAATATGCATATGACAACATTCTCAGTCATATTTTGGCTCATGTGAGCGAGCGGAGCCCACATTTGAATGAAAATGCCCATCACAGGCCAAAGCTTTAGTGCTAAAGAAGTATTCAGATCCTTGACTTAAAGGTCCAGTGTGTTTACAGATTATGTTTTCATTTGTGTATAATCGCATCGAATATAATAATCGTTATGTTTTTGATACTTTAGAATGATCCTTTTATGCATACAGACGACGTTGGTCGGATGGATAAAGCAAACACTGGCTCTGGGTGGGGCCCTTTGTGTCACCTTAGTCATCTTAGATTCTCTATCACGCTAAGGCTGCATTTTTGCCACAATCTGGCACTGAGGTGAAACACATCCGTCACTCCCTCACTCTCATTCACTGTCTATGTCTCTCGACTAATAATATCTCTCTGTCTCTCACTATTTTGCATAATAAATTGCGAGCCAAACACAGATTTAGAAGCTGAGTACATGAAATAAACAAAGCCAGAACACAACAGGTAGAGTATCAAAGTTTAGTGCATGAACTCCACCTGGATAGCCTTGGTTTCAGGCGTACTTTGGAGGAGTTTGACTAGTCTGATTGTCTGGTTGGCAGCTACCGCGTGATGTTGGAAGTTGGAGCCAGCTCAACATCTCCGTCACAGGTCACTGCGTCTGTTTGTGCCACCCCCTGTGGTCTGCCGCATCCAAAACGCACTACCTCAACTCAAATGAATAGATGCAGTGCCGGATTGTGTCTCAACACGGCCTAAGAAGGATAGGGTGAAACGAGGGGATTGTAATCCACAACTACACTGCTTGATGCCTTTAAATCCGATGAAATCTAAATCACTGGTCACTTTAAAGCAGCTCTAATCAACATTTTAATATAACAAATGATCAAATTATAATCGGAAATTGGTTGACTCTGTAGTTCACTTCATCTATATGTAGCATTGTAGCATCTTTTTGCTTATTGTTTTGGTCCAACAAACTCTCACTCAGATAATCAGCTCCCACCAGCCTCTGGTCCAGAAGCAGCAGGCATCTGTTTTTTGAACATAAAGCTCTGATAAACCCACTGTACACCACCTGTCCAACACCAAATACCAGACCAGACAAAATGAGCCACTGTATAGCTGGTAAAGGAACCAAAGAATGAATATTGGACTTCACCGTAACAGCCAGAAACGTGGCTCCAAATGATTGCTGTGTCTGCTGGGTGTGTAAATAGACAAACTGGCCAATAAAAAAATCCCCAAAACAAACTGCCAATTATTTTCTAAGCTCATTATAGGATTTGTTTATCTGCATGGTAACCAGTAACTGTCAAAGAAATGTAGTGGAATAAAAAAATACAACTTTTTTCAAATGCAGTATAAAGTGGCATAAAATGTTATTTGCAATTACAATGCAAGAAACTGTAAAAAGAATGAAAATAAATTACCTCATAATTGTTACATTCCATCACTGTTTATTTTGTGTGTGTGTGTGTGTGTAAAAGTCAGCTCACCCTGTCGAAATCCCCCACGATCTTGTACACAAGAACACAAACGCACCAAAACAATCATTATATCATGCTGAGGCAGAGTGAACACAACACAAGGGCATGAATATACAAAAAGGATGCCCAAACATCTTGTGCCCACGTGCACACGAAAATGAAAAATCTCCTCAGAATATCACACATGTTATTTTAATGTATTGTCTCCTCGTTCTGCAAATACATGTGACAAACCTGTACACAAATACACACACACACACACAGCTATTGGTACATAACAAAATCATTAGGATCGCTGGAGCTCGGGGCCACAATTAAGACTATTGTGGCTCTTGTAATCATTCTCAAAAAGCTACCATCTGATTGGAGCAGACATATCCAATCCCGCGGCCACATTCTTTTCATAAAGAGGGCCAAGACCTCTGCTCAGTTATTATCGCTGAAAGCACCTACTGTGTGTGTGTGTGTGTGTATGTGTGTGTGAACGAGTGCATTGGATCGTACGAGTGGGGGACTCTGGGAAACTCATAATAACCTGAGGACGTGCGTCCTTCCAGAACAAATTATTTCTGCACTAACTAGCTTCCATCAAAACAGAGGACATTCAACTATGTGAAGAACTCCATTGACGTTACAGCCTCCTGTGTGTGAGCGTGCGCGCGTGTGTGTGCATCCTACACAATTCCCGTTGATGGTGGAGCAACTGGTAGAGAAATCAGCATGCAGGCACTTAACTTAACAGCCACATCTCAATAATTAACTTGAATATCCACAAAATTTACTTGTGGGCAAAATTACTAGTGTTGAAAGTCCGGTGGAATTAAAAAAAAAAAAAAGAGTTTAAATCAAACTTATTGATTTTTACAAAAGATTCCATCCCCTGTAGTCCACCACTACAGCAAAGTAGCAGTGTAATTTCCTAATAAGCGCACGCTATTAGATAAAATTGCAGAGATTTTCAAAGATCTCCCCCTCCACCATCACTACCCTCACCACCACCACACCCGCCTCCCCAATAAAAGTGCTGCCTGGTCATTTTGGCCGCATTACCTGTCTGCTCTCGTATAATAATGTAATTATCCAGTGACCAGCGTAATAATCTTGCTGAATTACATCGTGACCTCTGTCTGTGTGGCTTGCTTTCACAGCTCGTCACTCGGTGGGGTAATAGGGAAAGACTGGACCCAAATGATCTGTCTCTGATGAACTCAGTGAGCGCAAGTATGCACGTAATGGGCACAAACATGCTCAAGGACAACAGGGGCACGGAGTTATATAAACGCACAAATGTGCAGTTACATGAAGTGAAGAAAGTTACTCAGAAAAAGATGGTTAATCATTACTTTTTAAATCCTAGCAAGCAGCTCTGCTCTCTCTTTAGCTTTGATTCATTTTTTAAACTTTCATTTTCGCCTTTCAACTAGCGCATTTTGATCTAGAACCTGACACTGTTGTTCCACAGAGATAGAGACTAATATGTTATTTAAGAAAGTAAGACAAAAGAGAAAGCGATATGTCACGAGGGAATCGTGAAACAGAATAGAAAACCTGCCTTGATGGTGTGTATAGAATATCTGCACCTGACCGCAACGGATTCCATTTATCTGTAATTCTAGACTACAGTCTGTATATCAGCATGAAGCATGGTCAGTGGTATTTGTTTGGATAGACTACCTCTCCAGGAGGTTACAGGGTCAGCATGGCCCTTTGATATTTATTATCCTTTTTGCTGCTTTGATCTTCATGTTCTTTACTTTTGCGCTTGTTGTACTGTATTATAAAGGAAGGTGTCAGATAAATGCCAGACATCCAAATGTGTTTGTAAGGTAAATGGGTGTCTGATACTGAGTCATTATTCTGTGAGTATGTAGGACACATTCAATAATCGACATGTTCAGTGGATTGTGTTTTAAAAAGGTTGTTTGTACAGCATGACATTTTAACCATTAGATAACAGAGGGAAATGACAAAAACCATGCAGAGAGAGAGGAGAACGGGTCAGATACAGAGAGGACATTAAAGGATAAAGATTGAAATATTCAATATTTTCCTGATGGTTAAATAAATCCCACAAATGGACCAAAAGATGCAACAAACTGAAGAAATCAAAAAGTCTGAGTTAGCTTATCCTCTATGCTATAGAGGATGGTTCCAAACTCCACAGGGGATCCCAAAATAAATCTAAGGGGTGATGAGATGATTAAAAGAATAGGGACGTACACAAAATGATAATTTTCACACTTTCTCCAGGCCTCGAAAAATAATCAAATTAAACAAGGGATAAATAAACATTTTGGTTACGTTTTTTTTTTTTTTTGACTAATCATAACCATTGACAGTATAAAGAATGGACATTGTATCCGTGACGCCACCCACAGGTGGTAACTCTAGCTGCCACTATGTTGGTGGTTCTGCCTCTTCTGCCTCCCAGCTACTCTTAAAATCAGACCTGAGGTGAGCTGAATGAAGCCTGGGTGCTCAAACAAACTACCTGGAACAGCGCTCACATGTTATTCAAAGTGGTTATGCTGTTAACCATGCATAACTGTAACCAATAATATCATATGAATGGGTGGGTTAAGTAAAAACTCACCCTCAGTACAGTTGTCATGAACGGGGAAATTAGGTTTGGAGACCAAAACTGTTTTTTGTACCAGGCTGTAAACATGTTTATTTCTGCTGTGAAGTTGGACATTTTAACATGGGGGCTTATGGAGATTGACTCATCCCGTAGCCAGCCTCAAGTGGCTGCTTGAGGAACTGCAGTTTCTGGCACTTCTGCATAGGCTTCACTTCACAGCCACAGATGTTGCCGCTTGATCACAACCAATATCTTTAGGGGCCACCTTAAATGTTAGGAACCACTGTTATGAGGTTACATCGCTATCAAAATATTGAATCACTTCAATGCGTCAAGCCTTACACATGGTGGCATGTTCCTTTACTGCAATAAACAAAAGCACAACCGTTTATTTAAATCGCACCATTAAGGTGCCTTAATAACCAACTGGTGTCTTTTAATCTGCAACTGAAAAAGCATAACTTACTCTTTGTTTGAGTACCGTTTGAGTTGAAACAAAATGTTTTCATTAAGGATTACTCTGCGGATTTGGACTTTTTAATTACTAATGAATTGCTTTGTCTACCAAATGTAAGAAAATAGTGAAAAAAATGGAAAAATGGGACGTCTTCGAAATAATTGTTTTGTTGGATGAAAAGTCCAAAATCACAAAAAACATTTAAATGAGAAGAAAATCCTCTCATTTGAGTAGTGTGTACCAGCAAATGTTGGGCATTTGTGCTTCATTAGTGACTTCATGGACTATTAAAATTTTTGTCTGCCAAGAAATGAATCAATGGATCAATCTACTGGGCTGGTCCCCAAATACCCAATAAAATATAAAATAATAATTCCATAACTTTGTAGTCTATTAATACTGACTTTTCATAGAAAACCTTTGGCACATTTCATCATATTTTATTTACTGATAAATATTTTTGCTGTAATTACCTTGAACTTGGACAGTCGGTGCAGCATCTTCCTGATAACTCTCTTAATGAACCCGACAATAACATACTGAATTTTCATTAAAAATGCCTATCACCATCACCAGAACATAAGTGTGAGGTCATTATCTGAGTGTGGTGTATTAAGAAACAGGCAAACACATTTTTGGACTTCATGGTATTTGTTCACAATAAGAAAAATGTAGAATATACAACATGGAATGCACCTTAACCCGCTGAGAACGGTGAATGCCCTCAAAGTGGGCTTTCTTTGTATGCCCTTTAAGAACACAGAAACAGTCAGCGATGGGAAACAAAATTTAGAAAGGTATGGATGAGGACACAGGCAAAAAAAAAACTTCCAACATCTAAGAACATCTAAGAAAAAAAAATGAAAGCAACATGAGACAGAAATATACATCAGAATAGACACGACAGGGAAGTAAGTTGAATAGAAGAAAATGCACAGAGACAGAGGGGGAAAATAAGATGTCGAGAGAGGAAGAGAGAGATTAAGAACGTCGAGTGGCGAGTATCTCTCAGTGCCCCTGTTGGGGGGGGGCAAAGAGAGAGAGAGAGAGAGAGAGAGAGAGAGAGAGAGAGAGAGAGAGATGACAAGACAACTAGACAGCAGCATCAAAGCGGGTCAGAGGAAACCAGGCTTGGAAACAATATCAAAGCTCTCAACAAGGGGCACCAGAGAAGAAGACAAGAGCTGGAGTGGCAACAAAGACGTGTGTGTGTGTGTGTGTGTGTGTGTGCGTGTGTGTGTGCACTTTTAAGCAAGTATGCACACACAAGGCTGTGCACGTCTTCTAATTGTGTACCTTGGAGTCGGTGAACGACAGCAGTTACGCGTATGTCGTGTTTGCACATGTGCACGTGTGTGTGTGTGTAAAAATCTGGAGTGCTGACAGAGCAAACACATCACTGCTCTCCTCCCTCTTCAATGGGTAGACGAGCCCTTGGCAGCCCAACTTGTCCGAGCATCAGAAAGCGAGGCTACCAACACAGATGGTCAAAAGCGGAGATGCTGGAAAACAAAACGGTTTGCAGCGCACAAGTGGCAGCCCGCCAAAATGCCAACAAAGCAGAGACGAAGAGGTCCCACGAACAATATGCTTAGTTAGATATGGGGATGTTAAACGGCTTGGCGACCAGGGAGTGTTTTTTTGTATTTCATTTTTGCTCGACTGCGTAGTATTGATTGAGAAACTCGGGCAGGATTTGAAGCAACAAAGTGATGAGTGGTATGCACCATAACCTTTTGAGCTACATTAAAATGGGAGCACAAAGATGTTTGGCATTTGTGGGCCTTGATGAGCCAAAAGGATTGTTTATATTGTGAGAGTTTGTTAAAGCATGGGAGCTACAGCAACATCCTCTTTTGAATCAAACTTTAAGCCTAAAACTTAACCTTTTTTTTCCATTGAATTTGCAGCTATTGAACTGAGCTGCCATTGTGTTGTGGCAGAGGTCACAATAAAGAGGTCACAGTTTTTATGTATTCTGTGCAGAAGAAATTGGGAAAAAACAGATCTTGTGTCTTCTATCTCTCCACCCGGTGTCCTCTCTTTTTGTACTTTTTTAGAACAGTAGGATTTTCTGTTACTTTTCAGATTTGAAGTCTCCTGAAATACACCATATTTAAGTGTAGCATTTTCCCATAGCACAAGGGTAAGGCTTAACTGGAAAATAACCAGGTGGTTGGTGAATGTAAGGATTGGTGCTCTAATCCCTTCTCACTGTTTTAATCTCTGAGACAGTTTCCTGCCCACGCTTCAACATGGATGAAATTGCCTCACCTCCCCTGTAAATAGTTGAACTGACTTCGGGATCGGGACCTTTGAGAGCCAGTGGCTGCAATGAACAAAACACCACCCTACCACCACCGCCACTGCCACCTGCCTCTCTTTCTCTCTCTGTCCTCTTCCTCTTTCCTCTCATCTGTATTTCTCTTGCACACAAGTCCTGATACTGCAACTCTGTGTAACCCAAAGGCATTTATCATATTTAGGGAAAGCTTTGTATTCTCTTACATATTGTGGAGTGTGCCACTGGAGTAACTTTAAGACTTGTCAGTGTTTAATTAGAATCAGTTAATATATAATATATTTTGTGTATTGTATATTTTATATTAAATTATAAAATTGATTAATTAAAGTAAAAGTAAAGTAAAACAAAGACACAAATAAATTCAGTTTTGAATGTTTGCTCAACCCTCCCCCAAGCAGTTATTGTCCAATCATAACAACTATAACTGGGCATGGTAAATGTCAGCTCAAATGTCAATTGTTAGCATGTCCAGCTATCTGTCTTACTACCTAAGATAGCAACCGAGTGTTACTTCCAAGGACAAGGAACACATCGAAAGTATTTCCCCACTGTGAGGAAGTTTGTCTTGGATGCTATCAGGGCTAACGTTAGCAGTTCTGTCTAGCTCTTTATTGGATTTAGGGAAATTTACACCAAAGCAACCCCAGCCAAACCTGAAATAGCACTCCATTTGCCAAACACATCCGTTAATGTTCATCCCAAAAAGGCCTTTTGTACATTAACTGTGAAAATACAAACAAGTGTGTGAGCTAAGCAGAGTTATGTTAGAATGAAATAATATTCTGATCTTGCATCATGCGTGTAGTCATCAAGTGTATGAGACCCTCTTTATGAAAATGACTCAGCTGGAAACATCATGAAGTAATCCAGAGACAGCGTGAACCAAAGTCACTGAGATAAAATTAGATTATTTAAAGCTCCAGTAGGTAACTTTTGGGCAGATACGGCTCCTCCTAGTGCTTCTAAAGACATTTGAAAGAAAACACGGTACTTGAGCGAAAACAATCAATCGGACGGTGCACGGAGGAGCTGTAGATCTAATGCAGTGTCAATCACCGCTCGGGCACTCACTGCTTCTGGAAAAGCTTTGCAAACAAGATCAGCTGTCCCTCCTTTGTCAACAACAGCGTAGAATACAAAACAAGTGCGCGAACAAGTCCCGGCTCCACACGAAGCTTCGGGCTCATTATGCTCGATGCCATGATGCTTGCATAGGCGAGTGGTGGAGGCATGATAACAAACAGCGGGAAATAACTTTTGAGGGGGGACAGTGATGTGTGCGTGTGTGTGTGTGTGTGTGTGTGTGTGTGTGTGTGTGTAGCAGCAGTAACTTAGGGGGGCTTAGTGAAGGGTAAATTTATAATTTCTTTATATTGTGTTTAAAGGTCCATTATGTAAGAGCTGGCGCAGCTATTAAGAGAATTAAACAGAAATTGCATATAATATTTATAATATAATATTATAATATGTTTTCATTAGTGCATAATCACCTGAAAATAACAACTGTTTTTGTTAGCTTAGAATGAGGCTGTTATATCTACAGATGCTACAGGTCGTCTTCTACAGAGTCTGCCATGTTGTACCACCATGAAGGAGCTAACAAACTAACTGTTTTTTGCAAGTTTTGTAGCCACCGCAGTTCCTCTCTCCTGCAATCTGCAATTTCGCAGCTAGATGGCACTAAGTCCTACACACTGGACCTTTAAATTGTGAGAAATTTAAATTTGACATTTTGTTATTTCATTAGCTTACATGTTTTCTTATTCCCTGCCACGATTGGTTTATCTCCTTTAGAGTCTATTTAGAATCTTTAATCTAGAGACATCAACTCAGCGGCTCTCATTGGCCGGCTGAAGTCAGTGCTGCCTCTCTGTCTACTCTGTTATGTACACGTCTTTAAATGAAAAAAAAAAAGAGCTGCCTTTAGCTTAAAGGGATTACAAAATGCCAACAGCAAATTACACAAGTAAATTAAATAACAAAAATTCTGATTTTTTTTATTTTAAGTTAATTGTGCATTTCCAGTATAAAATCCAATTAATGGTGATTTAAACAGAAAAAAGTAATTAGGCAAATAACATAATAACTTAACACATTTAATTATCTTTTTTTAAATGCAAAGTTAAATGTTCAAGTTATAATTGCTTTTTTTAAAACTCGTATGAGTCATTAGGTGCTGTAATTTACAGTAACACCTAAAATATTCCAGCAACACATTTAAGGCTCCGTATCCTGCACCAGCAGTCGGTCTGTCAATGTGATAAAACCACATCTTTGTTATGTACCCGAACTGTACACATCGCTTACGTCTGTCAAGGATCTCAAGTCAGTAAGCCCTCATTTTTTTTCTCATTATGGTAGGATGACACGTCTGGATGTGAAAAGTGTAAAAGGCTTGTGTGTGCATGTGTTTGGCACGGAGGTGAGGTTTGAAGAAGTAAGGGACAATGGAAAGGAGTAGAGATGTATACAGGAGATGACAAAAGAGCAACAGGGAGTTAGAGGACAGATATGAGACTGAGGAGCGGCAGGTTGGGGTGGAGGGTTTTTTGGGAGGGGTGGGGGTTGGTGGGGTGGAGAGAAAAGTGAAGCGGACTAGGTAAGTGAGGAAGAGAGAACAAATTGAATGGGAGTAAGAAAAAGGGGAAGAGATACTGGAAGAGACAGATAGGATAGCGGTAAAGACGGAGGCACTTAAGGATGAGGGTGAAAGAGAGAAAGGGACAGACAGTGAAAAGAGGAGAGTAAATTGACTGCCGCATGTCACATGGAAACAGTCCCTAATTGGCCAATCAGCCGACCCCAGATTGAGCCTGCCGTTTTCTCTGACACTGCAAGAGCACCTGTACCTCACTGACAGGCGCACGCACTCACACACACACACACACGCAGGCACACACATCTTCAAACATAACACCTGCCACCATTACCACCTCTTCATCTTCTCCCTCCATTTCTGACATATACTTTTAAGAAAGATCTCTGACAGCAGGGAGCTGACAAAGAGGGGGAAGGAGAGAGGAATGGAGCGACAGTAAAAGAGTGAAAGAGGGATTTTTTTTTTTTTTTTTTTGACTAGACTAACCTTTGCATGTAATATGAAGAAATAAATACAAAACATAACATTTAAAATGAACATTTCCTGACCCAAGCAGTCTCGTGATTTGTTTGATGTGAACTTGATGAGAGACGAGACATTTCATTTCAGCTTTAGTGCAATGAACTATTAGTGAAATTTAGTCAGATGTCCCACAAAATTAAGCTTAAATCATATGTAAATACATAATAATAGATCCTTATAGCACTTTATGCATGGGAGATTGTGAAATATGCAGGTTTCACTATGATAAGTAACAATTCTTTAAGCTACATGAATTGATTTGTTTGGCTAGTTGGAGGCAGCTGAACAAGTTGTAAACACAACATTGACATTATCACCTCATGAAGTTTTTATGGTGAATATATTAATGTTGTTTCCTCTTCACAAATCAAGCAGGCACGTACAATCTTCACTCTCAGCTCTCTTGTACAGACTTGACAGAAAGTGGACTCCAAATAAATGCTATACGGTTTGAGAAAAACAGATAATTTATCTATACCTGCACGGACATTTTACGTGACATGTCTAAGCATTATAGGCTTTTTGTGAGTCATTTACCAGCTCTAGAGATGGTATATTTAGGGGTGGCAGTAGCTCAGTCCGTAGGGACTTGGCTTGGCCAGTTCAAGTCTAGTATGGACCAAAGTATGGAAGGTGGACTGGTAGCTGGAGAGGTGCCAGTCCACCTCCTGGGCACTGCCGAGGTGCCCTTGAGCAAGGCACCAAGGGTGCCGTTCTGTGTGGCTGCCCATCACATGCTCACGCTCTGTGAGCCCTTTCTGTGTGTGGTTGTATTTCGGGTAAAAATTCTAATTCATGTGTTTTGGACATGCAGGAAATGATGAAGTCAGGTGACCTTCATCGTCATGGTAACAATAATAAACACATGGTTAATGTGAAAATGTTATAGTTTGTTTGGGCTCAGGAAAACATGGTTTCGATTAAAATAAGTAGGCTATGTTAGCTATGTCAGTTAAGTTATGTAACGTATGTGACCGTAGTTAAATATGCTATCTAAGTTATCTTATGGACTGGGTGAAAGTTCTGTTTGTTTGACTCATCCATCCACCTCAACCTCCTCTTACAGGTCTATTGTGGAAGACTTAGTGGTATTCAACTTTGTAGTTGCTGATTGCAACCCTGTTGCCTCACCTGCTCCTTCCTAGTGAGAAGAAGAAAAATAATATAATAATAAAATAATAAAAACATAAAAATTCTTATTAACAATAACAATTCTTATTTTCAGGTGATAATACATGAATGAAAACATTGTTATGCACATTATATTACATTTTGGCCCTATTCTGTCAATCCCTAAATCTGACACACTGGATCTTTAAAAATTATACTGTTTAAACTTTAATACCACCCTCCTTTATTTGGTTGTAGCTCCCAATAACATCTTCCAATCAACAATTCTATTCTAGTGCATTTCTTATGCTTGTGAACTGTGTCGAGTTTCATTATTTCACACACAGTTTCACTGAACGTGTTCAAAATTGGACATGACATTTCCTTACAGGTTTAAATAATGCAACAGTCACGAACTAGCATGTTTGACATGTGCTCTAACTGGCAAAAAGATCACAAAACATCACAAAAGCATCGGCTGTTGTCTTTGTGCAGCTCAAAAACATGTCCAAAATAGCTTTACTTGTTTACTTGTAGAGTACATGACACCATGCTCGAGCTGTACCAGAACATGAAGGATCCTCAACTAGACAAGAGAGGAGCATTGTAGTCAGCTTGTTTGATTCTTTGCTATTGGGAACACACACGCACGCACACACACACACACACACACACACACACACACACACACACACACACACACACACACACACACACACACACACACACACACACACACACACACACACACACACGGTTGATTTCTTGGTAAGAATGAGGCAGTACAAGCAGACCCAGGGTTGCTGTGATCTATGGATAAATGGCCTCTGGTATCACTTTACTCCTCCGAATACACACACACACACACACACACACACACACACACACACACACACACACACACACACACACACATAATGGATCTCCATACTGCTACAAAGGTTGACGAATAATTCTAAAGTACGAGGCATAAGCACAGATGCATGCTCTCCCCTGCCTTCACGCATACACAAACACAGGCACCCACACGCACACACCAAAGGGAGATGAATTACTGAGTGGATGGGATCTGACGTAACCCATAGTGGAAGTAGGTCACATGGGGGAGACAGGTCATCAGGGAAATAACACTGCAGTTGCACTACCTTTCTCTCCGTCTGTATCCCCCTCTCAGCATCATTGTCTTTTTCCATCTCACCCACTCTCTTTCTATCGCCTCATTTTTCTGTTGCTCCTGTAACACGTCAATTATTTTAATCAGCTGGATGACAAGAACGCTTATGCTTTATTTAGAGCATTTTCTGACAGAAATGCATTGTAAAGATTACATTTTTTTAAATAATTAAGCGACCTGAATGACACCTGGGTGCTCAAACAAGCCATTTGTAATGGCACATACCTGTCAATCAAAGCGCGACCCAGCTGTTATTGTTATTTATGTAGATATTTAAGGCTTAAAGTCAGCGTAAAAGAATAAATATGTGTTCTGAGTTTATCAGACTAAAGAAGAAAGTGTTATTAACCACCCAGCCAAATTTGAATGATTAAAAATATCGACAAGTTTATGAAATTAGGTGTCAAAATCAGGTAAAAATGATCAGTATTCTCAGCTCCAGGACTGTGGGGCATGTCCGCTGAATGTGATGAAGCCACGCCCACTCGTGGGAGCAGTCAAGCAGCAATTTTAAAGCGACTGAAACGTGTCAGATGAGTTCAAAAAATGACATGACTAACTTTGAAACACTCTGAGTGAGATGAATTAATCTTTATCTCTCTGCTAGGGGTGCAGGGGTATGCTCAGGGTGGCCTCAGCGTGTCATCGAGCCGCCCTTTACGACCGCTCAAAAAATCCTGGACTGAAAACTGGTGAAAAACCTCTAACTCCTCTAACTCTTTTCACATGTATTTTTTATGTATTTAGCAACTATTTTCCAACATATTTAATGTATTTTGAAAGAAATGTCGGAATTGCCTTGACACAGACTTTAATATAATTTGACCAGTTGAACTCACCCTCAGTACAAGTGTCATCAACGGAGAAATAAGCTATAGAGACCAAAACCTTTTTTTATACCAGGCTGTAAACATGTTTATTTCTGCTGTGAAGTTGTACATTTTAATATGGAGGCTTAGGTCGCCTACCACCAGCAGTGCATGCACCATTATTTGAGAAACAGTGGTATAGATAGTGGAAGTGATACTGGACTTTGTAAGTTCTCTTTCAGAGTTGAGAAAATCTTATTCAACCTCATTTGTTAACATTTATAACAGTGCAAATTAGCCCCCTAAAAACATAGTCAATACAATACATCATATTATTTCCGATTGTGTACAGGTCAAACAAAAAATAAAACCCAACATGTTTAATAGTGTTTCAGAGGTGCTGCTCTTCGTTCCACATGCTTACAGTCCTTATACTGGTAAGATAGGCTGATCAGGTCGTGGCGCTAGCTCCATGTAGTGCTCAGGCATGCAAGCAGTGTCAATTTTCTCATCTAATTCTCCACAAGAAAAAGAATGACCTCATTTTTCAAAATGTAAAATCTTTTTCATGTCTCTTTTTAGCTGCCTTTAACGCACAATTTCCCACAAGACCATGGCAGGTTAAGTGTCACCAACTTGACATACTGAGGGTAGTCGAGTGGCCGTGGCTGTAAAAATAGCAGACACTTTTTTTAGACTGCAGACTCCAACTAAAAAGTTGACGTTAGTAGGGGGAAGATGGCAAGTTAGCCCATGCTGATAAATCATAGGAGCTGTAGGGTTTCTTTCTTTTTTTTTTTTCAAATAACAATTTAATCTTCAGTTATTTTAAAATCACATAGGATTAAAATTCTAACAGCGGCCGCTGTAGAAGATTCTGATTTGTCTTAATATACGGATGGTGAACCCCAGGAACATGTTCACATTTTCAGAAAGACAGATGAAAGAACCTCTTTGCTCTTTCCTTCCCTCTCTGTCTCCTATTTTTTAATGCATTTCCTCCCAGTTAAAATACAGGGACAACCTGAACCTGCATCAAATTCTATCCTCACCCTCATTATTCTGTCTTTCTAATACATTTTTACTTTTTGCATATTTTACATTTGGCCCTTTAAAAAGTCACAAAACACAACAAAGCAGTCTCCAGTTCCAACTGACACACACACACACACACACACACACACACACACACACACACACACACACACAGACCAGTGTGAGTGTCTATACACATGCAGTAATTAAGCCATCTGGATATCAAACTAGCTAGCTTGGGGTAGAATGACAGCAGTGGCGTGTCGCGTGTGTGCATGCACATGGCATTCATGTGTGTGTCTATATGATGTGGCATGAGGCCAAGATACTGGCTGCAGCAGTGAGATTCTGTCTTTAGTCTCTATCACTCTGCACTAATCCAATTGTCCAAAGAGAGACAGAGGGAGAGAGCGAGAGAGACAGAGAGAGAGAAAGAGAGAGCGAGGGGGGGGGGGGGTTAGTAAGAGAGAGAGAGAGAGAGAGAGAGTTCTACAACTGGCTGCTCTCCAATTCTAAATGGCAAGCCAGATGAGGATATCTATTAGAGGGTGAGAGTACAGCAAACACACCCAACCATCCCAACCACACACACACGCACGCGCACAAACACAAACACATGCAAATAGCCACACTAACACACCCACAAATGCTTCACACAGGCACATAAACAGGCACTCATTCACACACTTTACATCCTCACAAACAGCAACAGAAAAAAAACACCCTAAATTTCACTTCAAGCAGCATAAAATGAAAGGAGACAGAAACCTGTAGATGCATAAACCAAAATGCAATTAGAATGACAAAATGAGTGAGCCTTAGCACTTTTCCTCTCTCTCTCTCTCTCTCTCTCTCTCTCTCTCTCTCTCTTCAGCAGCCCTTGTTGACAGGGTGGCAGTATCTTGAGGCCTGAGTGTTGCTGTGAGAGCTTGTGGGAAAATAGGTCCCACAGTGCCATCTGCTGGACAAATCCTTTTCTAATCGCTTCATAGTCAAATTATATTGGAACATAACATGGTTCATTCAATATGAAGTCGTGCATGTGCAATAACCTTTTAAGTATATTGTAAAAGTGGCTGAATATGTGCTACTTTGTATTAAAAAACATGAAAAATATATTATATTAGTAAGTAAGTGTACATATGTTCTACATACCTGCGAACATGTGGAGGGAAACATGTCGAATACAGGACAAGAGGGGGAAAATGTGGAGAGAAACGCACTGGAAGTTGCGCACACCTTTAACAGAAGCAGACATTTTGACTTATCAAACACAGGTGTAACTAATAAGCCGGCTAATTACAGCAACGAGCAGCCCTCGTCAGTGTCATTAGTGACACCTGTGCCTTTCCTGTTCCGACAAGTCAAAATGTCTGCTGTGGAAAAGCTCCGTGTGACAAAGAAAAACAGCTTTTTGCAAATACATGATCACAATTTTTAGAGTGTGACACTCACTTAGGTCCTCCAAAGACAATTTCCAGGAAATGTAACTGCATGCTACAGACGATCTAATTAGGGAACCTGTCACAAGATGATTAAAAGAATAAGACATATTATGCAAATAATTTGATTTTTCTTGTGTTCTCTTTGTACCTCTACAAATCATTTAACAACCTGAGAGGGGAGAACAGTCTTTGGTTGAACTCCTCATGCGCAAAACTACAGTGAGCCCTAACCTGTGAAGAGAGGTCACAAATACGCTTTGCTGTAATAAGTCAAAAAGGTTGGAAGACACTGATTTATTTGAAAAAATAAAACATGAAAAATTCAGATAATTAACCCTTCTACCATTAATCCTACCAACTAGAGCACCCGCAGACCCCAGAGGTATACTTTTTGTCACGTCTCATGGGTCCTTTCATCCTTTTATCGTTCCAATTTTTCTTGACTCTGTCAGTCAATTTGTTCTGATTGACTTCATGTCATTGTTTCTGCTTTAATTTGTGCTTTTTTTTGAAATACCAGTATACTGGTGTCCCAGGGGACCCAAGACAAAAGCACCCAATGCAGTGGAACTAGTAATTGATGTTATTTTTGCCATGGGTAAATGGCTAATTTAAAGTATCACACACTATCAGGGTGATTATAGGGGCACTCGGTCAGTCATTTTGAAGGAGTTGTTTCTCGTACTCGATTTTTGGGGTTTCCAGGGACCCCAGTTGGTTGTTAGTGTCAGTGTTATGACTTTCTTAAGTTCTGGCTACAGCCTTGCAGACGACACAGAATTATAAGAAAGACAGATTTTTGACAGGAAAACAAAAGAAGAGAGGAAAAAAAAAGACTTGTGATGCCCATCAAACAAATATGACAGTCACGTCGGTAATATGAAGATTGCCTGTCTTGCTGTTTACTGTCAATAAAGCGAGTGAGCCTTTTTAGGTGGGCGTCAAAGTTTTTGACATAAGAAGTTTGAGAACCACAGATCTGTCTAAACCACCATCTTCATCATTTTATGATGCTTTAAAAGTTCATCTGTCACTTTTCTTTCCCTCCAAAGTGTTGAGGTCTAACAATTCAGTCTCTCAGGCTGCACTTGCCATCACTGTACGCATACATTCTCCTTCAAAAGCATTGGCAGGTCGGTCGACAAGTAAGGCTTTACAACAGACCTGGACCACCTTAATAAAAACTTCTATGAAATTCTTTAAACAATAAGATATGAGACATATAAGGCATTCCATCATGGCAGTTTTATCACAGTGACTTGTGATATACACAACACCTGAGTTCTGTTTATATTACAGGCTTGCCAATATCCTGTTTTCGCTGACACTAGTGTTGCACGTGTGTGTGTGTGTACCGAGGGTCACGGTGGTGTGTTTGACTTCAGATGAGAGCTGACTTCATGTCAGGAGACCCAAATAACCCTGCATAACACAGGCCATCATCTTCTTCATTTCCTGTCATAGAAACAATCAACAAACATACTGAAAGAGATGAGGAGGGAGTTTGTTTGGATTCTCAGGGTTTGTCTGAAACAAGCAAATAAGCAATGCTGCAGTAGGTGTGACTTCATATTTGTGCCTCAGTGACAATAAATAAGAAAACAATTAGCAAAATAATGATCAGGGAGGAATCAAACGGCGATTAGATGAGCTGAGATGAGACGAAGTAGAGAGGAGAAATTATAATGTCTACTGGGACATGGGGCTGTGATATGAGCTGAGAATGCTGCTGGGAGTGTGTTTGTGTGTGAAGGAGAATATTTATGGGTGTGTGTGTATGTGTGTCAAACAGACAGATGGACAGACAGAAATAGTCAGAAGATGAGAGTGAGATATGGAGGTATGCAGGGGAGGGGGGGAAGGAGAGAAGATGGAGATGGAAGAGAGCAGGTTTGAGGATGAACGTGAGCGAAAAGGATGAGTGAGACTGACAGACAATTTAATGGTGGATTTGCTAAGACAATAATAAGATGGAGTTCATATTTCAACATCATATCAGTGCCTCTGTTGTATTTGTGTAAAATTAATTATGTGAGTGGTAATAAATGAGCACTACCGGATCTTTCACCCGGTGTGTTTTTTTTCTATTACACACACCATTACCCTATGCCAAAGAAATTTCTTGTTGTTAAAGATCATCCATCATATATTACCAGTCTAATTTTGAAATGACACACACTTGGTGAAATACATCCTGCTTATGCTGCTTTGTGAAATTTGAATTATCTCATATTAAACAGGTTTATATTGTTTTGTATAAACTTAACTGCGTTCAGCGAGTCTTGTTGAGAAGACTGATACCCCACTCATTGGTGTCCATTAAGTATGAAGTTACAGCTAGCAGCTGGCTGGCTTAGCATAGCATAAACAGCGGAAATGGGGAAACAGCGAACCTGGTATCCAAGATATAACCTGTTAATTACAGTAGTGAGCTTTATGTAGTACATTCTGGTTTTTACTACATTTGAACAAAGCTAAGCTACCTGTTTCCAGTCTTTAAGCTAAGCTAAGGATGTAGCTTCATCTTGCTAACAAATTTCAAGCATATTTTAGCAAAATGTCAAACTGTTCTTTAAAAGCAGTTCAAAGCCTACGTCATCGCGTGACTAATACCTCATAAATAACCATTAGCATAGAGCATTAGCACAGAGTATTAATTAACTACTGCTCTGCTAGTTTGATTTACAGTGGGCTAAGCTAATTTAGCACCTAGCATGCTTTAGGCTCTTCACTCACACGCAGCCAATACTTGTTGTTTATTGAGGCTTGGCCTCTTTAATGATGAAGACAAATGAGCTCATTATTAAGTGTTTGCACGTGCGGGAGAGAGGGAATGTGTGTGTGTGTGTGTGTGTGTGTGTGTGTTTTGAAGTGTACGTGCGCCTGCCAGTCTACTGTATGTTCTCATAAGTGTCTGTAAGAGTGTGTGGTTTTGTGAATGTTTGTGTCTGTTTTGTGGCTGTGTGTGTGTGTGTGTATGCAAATTCTAACCTTTACCTTGTTAAAGCTCTGTCTCATGAGGTTAATTGCTTCATTTAGCCTTAGTTGTTGAATGTTCTCTCTTTTAAACTCAATGTTCTATTTTCCCTTGACTATGTGTGGGTAAGGTGTATGCCTTCCTTGTGCTCATGAGTGTGTCATCCCTAAGTTAAGCCCTCATGATCACCAGCATAGAGAATGACGGGAGGTGACGGGAGGGGCTCACACCTCACTTTCTATTTAATTGTGTTAGGAGTGCATATGGCTGCTGTGTACGATATCATGCTTTTGATTTGTCGTCATGTGCAGCTATTATGGGATGCTGTTCATTTGCACAGTGTATTTACCATAAACGTGATGCTTTCATGGATGATGAGACACTGAAGACAGAGAATCCCCACTCTGAAACTAAATTAACGCCTAAATGCATTTTAATCTAAAGAGATCATTTGAGAATAAATTCATAGCTAATGGCGTGTTTATTAGCAGAGTCACGCATGTGAACTGTGGCATAATGAACCTCGGAGAGGGGCTTGCCTAGAAAGCACATGGCATATTTAGACTGTGCATGCAGAGGGTGCTGCAGTTCTGATGCTGGACATTAGGGGGTGCTAAGAGACAGGGGGGGCAAATGGACATGCTCAGTGAGGAAAAGAAATGAATGAAGGGGGTCATAAAATGACTGAAAGAAGTGTCTTTTCAGACATAACCCTGTTATGAATCCCTCCACTTTATTTATCATCCAATGGTCACAGTGTTACCATACAAAACCAACTTCCAACATGGAACTGCATTGGAATGTGATTACTTTGAATACGCACACACACATTCAATAACAAAATTAAATACAGTTGTTTTATAAAATAAACAGGTCAGAGGGAAAGAGACACATCAAGTGATATTAAGACATGCAGTGACAAATATAAAAAATAGACATTTGTTTTCTTTTTCTGTACAAACATACATGGACACATATAAATATATAGAAGTAAAAAAGAGTGTATTTTTAAAATACAAAGGTCAAATTGTACAGTTACATTCCATAATAACAAAACAGAAGACATAGCACAATATTCAAGTGAGTTTGCCTTTTTCCACACACACTGTACAATATTGTACACTGTAAAAGCAGAAATTAGATCACACAACTGTTGGTTTCTCCCCGTGGAGTCTGTTCACGCTGCTGTAAACATTACAAATGAAGAAAGAGTACAGTTTTTGTTGGTGGATTTCCGTTTGAAATCACTCATTCAAGCAATTTTCGGAGGGGCTGTAATAACAGCTGAGCAATCTGTTCTTCGAGCGCTCTCTTTGATGCCTTTAAGTCACCTCAATCACAAACTTCAGTGCCGTGTTTTTACTTTTTCTCTGCGAGTCTCTCGGCACCGGGCAGGAAAAGAGGATATTTGGTAAAATAAACAAGACAAGCATTACAGTGAACAAGAAACAGTCATCAAGTTTATATATGTTGGCACAAAGAACAAGCAAATTTGCCAGAATGTGGTGAAACGGGAAACCATGCTATGCCCTCTCTCTTTCTTGCTTTAGTTCTGTCTGACGTCCTGCAGCAGTTTGTTGATCTCGTGGACCAGCTCGCTAGCGTCCATACCGGTCTCGTGGCGGCTCTCGCTGCGCTTGCCACCTGGGTGACCCTGATGGAAGACACCTTCAAAATCGTCTTCCTCGTAATTCTCTGGGATTTCCTCCATGGCTGGCAGCCATTTGAGGTGTGGCGGCTGTCCATTAGTGGAGGCAGAAGTGGAGGTGGAGGGGGAGGAAGAAGAGCAGGAGGAGGAGGAGGAAACATGGTTGGTTCCTACGGATCCACTTCCGGGATTTAGATAGTGGGTATTGGCCGCCCATGCAGCCACACCTGGAGGGTAAGCGGGACCTTTCCCACCTGGCAACAACCCTCTCCGGTTGTCCTGAGGAACGGCATTGTTACTGTGGTTACCAGCAATGTTGCCACCACGGCCGCTTCCTCTCTCAGTGGTTGACGAGGACGAGGGCGGGCTTGTTTCAGTGCACTCTGCGTACGAGTCCATATTAGGGGGGAGGAGCCGCTGGAACACGGAGTTCATCTCCGTGAGGAGGGATCCAGCCCCTCCTCCAGCTGCACAGGCATCACCTCCTCCTTCTCCGGCGACAACTCCCCCGGCCCCTGCCTCTTCGTTCCCAGACTCCTTTCCAAATGTGGAGAAGCTCTTGCGGCGCTCCGAGTCAACGGAGGATTGGTCATCGTCGATCTGGGGCTGCTGGGAGGACTCCTCCCCGGGGATGTACATGTTGTTGCGGTAGTCAGCAGAGGAAGCGGGGGAGGAGAGGGGGGGCATCCAGCACTGGTCAGAGTGTCCCAGGACGCGACATTCATCCGTGCACAGTCTCATTGCTACAGGAAAGAAGAGAGACAAGGAAAGGAGTCAGGCACCGGTCCAGAAACAGATGCAGAAACCTTTTATATGCTTGTATATATACTGTACAGACTATAGAGAATAATAAATAGAAAGAAAAACAGATAATAACTGCAAAACAAAACAACTCAGATACCTCAGATGTTCAAAACTCCTTAGACAGAAGTGGGCTTTGTTGAAAACATTGTTGCTGTGGTACGTAAAATGTCAATATACTTGAATAATACAAGTCATACACCCAGAGACTGCTGTACAGCGGTTCAGGCAGTGTTATCTTTGAAGGGATACACAGTTCAGCAGAAGGTCAAAGTTTTTTTTTTTTGGCATGGAATAAGGGCAGGGATGCTGTTGAGTATGACAAACCATGTCTGATTCTGTTAGCATATGAATACTCCATGTACAATACCTATTTAATATTTCATATAAGAGTGCCTCAGTCTTTCATTAATATCAAAATCACAGCTCAGCTTGGTTGCGGTTACTTTTCTCTCCTGATCTCTTCATATTCCTGCTTGGAGGAACAGATTGGTGATATTTACAGCTTGCGGCACTAATATCCAAGTTGTGCCAGGTATGAAAACATTCACAGGAACTAGATAAATAAATTAATAACTGCAAGATCCCACCCAAATGGCATTACAGGGAAATGTTAATGTAATATCTGGCTGCTTTGCCAAGCATGTCCGCATCTCACGACTACGCAGCCGAGGCAGGGATTTGCTTGTTTAGTTCTTTTATCATATCTAGCATGAATAGCCACATTTTCCCATCTAAATAGAAAAATCTAAACAAATTAAATCTATTGAAGAGAAACAGGGATAATCCTCCCTCTCGGCCCATTATCTCCTTCCCCTCCCCCCTTTTTTTTCATATTAGCATAAAAGATAGAGGAAGGGAAGGGGAGGGAGGAGGGGTGCAACACCTCCAAGTCTTTCTCGAAGGGAGAAAAGAGGCGATAAAGAAAGACTGTCCATGTCCACCACCCCTCCCTTTATCCATCTCAATAAAGATAGAGAATACATTAACAGGTAGAGAAGGGAGGAAGAGAGAGAGAGATGCTGAGGACCTTTCAGGCATGTAGGAGAGAGCGAGAGAGGGACAGAGTAAGTAGGAGAGAGGGAGAGAGAGAGAGAGAATAACATCATTCTAAAAGCAATTACTATGAATTCTCCTCAGTTCAGACATGAAAGCGCACCACTGTCACTCACCGGGGGGAAAAAAGAGAAAGAAAAGAAAAAGGAAAGAGAAAAAAAAGAAAAAGAAAAAAAAAACCCGGCACACTGAGACGCATACCGATGAGTGACAGGCGACTCATCTCCGCTCCGGGGAGGATTTTACAGACACGACTCTAACTTAGGGGCAGATAACGCACACGCACGCACGCACGAGCACGCACACACACACACAACCACACACACGGTAACACAAACAGCCAGACGCACTGTAACCTCTCTCAGTGTGATAACGAGCGTGGAAATGAGAGCTGTGTGGAAGAATGATGCTGAGTACAATGGGGATTGTGTTGGCAACAGGGTGAATGGAGTAGCTGTATAGGCAGGTGGACAGACAAATAATGGGTTTATGCCCTGATGCTGTCCACGGTGCTGAGATTTGTCAGGCGGGAGCTACATTAGAGTGGCTGGGTGTGGTCTGGAGGAAGAGAGGTCAGGTCAATTCACCCTTTAGTTCATCTAAGTTTGCTCTCAGAATCGAAGCAAAACAGTTCAGGAATAAGAATTGTGTGATTTTTTTCAGAGTCATTTCATCGGGTCGATCAAACCCAGACAAAATCCATCGGAAAGTTAGACTTCACAACTTTTCCCGAGATAAGACTAAGCTGAGGTGTGATTGTGCTGCGAAGCTGGGGTGATAGTTTAGTGTGAGTTGCTGCTGTAGAAGGTGTCAGGTATGTGACTCAGCTGAGTGGAATCAATTTGGCAAGTCGTGGTAAGGGACGCAGAGAGAGAGAGAAGGTGGGAGAAAAGTTGCGGTGTTATGAGGAGCAGCTGTGCTAAGGGTGAAGGAGACACGAGTCAGAACATGATCTCACCTGGGTGGAGACGATGGTGCATTTCGAGGTGTATCAGGTCAGAAAAGCCCTCCCCCAGCAGCAGCCTGTCCACGGGGGATTCCCGCCCCATGTCACAGTCACTGTCCCCCGCCTCGCTGTCCCCACGGCCACTGTCCTTCAGGCTGAACTTGTCCATGTCTTGCAATGCATACCTGTGTGGGTTAGATTACAAACACATATATGTATCAATCAGTCACAGACACTGCGGTGTGTCTGCATAACAATGCTGCAAGTTCATATTTTGCAAATACAAAGCTGCCTTCTGTTTGGAGGGCTGATTGAATCTGTCCTTAGAGGAGACTAATGACAAATAAATCCATCATATAAAACTTGAGGCTGCTTCTGGAATCTGTCAAATCTCCAGACAAGGCTCGGCCCATAAATCCTACATGCAGGTAGATCCTCTCAATAAATCTATCACAACAGCCACTAGGGGCATCAATAAATCTATCATCGAGAGATCATAACTGGATATTATGATGGAAGTAATGATGGATGCACGCCTTAAAAAAATCTGAGCCCAATCTTTTTTCAAGAGGAGGAGGACCAAGAAAAATTGTTGTAACATTCAGACAAATGAGTTGCATACTTTTGAACTGAATGACATCGGTATGATAACAACTGGAATATGAAAAGAATACATTTACACGCCAATAAACCATGATCTACATGTAACTGACCAACTGACAGTTCACAACAGGTTGTTGTAACATGTAATACACAATGAAAAACAAGTGGTTTAAAAACGTAAACAAAAGATAATCTTTTAGGGGAGTTGTGAGGGGAGGGGTCTGAGGGATAGGGGTATTACCTGTAGCTGCGGGAGTATTTGTTGCCACGGAAACTGGGTCTGGGCTGGTACTGGCCCTGATGGAGCATGGACAGAAGCTGTGAGACTTGCTACATCCAAAAATAACAAAAACAAACAAAAATAAAACAAACAAAAAGAAACAGAAAAGGGGGGGGGGGGGGGGGATGAACAACAGATGGGTAATTGAGGAGGGGAGAAAAAAAAGGGAGAGAGAGACAACACAGAAGACAAAATAATGGATGAGTAAACACAAAATGGATGATGGAGAGGCTGTTAAAAATGGATGAGACAAAATGGATGACGTTAAAACCAAAAAAAAAAAAAAAAAAGGTGGTGGTGGTGGAGGGAGGGTTTTAGATGGATATGGAGACATATGACTGAGGGGTGAGTTGTGGTTATGATGAAGGTAATGTTAACGGGGTGTAAACAAGGTAAAGACAAAGACACAACTATAATCATCAACAGTTTTAATGAGAGTCAGTTTGAACTACAGGGCAGTGTTGATTAAGTCACTGTCACACATGGAGATGAGTTAATTTGCTCAAACGAAGACAGCTGTGTGAGGATGAGAGGGATGGTGTGTGTGTTCTGGTGTGTGTGTGTGTGAGTGAGTGAGAGAGAAAATTTGGAAAGGGGCTGAGGGACCACATTTGAAATTTCTGAGAATAATTTGCCTGTGTGTGTGTGTGTGTGAGAGTATGTGTGTGTGTGTGTGTGTGGTGCTCACCTCCACTGGTGGAGTTGCATGTGCCAGTTCTAAGGCGAAGCTCTCTGGAATGTGATTGGACGAGATGGTCACTAGGCTGTTAAGAGATTGGCGGCTGTGGTGATTCTGCCGGCTCCCCATCTGGGCTCGATCCATGGGAGGCGTGGCTGAAGGTGAGCGGTGGTGAGCTCTGATTGGCAGGGTGCCGTTCACTGTGGGGACCAGGGTGATATCACCTTTGTGGATCTGGCGTGAGGGCTTCTTGGGGTGGTGCTGGTGGGTTGATTCGGCTACACGGCAGTTGTAGGAGTGTCTTGTGTCCTTCTTCTCCCGGTTACAGCGAGCAGCAAACACTACCATGATAACCAGGAGGACGGCGCAGATGGCCCCAAGGGAGATGATGATAATCAGGGAGACATCTAGGGCAGACTCCCCCTGGTCCATCACCTGGCCATGGTTCTCTATGTTCTCATAGAGGGTGATTTTCAGCACCGCCTTAGCGCTGAGGCTCTCTCTTCCTTGATCTCGGACCACAACCGTCAACTCAGCGTGCTCGTGGGGAAAGTTCTCCAGGCTGGCATTAGCTTTGATTTCACAGGTTCTTGGGTCAATAGTGAAGAAGCCCTCCTCGTTGCCACTGACGATGGAGCAAATGAGTTCAGCGTTGACCCCTGTGTCACGATCAGTCGCTCTGACCACGGTCACTAAGTTTCCCGCCTCTGTGGACTTTAACACAGGTACATCAGCAGTGAAGTTCCACAGCTGGGGTACCACGATGACCGGAGGGTTGTCATTCTCATCCAGGATATTCAGAATAATTGTGGCGTTGCTGAGCAGTGGTGGTTTCCCTGCATCTTTGGCTTGCACAACAAAGGAGATACGACTAACATCCTCTCTATCGAAGGTACGCAGTGCATAGATGGCGCCATTAGAGGGGTCAATGGTGACGTAGGTGGAGATGGAACTCCCATGAACAGAGTTCTCCAAGACGGAGTAGCTCACCTGTCCATTGGTGTCTAGATCAGGGTCAGTGGCCATGATGGAGGTCAGATATGCTCCGGGGGCATTGTTCTCTGATTTGAAGATCTCATATCGACCTTTCTCAAAACGTGGTGGGTTGTCATTTTCATCGGTTACGTGCACGGTGAAGTGTTTGACGGTGGACAGACTGGGGGTCCCCCGGTCCTCTGCCACCACCGTCAGACTGAACTCTGACCTCTTCTCTCGGTCCAAAGACACGTTGGTCAAAATCATGTAGTTGTTCTCATAGGTCCTCTGCAGTTTGAAATATCCTTGACCATGAAGTTTACACTCGACCTCTCCGTTCAACGCAGAGTCCACGTCCTCCACCCTCACCAAAGCTACAAAGGTGTCCAGAGGAGAAGCCTCAGATATATAAGCTGCGTCTCCATTCCCCTGAGAGGACATGAGATTGATGCTAATATCTGGTTTATTGTCGTTCACGTCGACCACTTTGACCAAGATCTTGCAGTGTGCTGGCATGGAGTTCGGACCCATGTCCTGCGCTTGGACATCAATGTCATAAGAGTTAACGGCCTCATAGTCCACGCGCCTGATTAGGGTCAGGTGACCGCTGTCGGGGTTAATTTTGAACGTCTCCATTATTTTGGGGGACACGTGACTGCTGAATGAGTAGACTATTTTGGCATTCGTGCCGTCATCCGCGTCAGTGGCGTTTAAGTCAATGAGCAGAGTGCCAACAGGTGAATTTTCTGGGAGATTTATGACATATGATGACTTGTCAAAAATTGGGCTGTTGTCATTTGAATCGGTAACACTAATTTTGAGGAGGGTCGAACCGGTTCTGGGGGGAACGCCCCTATCAGAGGCCGTGTATTGAAGTTCATAACCGGAGCGCACCTCTCGATCCAGCTCCCTGAGCACCACCAGCTCCGCGTATTTAGCCCCGTCAGTTCTGGACTGGATGTCAATCTTGAAGTTGTTGTTGGGCTCTAAGGCATACGTGTACAGTGAGTTCTCCCCGACATCGGGGTCTGTGGCGCTGTCCAGGGGGATGCGCGCACCCACAGCCGCGCTCTCGGAGATCTCAATGGGGATGACGGCTCGGGCGAACTGGGGTGCGTTATCGTTGATGTCCAGTATTTCCACCTCGACGTGAAACAGCTGCAGGTGCTCAGTGGGGAGAGTCAGCACGTCGAATTGAATGGAACAGTTGAGATTCTTTTCGCAGAGTTTCTCGCGGTCAATTTTGGTCTTGATGCTGATTTCTCCGTCCTGCTCGCGCACCGTGAGGAAAGACGAGCTCCCTCTTTGCATAGCTCTGAAGCGCAGCGACACTGAGCTCGGAAGTTTAGCCAGAACATCAGCGACATCGTCTTTCAAACGGGCAATGACGGTTCCAACCTTCTGCTCCTCATAAATCTGATATTTCAGCGTCTTACCGGTGACATGTTGCGTTGCCAGCGCCAAAACAGCCAGAACTTTCAAAATTCTTGTCACAAATAGTCCTTTCATTTTTCCAGACTGCATTTTTAGTGGAAGCCAAGAAAAAACAGATCCAAAAATAGCTCCAAAATGCAGCGCAGGTCAGTTCCAGCTTTAACTTACTAAATGCTGTGCTCCTTCATTCAGCAGCTGCATTGCTTTCTCCGCGAAGCAAGAAGGAGAAAAAAAAAGAACATTCGGTTGTTAAATGCAAGCTCAAGTTGCACTAATTTCCATAAAAGCATCCAGATTTCTTTCTGCCTGTCCTCCTTTGTCATAAAGATCTGTTGCGCGCATCCAGTGTGCGGGTGGACCAGATGAATGCCACTGAAAATCTGTGCGCCTTTCTCCCTCTCCTCCCTGCGTCTGGTCTTGTGCGCCGTGCGCTCCCTTTCGCTCCCTCTCTCCGTTTGAGGTGCCTCTGCGCACAGACTTGCCCAAAATAACCCGCCTCAAACCAACTAGTTGTACAACAGCCACGGCCCCCCCCCCTCCTCCTCTTTTCACATCCCGGGAAAGACAAACGCTTCTTAAATCAAAAGCTGGCTGGTGGCCACTCAAAACTCCAGAAGAGAGGGGAAGAGGAGGCGCAAGAGGGGAAGAAAAAGAAGAAGAAGAAATAAAACCCCGCCCTGTGGGGTTCACTCACCCCACTTTTTCAGAGTAACGATCATGCCCCTACAATGGACAGGAGGGAAAATAAACTCAAGAAGAAAACATTCATTCAAGCCCACCCTGCCGTTTTTCATTGCTATAAAATCACAGGAAGGTTTACGAGTTTCTCGCCTCGGGTCTGTTCTCTCCAGACAGCATGGAAGCACAAAGACTCTAAATTCTCATTAGACAAGACAAAGATAGTCACCTCAATCATCAGCACTGTCACCCACCACCTTTAAAGCCTCGATAGGCACACTTTTGACATGTAATATATAACCCAGTGCTGCCATAAGCAGCTGCCACCACTCACTCCTACTATATGACTGAAGCACGGGGATGCCTTGGCATTAGTGTGCATGCATGCCATGAGTTTATCTGGTCTTTTTCTGCTCTTTGAAGTGGCAGCTGCCTCTCCTCTCTCCTCTATGCATAGGCACTCAGTGGTGGGTGTTTTTGAGTGCAGTATATATATATTTTTTTCACATGCGCATCATCCTTGGCTGAGGGTGAGAGTATAAGCCGAGTAAGCTTGTGTGGCGAATCGCGTAAGAAAGGGAGCCGGACTCTAATGAATGCCTTTAAAGAGTTGGTCACGCCGAGGAACAGCTCTGTCCCCGTGCACCGATCTGTTCAACATCACTTCAAACTCACCCCCACCACCTGCGCGATGGGTTTTCGTTAACGAGCACAGCATCCAAAACTCGCCAGACATTTTTAGCTTCCAGGAGAAAAAAAAAAAAAAAGACACGCACACACGCGAGGGACAGAGGGAGAGACAGAAAGATAGAAATGAAAGAAACGCAGGAAGAAAGAGAGAGAGAGAGAGAGAGAGAGAGAGAGAGATAGTGTGAGAGAGAGGGGATATCTAAGCTTTAACGAATGTGCACAACTGGGACCGTGCATTCTGGAGACCATCTGGCGCGGTTTGTTTGGCACCAGGACCCGGCGATTACAGGCGACCAAACAAGACTCCAGCGGAGTCCCGAACCCCCACACAACTGCGAGGAAATGAGTTGTCATGGGGGATTTTAGAGTACCGAGCAGCTTTTCCACATCCATTCACACATTTTGGGCGCGCGTGCGTGTGAGGCTGCCTTGCGTCAAAAGAGAGACAACATTCGCTCAACTAATAAGGGACTTCAGTTATTGCAATAACAGCTTACTAAAGCCCTCATACATATTCAAATCAAATATTATAGCAGAAGTTGAAGATGAGACAGGAGCTGTAGGTGACCATCTGGAGCTGAACTTAAGAAAACAAGCTTCTCCTAAAAAAAAACTGTCCCGCTCACACTTAAGTTATTTCTCAGTCAACACTTTGAGAATCATTTTAGAAAGTAGAATTAACCTTTAAGAAAAAGAAATATACAAAATATGCAAAGCAAATGAATAATTTACCACCAGCTGTCTGTGTGAGAAATGTTATATATATATATAAAAATAAACATCTCAGGACTTGATGGTATCCATTTGAACCAGGTTATTCAGTGTGGACTGATCTTTTAATGCACAGCATCTGCACAGCTTCTAAAGGTTCCCCCCCGTTTGCCTGAAAACAATAACTTATTAAATATTCCAAACGTGCACGGACATCAACCAGAAGCTCTCATTTTCTGAGCTGAGCTTTAAATTGGCAGAAAAGCTTTTATTCCCACTCCCAGTGTCTATTCATCACCCGAGCCCATGTCTGCAAAATGTTTGCATTCACTCCTCTTTTGCACATCTTTCACCACAGTGCGCTCGGTATTTAAACAGGTTTGATACGGGCGCCCAGCATTTCCATAGCTCCAAATGTTCACAATGCAGTAATGCAATTACTCCCCGCGTCCCAGAGAAGCTAATCACATTTGGAGAACAAAGTCAGCTCCGGAGTTTATGGAAGAAGGGAGCAAAAGAAAGAGTTGGAGGGTACGCTGGGGTCTTAAACACTGCGCAGAATAAAACAATTAATGTATAGAGGGGGTATAATCTAAGTAAAAAGCAGATGGAGCCTTAATACATTTAGGCACGCTACATAACCAGAGGAGCCGAACAAACATGGCCTTTTTAGTGTTTAAGAACGCCAATAATTGAGCTAAAAATATTCATCCTCTGCAGCAGGTGCAAATAATGCCACGTCTCTGGGACTTAGTTAGTTTTTGTTAACTTCTCCTGCTTCCAGCTCCCCTAAGATAATTTTATTGATCCATAGGAGGCTCTGAAGCCCAGACCAGTGTCTCCTGCATGTGATCAGCACAAACAAACAAACAGCTCCAGCGCCTATTGCAGCTATCTTCATTATTGCCTCTGTGTGTCTGGGCCTTGTAGCCATAAAGTGAAAGTGTGCATTAAACGTCTGTCGTGAACATCTTCTCAATATTCTCTCCCTCCATCCCACCCCACCCCTCCTTCCCCTTCCTCCAAGTCAATAGGCGCAGCAGGTGGAGCGGTCATAGAAATGCGCCTCTGGGCTCCCGGTTCAGATTGGAGTCAAGAGGAATGTGTGTGTGTGTGTGTGTGTGTGTGTGCGCGCTGATGCTGGTGGTTTGGTTGTAAAGGCACGCGAGCATCTGTCGCCTCGTCTGTCCGTTCATTGTCACTTATTCAATTAGCAGCGATTTGGTGGATTCCATTCCAGAGGGGAGGAGCGGGACCACAGAGAGAGGTTGGGAGTTTGCTTTCACTTCTGCTGGAGGGAGAAGTTGTAACCACCCCCTAGGCACACACACACACGCACACACACACACATACACAGACAGAGACACACACACCTACACACACACTGCCACCCCCATCACAGCAATCATTGTCATTCATCCGAGTCTCCTCTTCCCTCTCCCCCTCTGCTTTGCTTTCATTAGGGGTCCATAGAGCTTTATTACTTTATGACTCGTTGGTCACCATTGTGTGTGTGTGTGTGTGTGTGTGTGTGTATCAGTGCGAGCAGACAAGAAAGAGTGCGCTGCCTTGTTCTTGCTCACAGTGCATGTGGTGATCACACTCTGAGTGCAGCATATTGCAAGCGATGTCAACAGTTGGGCGACAAATTTATAGGCCGGGCAGAACTATGGGGCAAAGAAAGAATGTGTCTGGTCACCTTTATAGTGGGCGCATTACTGCACTCCTCTGCCAGTCCTCCAGCCCGGCAACCAATGAATAGAACAGGCTGTTATTACTTTTTTTTTTCTTTTTTTTCTTTTTTTTCCAGACTTTACTGTCTTATGCGGAAGGAGAGGTGTATAAAATATTCATACCTTTTCCTCTGCAAGACCAGTACAAAGTGTCATTTTAACTCTAGCATGGCTACACTGTATGTTTGACCAATGCATTTACTATTCTATTCTACCCTTGAAGCCTGTGGTGACTGGAAGTTTGTGAACTGCCAGTGCTTCACTTTGCGTTTGGCTAGTTAAATCTCCCCATTAGAACTGACCCTTTTCTGTGTGGTCAAATCAAACGAGAAACTCCTCTTCCACCCTATCCTTTTCTATTCTGCTCTTCTATTTGATCAGATTCTATTGGAGTTTTGGGGATGGTGAGTCCGGCGTTTCTTTGCTTGACACGAAGGACAAGTTTGGGTGTCTAATCATCCGGTCATTCTTTCTTTGGCCTCATTCTCTCTTTCTGATTCATACCTAGCTGACTTTATGTGTACACACACATTTGTGAGCACACACACACCATACACACACACACACACTTTATCTGACTGAATGGCAGTGACAGCGAGGTGCTTTGCCCCACCAAGACATGGCACAGAGAAACACAAAGGCTTCACAAGCAATCAGTGCCATAGCACTCAGGACTGAACACCTCTTTCTCTCTTTCTCTTTATGTAAGTAAGGCTCAGCCTTAATAGGAAACCTCACTCAATCTTCTCGATTACTTTGATTCTTTCCGTCGTACCTTAAAGGATCATTCCAGTTTACTGCAATTTTGTGCTTACCATAATTTCTATTGGTTGTGATAACACTGTGCTGTTGAACTAATTGCTGAGATGTAGAAACATGGCGGCATTGCAACAACAAAGCCGCGCAGAGCATGAAACAAACATTTTGATCCTGAAACTGCACAGGAGATCTGTGTGTCCACGCAATTACAGCATGTAACGCACAGGGGTTTGTTTGAAACATCATCTGACCGCTTGTTTTATTTTGTGATTTCACTCTGCATCCACATAATAACTTGTTGAGTACTTTTTTTTTAGTACTTATAGGAATTTAGGGACAATTAGATAAGCTGTAATCCTTTAAAGGAACAATTCCACATATTAGGACACTTTATTTTGTTTATTGCCAAGAGTTAGATGAGAAGATTGATATCACACTAACATCTGGTTATTTAATATGAAGCTACATGCACAAGATGCTTAGCTTAGCTTAGCATAAATATGTCAGCTTTTGTAGCAATTAAACAATGAGATACAGCTTGTTAAGTAGTGAGCTTTAGGACTCCCTGCCGTCATTGGAGATGATCGCAAAGGACTGTTTAGAAGTCAGACACAGAAATGGCATATAATCTGGATTTCAAAATAAAGCACCCTGTGCAAACTTCTGATTGTAAAGACAGACTAAAGGGAAGCTCTCCGGTAGCCTGTTCATTCATGATAGAAGCCCATTAACCAGGGAGAAACGACCAAATCTGAGAAAGTTAACAAAGACTGGAGGGCAAAATGCTCGGCTTCTGAAATGCTCCTGGTGGGGTTTGAATCTGTGTGGAGAACCCATCCCCAGTGGGATCCAGGGGTTAGAGGTGCTGGTAGGCAATTTTGCTACCTTTGGAAGGAGCCAGACTAGCTGTTCCCTCTGATTCCAGTCTTCATGATATGTTGAGCTAACCAGCTGGCTGTAACTTTATATTTATTGTACAGACTTGAGAGTGGAATTGATATTCTTGTCTAACTCTCAACAAGAAAGCGAATAAACGCTTCTCCTAAAATGTTGAACATTTTAATTCATGCTGGTAGGCATTTCTTTTTACCTTTTGACAGACCCAGGCTAACTGTTTCCCTCTGCCTTCAGTCTTTATGCTAAGCTAACCACATCTTGTCGTTACTTATGGAAAGAGTAGTGTCAATCTTCTCACCTACACTCTCAGAAAGAAAGCATATAAGCATCTTTTCCCAAAATATTGAACTATTCCTTTAACTGTTGCTAATTTTTGGTGTTTTCTTTTTAGAAGTGATAAATTCTGGCACGTTGACATTCAGAGTATCTGACAGATCTGTGCCAGCATCTCTACGCCCTGTCACGCCTCCATTGCCCTCCCGTGACTCTTGCAGTGGTTCAGGGTTTCTTGCTTGAAGTGGAAAATGTACTTTTCATTTAATGTTGATTCAGAGCCATTAAACCCCACAACCTATCAAGACGCTTTCTAATATCTGCAGACATGGGAGTCAATTGGTTGCTTAGAAACATTTCCTTGACTCTTAAATGGTTTCTTTTTGGAGATAAGAGAGGCTTTATGAAATTACATTCCAATTCGGCGAGGCAATATAAATTGCGCATGTATATTAATTTGGGGGACACTATCCTTTCTCGAATGCTTCGCTGGAGTCACCTTGAATTAATTGAGAAAACAGAGTCAGGGCTTATTAGTCTAAAGGAGAAAATGCTACCACATGCGTGACACACCCTCCAGCCTCTGCGAGTGTGTGTGTGATCACGCACGTGTCCGCCCGAGAGTGTGTAACTTCTTGCGTCGATGTTGTGAGCATGTGTTTGATTGACATGTTGTTGATTTGTTGGGGACTGCTTTTTTCCCCGGTACGATGTCCGTCTACAGCTGATGACTGACAGCTAATTTGTGGTCCAGAGATTAGTGTTTTAGAAAAGGAACTCACTCGGAGACACGCCACATCCAACCTGAATTGGTCCCATTTGGTGCGATTCCTTTGACGTGTGTCAGGTCTGGTAATGAGGACGGGGCCAGCGTTTTTCTTTCTTTACATGAAAGCGTCCTCTAGAACACGTACTGACAGCTGCTTTTTGAACATGTCACTAAACATGTGCGAACAGTATCGGGACATTTGCATTAGCGCTACTTAAGACTGCAAGTAAATCACTTTTGACTGATGCACAGACAAAGTGGTGCTTTTTTTCTCGCTGGTGTGGTTTTGATTAAGAACTTGTAATGAGGTCGAGGTCATGTGCGTGTTGCTGCGGACAAAAAAGAAAAAAATCAAAGCGTGTTTGCGGGATCTCCCATCATGTTTGAATTAGGAAATGTTAGCTTGTAAGTAGCAGTGTGTTAAAGAAGTAGAACAAATACCGACATCAGTTGCAGGGCACACAGCCTAACTCAAAACAGAGATCCCTGGAGGACACACACTTCCAGGCACACACACACACACACAAGTATAAACGCAACATAACTTGCTCCAGAGACTTGCTGGCACATACCAGACTCCCGATGGGTGTGGGTTCATATAGGAGGAAAGCAGGCGCTGTGACACAAAGCCTTCGTTGTTCCTCCTGAACACAAATCCTAACAACTTGGATTGATTAGAGGCAAGAACACGAGCTGTAATAACACATACTTAGGCTGCTCTGTTTAAAGCCCAGACTTCCATAAAACCTGTCTGTGTGCATGTGTTCACGTACGCGTGCACGCATGAGGCGATTTTCTGGCAGGGGTTAGGCCCTCACCAGAGTGTTGCATGTTTAAGTGTCCCCTGGTGACCCACTTCCTGGGGTTGCACCAGATTTACGATTCTAGAGGTTCTGAGAGCTGGCAGCTGTGGAATGGAGGAACGGATGAGGGGGAGACCATGATAAAGAGGGAGTGGATAGTTGAAAGAGCGAGGGAAAGAAGCCGGAGAGGGATGATGATGCGACGGGAGCGTGGAAAGGTGAAGGCAAAAAGTTGAAATATGTTGGGGCTCGATAAAAGCCTGGATGATGGGAGGAAGACGCGGGGATGAGGATGGGACGAGGGAGGAAGGGGTCAAGGAGTGTAAAAAGTGGCTGCTCAAAGGGAGGGTGGAGTTAAAAGGTAGGGGAGGGTGGATTAGAAGAGAGCGTGGAATTAGACGCGAGGAGAAACAAAGAAGGAATTGAAAGCGAAGAGAAATAAAGGGATGTGTGGGAGGGAGAGACGTAGGAGTGGAGCAAAGAAGAAGTGTACCCTCTGGCCCCTCAGATGTTCATGATTAAAACCTCTTTCCAGTCTCATTCACACACTCCACTCCTCACCTTTGCTTAATGAAAAGACAAGTCGGGATTGATTTGTGACAACCTTGAGAGTGCCGGGATGCTTTAATATGTGTTTGTGCACTTAGGTGCGGCTTGTGTGTGTGCATGCAGCTTTTGGAGTATCCATTAGTTACACACCACGCAGCCTAGGCGCACCTGAGCTCCTGTTGATCTGGTTTGGAGAAAGAATGAAAGAACGAAAAGAAAAAGACCTTGGGAAAGGTTATACAAAGTAGGGAGATAAAGTGGATTTAGGCAATCATTTCTTTGCCGGGATGCAGCGTTGTTACAAACATGAACAAATTGGCCACATATTTCACAAGCTGTTGGACGCTATTGAGGAACGCTTAACATGGTGTTTCAAGTTTATACAGGGGATTTGGGACAGAATCCAAACAGGGAACGGCGAATGTTCAATCAGCTCTGCAGGCAACGAGTCGCAGAGGGAGAAGGGAGGGAGTGCTCGCAGTGGACGACTGGAAAGACTGAGAAAATATGGTAAAGTTGACTGAGGGATGACGGATGGATAGAACTCAAGACGGACGGAGAAATGACATTTCATGAAGTGCATCCAATTTGAGGCAATTTAACTCCTCATTCTCTTGACAATTAAAGTGAATGCTACCACGCTTAATTTGGTTTCATTGGTTGCATCGCCTCAACTGAGTGTATTCATAACTGTCACTCACATATGATGAGATATGGGAGAGTATTCTTCAAAACATGTCAGTCAAAAACTGAACTGTTAGATCATCAATGCTTATTAACCTGGACAGCAATTATTTCCCTTTTGTTTGATGCCATAACGGATTTCTGAAGAGGAGAAAAAGGATCAAGTAAATGTCAAAAAATGTTGAATTTTAATATGCAAAATGATTAGGGGCGTAGCAGAAAGCTCAATGAACTGCAAAGTAAGCATTAATTTGTTCACTTGCTAACGAAAAATGCAATTCGAGTCATTAAAATTCATTTGTATTTCCTCCTTAAAAAAAAAAAATTCTGCACATGAATAGTTGTAAATGAAAGGCTCATCACCGTCGCTAATCATCATACAAGTCTTGTCAAGACTGCATCACTCCTAGGCTGTTATTATTGGCTCCTCTCAGCTAACAAGCAATTAATTCACATCAGAGCTTTTTCCTGTGCCAAATAAACAGCAAACGGCACAGAGGCTCTCTCATGGTTTTAGTTTAGACAAACTCCGATACGGGGAGGAAAGAGAAAAAAAAACCAAAAAAACATGTTGCTGAAGTGCAAACTCGCGCTCCCAGGGGCCTCATCAAAGGCAGGAGAGGAGAGGAGGGGTTCTTCTTCCGAGAGCGCAGGCACAAAACAAACACATGGTGAGACAAAGTACGGATGCGCTCAATCACACCTTGAATAAGAATCCAGAAAAACCCGAATAGATGCAAACACCATTTTGTCGATTTTCACGCCTGCTACATTCTCTCCCTTTTTAAACACCAACTGAACAAATCCATCATAATTAGCCAAATTAATTCCCACATGCACCACATCATCATCAACACCAGCTTTTGTCCATGCTTGATTACTTTTATACTGTATACAGCAATAGCTACCTCACATTTAACATCTTTCTCCCACACGTTCCTCTTCAGTGAGCACATGAAGCAGCCTCGGAGAGAGATGCTGGCTTTCATCTGTAATAACAACAAGACAGGACACAGTGTGCTAGCGTGCTAATCAATAACCATTATCACAACTTCTCACCTGCTCCGAGCCTTCTGACCTCAGCCCTCAGGGTCTGATGATTTATTCTGAGGAGATGCAACAGAATGACTCATATAATTCAAAGACAGAGAAATGGAAATACAGCCTCGCAAGACATCCTTGAGTGGAATAATGTGAGGTACGGATGTGATAGACATCTATTTACAGCACAGCTGGTCTATTTACAAGTGTGAGATTGATTTTCACTGTTAAATGCAAGGGTGCATTATCCCAAATTTGAAAAAAACATGATCCCAACACATAAAACCCCTGTCAGGGACTCCAATATGTGAGACTCATCAGCAACAACATTAGCAAACTGTTTATATATTTTCCTTGACCTACTGTGATGCAACATTATAATTTTTAGTTTTATTTTTACTTCAGTGTCATAGCAAACATCTGGCTCATCCCACATGGGATTACAAGGTGCTACTGTTTTACAAAAAACGTACGTCTACGGGTAGCAGAAAAAGGATGGAGGACAAACAAACAACAAATGCTAAAAATGGCAACAAGTTGCCTCAGAGGTAGAGCTCTATGCAGTAAGACAAGCGGTTACTTTTTGCTTTTACTCTCAGGTGGCTTCTGGTGTTTTATTTTGAAATTTGTCCGGATTCTCTGCACCGTCTCCGTGTCTGACTTCCGCCCGATCCGCCCGATCTGCTCTGTGCTGCTTGACGCCGCTGATCGTGGCATCCATCAAAAATACAGCAGCCTTGAATTCTCCACGGAGCGGAGCAGAGGGACGCTTCTGAAACGCTCCACAGCACGTCACAAACTGCGATCAGCTTCGCCGGCCACCACGCAGCCGGAACACGTTTGAAACACGTATGATCATTTGTAGGAGGCTCACGCGGCCTGCCTCGACGTACGTGAGACCTCAAATTGAGCAAAGGTGACGAATGCAAAGTTAGCGCAACCCAAAGAGACACCAGGTTGAACTATGCTAGAATAATCATGACATAATATACATATATTTATGATCAGAGAAGGAGAAGGGGAAGCAGCTTGAGCCTCACTGGCTTGTCTGATCCGTTTTGGTTTTTTTTGGACAGAATCTGTACGTCGATTGCAAATGCATCACAGGGAACGTATCCAGGGTGAGATGTCGGATTGTAAATAACGTCGGGCCTGACATTTGACAGAGGGTTTGACAGAGTGACTCATTACCAAGTGGAGTGGAAAGAGCCACACACTGTAGAGTAATGCAGGAGATGCTATTTGTTTTCTTATTTTCCCCGTGCTCAGTGCTGACAATACAGCTGCAGACAGAATAGGCACAGTACCTGTGGTATTTCAGAAGTGAACTGTGCCTTAGTTACCGTTTGTCTTGTTGATATTGTATCTATGAGCTCTGCTGTCGTCCCTAAAACCCCCCCCCTACCGCTCTCAACTCTTATCTCCGTCTCTTCCTCTTGTTCTGTCACTCCTCCTTCCACTTCTTCTTTCCTTTGTCTCATTTTCGCCGTATCATTTCGGTCTCTCCCATCAATTGTTTCTTCCCGTTTCACTTATTCGCTCTCTAGCTGCCAATTCTCTCGTCTGCCTCGCTCGCTGGGAAGGTGAGCGTGTGTTTCACCACTCTACTGTGTGTCTGGCACTTTCCAATTAGCTTGTATACCTGCTTCTGGCTGTGTCGGAGATAAGATGGAGCTGATACCACCAGGCTACTGTTATCTCTGTTTTCCTCCTGTCACACACAAACAGACATATACCTTCACACATGCACAGCCGCATGAGCACACACTCCGGAAAATGCCAGAGTACTAGCTCCCAGCGCTACAGATGCATTGGACAGATAGATATAGCAGGCTAACAAGGGGTGGACAAGTGTTATAATGAATGCATCAGGGACTGTCACACGTTGTCACCTCGGCATGCCTGAAGTTAGTGTAGCTTTGAGTGCTTAGCAGCCGCCATTTCTCAGTTTTGTGTGCGTTTCTAACCACAAATGGCTTCTTCTTCTTTTGTGTGTGCGCGCGAGAAGGCTCGCTGGGGTCATGTTTGAGAGAGTGTGTGTGTGTGTATGTTTGGATGTTTGCTGGTGGCAGGGTGGTGGGCAATGCTATGACCCCACGACCTGCCCAGACTGTTGAATAATAAAAGGCTATTCAGATACTCACAGGGTGACAGCATGAAAGGAGCAGCCACAGAGAGGAAGGGGAAAGAGAGGGAGAGAGAGGGGGGAGTTAGGGCCTAGACATGGCTGGCTTTGTGGGAGGTAAGGGACTCTCATTATTTCTCTCAGGCCTCTCTCTCACTATCCCGATACTCTCTCTAAGTTTCCTTTGCTTTTCTTGTTTTGTGTTTGCCTCCTCTAAGTCCATCTTCCTCTCTCCCTCCCTCCTTCTGTGTCTCCCCAGACCCGTCTCTCGCTTTGAGTCGATCCGTTTGTTGTCAACTCAAGCTTCATCTTCTCCATGGTCCCTATTTATTTCATCCACCCACCTCTCCCTCTCTCTCTCTCTTTATTTTTGATTCCACTTTTCTCTTTGTATCACATATCCTTCCCTCTCTCCCTCCCCTCCCCGCTCCCTTCCATCTAATCTACTTACTCCTAACAACCTCTCATGTCTTATTTCTTCATTCCCTGCCACTTTCTTCTCCGCCATCCTTCTTTTTTGCTCCTCTCAATTATGTCTATCTCCTCTCTCTCTCTCTCTCTCCCTCTCCTCCCGCCCTCCCAGCTCCTCCCTCTCTGTCTCATTAGTGATGCTGTCTACTAAGGAGGTGATTAGCCTGCTTCGGCTCTAATTAAAACACAGAAAGGGAACCAAATGAGACCTGTGATTTGTGGGTTTGTGCGTGCCTACGTGCGTGTACACATAGACGTGTGCACCTCTATCTTTACACAGTGCGTGCGCAAAAACTAACAGTCGCTGTGGCAGAATGCTAAACAGTCAGCTGCTCCACTCCAATACAAAGTGCTAACAATTATCCGCGGCTTCTGATAGATGTCACACATATGTAGAAGCAAAAATGGATTTCTCTGAGGAACTTAAATTTAATAAGAGGCGGAAAAGGGAACGAGCAAAGCGAAACAGCATGAGAGAGGAAGAATATGTGAACGGAGCGTGTTTTTGTCAACCCAACAAGTGTTTATGTCTATTTATTTTGAGAAGTCTAATTTATCCTCATTTATCTGTTTCACCCCGATTGTTCTCACCTCAGTGCTTTGAAATTAAGTAAAGTGTTTGGGAGTTGAAGTGGTTATTAATATCTATCAAAATCCACATAAAAAAGTTTGAGTTAAACAGTATGACGTGTGGGAAATGTATAAAAAATGGGAAGAGAAATCCCTGCAGTGGGTATCTTAAGGGGATGGAGCTGATCTGAAGTCTGCCATTCCTCTTGAATAATACGATTTCTTTCTTCTTCTTTTTCCCCCCCTAGTGATGTTGGTGCTAGAAAAAGCTAACATTTCCTCCCATTTCTGTCTCTACACACTCTTTCAAATCCTGCACTTGCGTCACCACCGGCTAATCAAATGAGCCGCCATGAAAACACATTATACATAAACACTATGTCAGTTTGATTTCAGCTCATTTTGTCAAGAGTTGATTTCCTCAACGTTTGTGTTCGCGACATGAGCGCGCGTCTTGACTGGACCCGTCGCTCACCCTCCAGCTGCTGAGAGTGACACGGCAGTAAATTCTGAAAGGCTCGGTTTATTTAAAACCGCCGTGTTGTCATCGAAGTTGCCACATTACTATGAACATCTGTTACTGAGTGTACATCCTGTGGATAATTATCCAACCCGCCTCATCTGTTTGCATGAGGAGACACATCAGGATCTCTTGTTTATCTGCTGCGTGAACCTGCAGCCCTCTGTTGCAGGGGAAAAGTGAAAGTGAGATTTGCATTGATAGAGCAAATCCATACAGCCTTGGGATTTGAATGGCTCAAATTTATAAACATTATAAGATAGCAGAGGTGATGAAGTGTCTGCTTTAACATTTCCAAGTGCTTCATAGTTTATCTGCAGGAAATATAAATACATATTTTGATTAAAAAATTTTAATGGACATTTTCAAAAGGTAACGCTGTTGACCTCGCCAAACAGCCTGCATGTGCTCTTTGTCACTTCAAAGCGACGATACAAAACATTCTCTTTCTGTATGTAGTACCTTTCAGAGCATTTCCATGGACAAAGGCTGACATAGCCCACTTGACCTCCCTCACTGCTTTTGTGCAGCAGCAGTGATCATTCTCTTACCATGTAATATCACCCAATGTCTAAGTATCAGCTGCTGGATTTGTTAAGTCTGGTATCCACGGCGGATCTGTATCTTTGTGCTTTAACGGTATCAAAGGCAGTGTTGCACTATGTCAGCGTTTGGACCTTTTCTCACCTCCGAGCTAAAACGCCAGGAGCCAGAGAGAGAGACGAAGAGCTCACGATCTGACATCTGATCATATCAGGCCTGACTGAAATAGGGCATGAGGCTCACCCCGCTGTGGACACACAGATATGTGAGGACACACATACGCACTTTGCTTTCCTGTAGGTGGGGCGCAGGGAGGTTTTTCTTTTTCTTTTTTACTCTGTTCTATCGAAGCAACAAAACACAAACACTGACTCTTTCCCTCCAGAGAGCAGAGAGAAGGTATGACTTAAAGCTGTGGTTCCCAAACTTTCTTAAACCGCAGCTCCGTTTGTAGTGATTTTTCTTTTCATGGCACTCCTCTGCATGGCAGTTTTAGGCTGTGTTCCTGTGCAGAAATACAGATAAATATTGAATTAAAGCTACAACAAAAAAAGAAATGCATTTAACCAACTAGCATGCTAGCTGGTTCAATGCATTTCTTTTGCTCTGCTCAAAGAAAAGTAGCTCACATTTTAGATTTTCAGGCATTAAAAAAAAAACAAAAACACAATTCTTTTGGCTGAAGAGGGGTGTTTTGTCTCGAGATGTTTCTTGGCAGTTTCTCCTGCAGATTAGGCATTCAAGAGTGGAACAGCTAGCTTCCCCTAACGATGAATAGCTGAAAGCCAAGTCATTTTCACCCATACAGTTTAATTTTACTTGTGCTGGTCTCGTCTCACAATGTTGTTCACACGAGCTCTTCTTACACAGACAAATCTTTCCACCGCTGCTCTAACAGTTGTTATTTCTGACTGCTGTGCATCTGGAAAACTTAAGTGCCGGAAACTGTGTTGTATTACTATGACAACCAGCAACTGTGAGCTATCATCGCCTTAGCTGCAAAACAACAGTATCTTCATTTTACACATCAAACATTGTGTTTACAGGTCTATAGGAGGACTGCTGCAGTTTGATTTTGTCTTTTGACTTAAATGGTATTTGATTTTAGTCATCTGAATTGTCTTAGTGTCTTAGTTTTAGTGAAAGTCATGTATTATATGAACATTTATCTAGAATTCATTCTGTACTCCTGGAGGAGACATCTATTGAGCTGTTATTATGGAGTGGGAAGGTTTGGATGTTCAATACAGACAGATTTAACTGCTGTGATATGAAATCTTTAGATATCTTCAAATCAAAGACAAATAAAACCAAAACTCAGACAATCATGGCAATTGATCTTTGAATTTATGATCTAAGTTTAGCAGTCTGAGTACAGTATTGTATTTGAAGTTCAATAAAGACCCGTCAACTCAGGTTAGCTGATAAAACGTTGCTTGAAGTTCCTTGTGTCTTTACCTGCTGTCACTCTACTCGGTTTACAGAGGGCCTTGTTTTCTTTTCCTTTTCCTTGTAACTAAACCTCAAACCACATACAGAATGTACATGTGTATTTAGGAAGTCTTGACATCTTAGTTTAAAGGATTTAAATTCTACATATTGTGGTATAAATATGCATATGCAGATATTTAACAATTGGCTAATTTAGGTGACGCATGGTAGCAGCTGTCATTACCAACCTACTTTTTAGCTGGGGGAGATGGAGTTAGTGGACTTTGGGGCTTTAGTTACCCTTTAACATCAAAAATGTTTTTGAAAATGTCTTTCTCCCAAACATTGACATTTCTGTGCACTTTATGAGACATACACCAATAATGTGCTAGTTGATGGTAGATTAATACTATCCAGTTGTGTGCATCTAACTTCCCTACCACACAAAGAGATCAGTTCTGATTGGATCTCCTCCCAACTCATTGTCCCCCTCACATTTTCTGTCAAAAGATTTTGTGTCAGTAGGTTTCATCATAGTTTTTATCATCATGAATGAGTTCTTATTTATTCATCATTTTGTTTTTGTAAGTGAAAAAAAAGGCTTGTCAATAAAACGAACACAGTACTGCTGCATACGTAATAAAAAAGTGTTTTGTGGCTCCATCGGGAGCTGTGTGAACTTACCTCAAGTGAACACTTGAGTCAGTGTATGTTGGAGCTGAAGACTATACGTTTGAAGATATTAAAAAATATCCGGGGGTTTGGAGTTACCAGAGCTCTGAGCCCCCTCCTTTTCTTTGATTGATGCTAGCTTGAGTCTACATGAACTGCTACTAGCATAACCATCCAAACATTTGACCAAACTGCTGAAGAATGCAAGAAAAAAAAAAAGACGATATCTCTGGTTCTGTATTGATTTATCACTTTTAACTAATCGTGAGTCTGACAATGTTAGACTTTTTAGTTGTCAGTGCATTGACTTAGAAGTTTATTCTTCGATTGATCTGTCTGAAAACATAATTTATGCATCATTTTCTATGTGAGGAAAGACTAGTTAAAATGTAATGAAACTGACAGAAATCCTCATTTTTGAAGTTTTGATCATTTCTATCAGCAAAATTAAATGATATGATCAGACAGATGATCGAAACTACCAAGATAAAACTGAACCCGAGAGCACAACTAATGGACAGTTTGCTGCTGATGTATCCTCCAGTGTGTTTGCCTACTTGTGTTTCTTGCCCCATCAGAGATCTTTTTAGCAGTGTCACGATATTCCCAGATCTCAGCAGCAAATGACCTGTCATAGATATAGTAGCCAAAACTATAAAAAATAACACTCAAGCTGTAAAAAAGAAAGATGGCACCTGCCATTTAATGTCTGGCGCCAGTGTCACACCACGCTGTAAGAATGAGGACCAAAGAAGATGTCGATGACGACACTCTGAAGCTGAAAATTGTAACGATGATGATGACACAGTGATGACACAGTGACGACAACGGCGATGATTATTGTTGTCAGAACAACAAACCGGCTCTGGTGATGAAGACAGATCTGCATTGCTCAACACTCCATCAAGTGTGCCCCCATTGTGCTCCAATCAGGGCCTCCTCTCATTACTCTTCATTGAGCCAATGAGTTTGACGGCGGAAGAAAAGGTGGAAAGTCGCCTCCCACTCCTCTCTGCATCCAAAAAAACAGAAATCAATTTCATCTATTGGACCTTGCCCCATGGCTGGCTGCTTAGCCTTCTTTTGATGCACACACACATACACACACACACATACAAACCTCTCTGACACCTCTTTAGCTCTCTTTTGTTGGCCCTTCATTGCCCATGCCATATGGCAAGTGAGAAGGACCCAGTGTGGGTGTGTGTGTGTGCAAATCCGTGTGTGTGTGAGTGTGTGTGAGTAGACTGTGGGGTCAGAGGGGGGTTATTGGAGGCTGACCCGCTGACAAAGACTCCCCACTCCATCAGAGATCTCTATGAATACATGGGGACAAGCAAGGCTGAATGGGAGAGCAGAAGCCGTGGAGAAGTCGTCTCCGGAGGGAGGGAGGGAGGGAGGGAGGGGGGGGTCGGCGGCAGGGAGAGGAGGGGCGCTGGGGTTTGGATGATGGGGGGCATTAGCAAGATGGATGTTAGGGGGGATTAAGAGAGAGAAAGAGAGAAAATGAAAGAGACAGGGGGTAGATGGAGAAAAGGGGAGGGGAGAGAGAGAGAGAGCGGCGACAGAACTGTGATTAAAATGAGAGCTGAAGAGAAAGCACATGTGAGAAATAAGCAAAAACGTGCACTCACAAAGGTTTGGGACTTGTGTGAGCAGCGCATGCGTGCGTGCGTGTGTGCACGCGCATGTGTGTGCATGTGTGTTTGTGGCTTTGAGTTACCCGCTGTGTGCTGTGTGTTTGCAGGGGATAAGAGGTGATCCCTGTGCCACGGGGATCTACAATGGGCCAGCAGGTCCCCTCTCTGTGTGATGACAAGGCTCTCAGGGTCCTATGCCAGCGTCTGTGTGTGTGTGCGCACATGTACGAGTGTGTGTATCCCAGCAGGCTGTTCTCCATAGGAACACCAGTCTATGGGAGTAGAGAGATTCTCATTAACCACATCTGACAGCCAAAGCAGGGCGCGCGCAGTGAGGTAGCAGGTCAGGAAGTGTTATGAACTATCCGCTTATTGCTTCTGAAGTTTTCATGCGTATTTTTGTCTTGTGAGTGTGTGTGTGTGTGTGTGTGTGTGTGTTACAAAGAAACATTTTACATCTTCGCCTTCTTTGCATAGAATTGCAAAAAATGTACTCTCAATGATAGCAACATTCACACAATTCTGATCCATCAATTTATGTCACTCTAATCCGATGCAGATAAGTGCCGATAAGCAACTGTCGACAAAAAAACCCTGCTTATAAAGTGCCTTTTATTTAAATGAGTGCAAAGAACTAACACTCCTTTTCTTCGATAAGTGCCTCTGACTTCAGTAATAGCAAGTATACATGTAAGTGCCTCTGTCTTTAATGACAGCAAGGGGCTAAAGGACTGTGAGACAGCATGGAGTACAAAGGAGAGAAAATAGGCCAAGCCAAAGCGATGGAGACATTAGGGATTGCTGCCAGTTTTGCTCCCACTAACCCAGTGCAGCCGTCACCACTGTTGCTCTATAATGGTCACACTATTACATAGCATTGCATAAGATAGATAAGGCTACGAGGAGGCATATTCACCACACCGAGAGGACTGATTATGTGCGCGAGTGTGCGCGCGTTCGTGTATCTGAATTGGGAGTAGCCGGGGGAGTGTGTTTTGAAAGTGGTACAAGATGAGCTGCGAGATGAGAGCAGGGAGAATGGGAGAGAGGTGTGATTGTGCTCTGTCATCTACGTTAGTGTGCGTGTGTGTGTGTGTGTGTGTTTAGTGGCTATCCGCCGTTGCCATTTAGAATGAATGGTCTAGACTTTGGCGTCATAACAGAGCACTATGGGAAACAAAGAACCCTTTCACTTTCGCAGGCTCTGCTCCTCTCTGCTTCCTCTTTTTCGCTCAGCCCAGTTTCCTCTCTGCGTCTCAGTTTAAGCCCCCCGTTATTTTTCAACAGCGCTAATATATTAGCTGATTCCTCGTCTCTTTTTTTTTTCTTCTCTTCGTGCAAACTTACAGTAGCTCTTCCTACTTTCTCTCCTTTTTGTCTGCTCAGCAACTGTGACTATCACTCCTCCCTTCTCTGCCCGGCATTACCTTTCCATATCTCTTGCTTGCCTATCATCTGTTTTCTGTCCTATTGCCTTCTAATTCTTATCTTCTGTGCTTTCCACTGCCACTAAATCACTCTCACAGTCCCAGCTCTCTGCTGCCACACATCACCACCACCACCACCATCACAAGCCGCTCCCTCCTTCACATCTGTTTCCGTGGCCCTGGTCCATGAGGGTGAATGCCAGCACCCTCCTCCCCATTATTAGCAGAACACAACTGTCCGACTTTCCACCTCCCCGACTTCTGTTGCCTTTTGTCCTGCAGGCTGGCCTGAGCCATTGCCTCTTTTACAGTGGACAAAACCCAATATCGCTAAATAGACAGCAGGACAGTTGGTCGGTCTATTGTCTGTGTGTGTGTGTGTGTGTGTGTGTGTGTGAGAGAGAGAGAGAGAGAGAGAGAGAGAGAGAGACTGTCTTATTTGTTTGGGTATTAGCTATTTGTGTAGGAGCATATGTGCGTGAGTTTGTTGCGATGGAGCCTTCTGCTGTGTCAGAGCAGAGCAGAGAGAAATCTTCCAATTGTTATTTTTACAAACTACAAGCATATTAAAGATATTTTTTCCCATGATGACACATGCTCTGGTTGATTTAGTCTAATAATACTAAAAAATACAGCAGAGACAGGACGTGTCTGGATATGTTTGATCCCGTCGTGAGTAGAGAGGCTTATTAGAGTTATTAGAGAGTAAAAAGAATCAAAATTAGGTCAGGACGTTTTTGATCTTTGTAAATGTAAGGGATAAAGTTGATTGCATACACCTTCCAGTGTAGTGTTTCTTCTCTGAAATCTCTCAGCACACACACACTCACACACACACACATACACACTCACACCTGAACCTAACCCCAATTAGGGTAGAAGCCATTTTACATTGTGCTCTATGCAGCTGCACTAGAATCAAATGAGGTACACCAGTTGTGTGCCCAATTATATGAGATATATCCAGTTAAATGGTCTGAAGTGTGAAATTTCTCCCAAAATGTGGCCTATGGTATGGCAGAAACTACACACTCACACTGTAAGTACTCTTACTTTGTCTGTGAACTGTAGTGGATAGAAGATAGACCATAAAAAAGCTGGCACATGGAAGGTTAAAGCAATGGGCATTGAAAAAAAGCAACATATATATACAGTAAAGTGAGTAGGCAGCAAGTTGGCATCTGCTGCTATTTCCAATGACTGTGTGATGGTGGGTATCATGTTTCCATTCAGGTTGCACAGATGCAAACGTACACACCACATACCGGTCATGGATTGTCGACATGATCCACTAAAGATCAGCTTTCAAGATGAACACATCATCAGCATATGCAATGTAGGCTTTGAGGAGGAGTCCTGAAATAGATTAATAGCTGCACATCATGGGAGCTGTGCCATCATCACATTATATCAACATAACCATCTGCACGCTATCAGAGGTACAATATGTAGCTACAATATGTGATTAAAAGGATGGCTGCTCAGAAAGCTCTGGGGCCGTGTTATTCTTTATTGTAATGGTAGATGATTTGTAGGAGAATCATTGTAATACAATGTGGTGTAATGTATGCATATCTCAACAAAAAGAGCAAGAGCATCACTGACACAAACCTGAAACAGCTTCAGGTTTGTTGAAATACAAATAGTTTATGAAAGATACGTATGAATATGATGTGTTAATTAATTGTTCTACAGTATTATGACAAATTAGCAAAACTCATTATGTTGCCCTCTTCCTCACAAGGGAATAGTTGGATATGTTAGAAATTATGCTTATTCAGTTTCTTTTCTTGAGTTTAGAAGATATCATTGTTTGTCTGCTAAATGTGGAGCTGGATCCTGGAGGCATTTAGCATAGCTTAGCTCAACTTAATGTAGCAACTGGTTGCAGCTAGCATGGCTCTGCCCAAACTCTAAAGCTGATTTAACAAAATATTTCATTTTAATCTAATCTGTTTATCCTGTACACAAAATGAAGTGTAAAAATGACAAATTTGTCTACAGGAAGTTACATGCTAATCACATCTTAGCTAATGGCAGCCAAGTGCAACAGTGCTAGCTAACAAATTGTTTAGATGTCTGTTTTGTGTGTGAATTAACCAGAAGCTACAACATGTTAATTAAAGAGCTGGTAAATGCTTTTTTATTTTTATTTTTTAACTTTATAGGGAGCTAGGCTAGCTGTTTCTGCTTGCTTTTGGTCTTATTGCTAAGCTAAGCTAAGTTAATCACCTCCTGGCTCTAGCTCCGTACTAACAACACACAGACATGAGAATAGAACTTTCAGAGAGAAAGAGCGCTAGCATGTTAACAAAAAACTGTTCTTTTAATGCTAATTATGCTACCTCAAGATAAGTCAATTTAATTTATTCATCTATGTATTTATATCTGAATGTAATCTGTAATGCATAAAGCCAGTTACTGTAAGATATCAACCCATTTTCCTTATCATATTAGACATGATTGTTCACAGTTTATGGTTTTTACTTTACTTGGTGGTCAAGCAAGCATGAAGACCACAAAGGGTATAATTAAGGAAACAGTAGCCAGTCAATTTGGCAGGTAAACAAGGCACCAGCAATGGGAAGGCAACCAGGCAAGATAATAAGACATGTTACGGCAGCTAAAACAGTCTGGCCGAGTCTGTGAGTTAAATGTAGCATATACAGTAAACAGGGTGCTTGATGAGCCAATGAGGTGCAGCCGAGCATGGAAGTAGCAGGGCAGTGGTTAGCAGATGAGGAGCAGGTGGGCAGGAGACACAAAATGAGGACATCTAGTGGGCAGGTGAGGCATGAGCGGATTTTAAAAATAAACCCATTACACATGAGACAAGGAGATTAAAGCCTCGTTTGCATGACAGTAGTATTACCTGGGGGTCTTGGATCATAATAACTGCAAGCTGACATTTCTGTAACAGCAGAAAATTCCTCACCAAACGCCAACAAAAAGTTTTATTTGTGTGTAATTTGATGTCCAAGTCTAACCATTTCTTGTTTTGTTTTTTTTTCTGTATTTTTGACCTAGTCATTCCGGGTCAAGAATTAGTTGGCTGCAGTAGAAATTATTAATGAGACCATTCTGGTTGCACATTTGAGAGGCTCATCCAGCTACTCAGCATGGAGACCCATTACAATCGAGATAATCCTCAGGATTTGGTCAGTAAATGAGTGAAACGGAGACTATGTTTATTCTGGGCAGTGTGCCACACTAAACAGAGACATGGGTGGTAAATTCTTAAATCCCATGAGGTCCCTGCTTAGTTCTAGTCAGTGCCAACTGGGCATAAGGAATACAAACAGAAGGGAGAGGAAGGAGGAGAGGTGCAGATGTTGCCTTGACAGTATGAATTTTAGTGAAAATAAGATTCATTTAGAGGAAAGTAAGAGCTGTTATGGGCTGACTAAATGAAAAAAAAATACATCTCTGTGTAAATGATGCACTGAGAGGTATAGCTGTCACCAGAAAATGAACATAAAATCGAGATAATAAAGGTTATTATCACCACGCATTAAGCTGAATGTATAAATATTCAAATGAATAACAACCGCCACATTGCCAGATGTAGCACTGCTGGTTCAATCAATTACTGGATAAACTATTTGCAAAAATGAAATGAATGCAGTTGTTGAGGGAGTCTTTTAACAACACTTCACATGAAGAATGCTCCACAGAATAAACACTAAAAAACTACTTCAGCCAAACTTGAAATTACTTTTGTGTGTGTCCTTTTCTTGGAACAGTGTGCAGAGCACGGCAATGACCCTGCTGCAATTTCCTCTGAGAGAGCCAATTTGACATTATCATGTTTTTCATGATAGAAGCATCCCTCCAAACCGCACAAATTATTCCAAACGACAAGACATCCCAGCAGCCGCCTGCCTTCCGCATGTACATGCTGTGCTTACAAGCATGTACTTTCTGTCTCTGTGCGGCTTGTCATGTGTCACGCTTTACTTTTCTCTCCTAATTTTATGACAGGACCTGTTGTTTTTTTGGCGGCATAACAAAGAAATATGATGTGATGATCCCCTCTGTGGGAATGGTGGGATAACAAAGACAGAGAGCCACTCTGAACCCTGAGGTGGAAAAACAGACCCGACACTGAGTGTGATGAATATACTCGTCTAGTGTATATTCACACATACACACACACACACACACACACACACACACACACTCACACACATACTGTAAAGAAAAGCTTTTGTTACTCCTCTCTCCTGTCATGCCCATCCATTTCTCCTCTTTCTGTCTTTCTCTGCCTGCCTTTCAACTTTATTTGACTCATTCTTCCTCTTTCTGCTCCGCTTTATATCGTGCATTAAAATTCCACTCCACTCTCCAGTCCTTCACCCCACATCTACTCCCTCCATTTTCTGAAAGCAGGAATGATACACCGGGATTAAGCTAAATTCCTTGTCTGTCTCACTAATTGCTTGCTAAATGCATGATGGAGAAAATCATTTTCAGCCAGCATCGAAGTGAAAGAGCCTTTCAGCATTGTTCTGGTTGTCAAGGCAACGCAATTAAAAAACCACCAAGAACAAATGTGCACTCAGGATAGGGAGGTTTTAACGCAGGCATCTCTGCCTCTCCCTCATTCTTGCCTCGCTTTAATTCCCCCTCCTTTTGAATTCTGATTTTGTTCTTGTTTCGCCGCCATTCTGTCTTTAAGAGTTTTGTTTTCAAAAATCAAATTCCTGCAGTTTAAAAGAAACGACACCTTCCCTTGTAAGAAAGGATTCAAGCCGAAATGTTAGAAGACGCTGACAAAACAATAACACTCATCTTTCAGAGACACATTGGAAAAATTACCAAGTTTGTTTTTTTGTGTCATGTATGTTCTTTCTAATTGTTTCTTCTCTTTTACTGCCAAAGCAATACTTCCTTCTCCTCCAACTCTAAAACTCCCTACGTCTCTTTTAGAGTTGTTCTCATGTATTTATTGTACAGTTAAGTCCAATGTGTGAGAAAGGCCAGAAATATGCAATGTCTCCCACCTTGGTTGCCCCAAACTCTCTCCTTCCCTATATTTTTCTCTCTCTTTTTTAATTAGTTCCTGGTGTGTTGAAGACGTGATAGTAATTTACGAGTTCAGCCTTGGGTCATACTGAACTCCGGGGATTAAAGGAAGGAGAAGAGAAATTTGAATAGAAAAAAAAACTCCGGAGTCCAGCTAAACATAACCATTTACCTCACTCTCATTTAGCAGGAGCCCTCCTCCCTCTCCCCTTCATACGGACCCCTCATCAGGATGATGTATGTGCGGGTATGGAGCCCATTTCTCCAACCACCTGTGTATTGCTTGCTTGTCTGGCAGTGTAAGATGTCAGCCAGAGCAGTGATGATATCATTACTCAAAACATTACACAGATTTGTGGAGCAGAGGCATACCCAGGATTGTGGATGAAGAAGGGAGAAGAAAGGGGGATAAAAAAAAAAGAAAAAGAAAAAAGAAAGCCATGTTCGGAGAGAGATTCTGTCACCGGGGCCAGATGTTGTTCTTGCTCTACTTTCCTTTCCTCTGCAGAGAAAACACACTCTGATCCAGACAATTTGAGAAACTATGTGCAAGTGCCAAAACATAGCTTTGGCTTGTTATGTGACAGTATGTCTCGTGTTAGACTGCCAGAACTGGGTCAGTTTACCATTGAAAATCGACTCAAAGACATCTAGCTGATGGGTTGAAATAGTGTGACACCATTGCAAACCTACTAAACAAAAGCTTCACTAAATGAATTAGAACTGAATGTATTCATCTGTAGTTTCTGTCTTTTGATTAGCATTTTCCTCAGAGCTCTTGGCTTATAGGATAATTTGCATTTGTTTTACATGTGGTTGTAATTAAAGGTGCCTTAGGCTCTATATGTATAGAGTTATATCATGGGAAATATATAGGATCCAGTATTTCTGGAGCTTGACCCATACCAGGGACTAAAATTTAGGACATCTTGCTCTCCTTCAGCTTTATGGAAATAGAACACTATTTCAAAGTTTAAATTTAGAGGGATAGTTCAGGTTTTTTGAAGTGGGGTTGTATGAGGTACTTATTCATAGTCAGTGTTTTACCTACAGTGGATGGCGGTCAGTGTGGAGTTTGGAGAAGCAGACAGAGGTCCAGGCATGGAAGTGGAGCAAAGCACTGCTGTGGACAGGGTCAGCAGAAAAAAGTGTTTTAGCTCCAAAAAAAGGCCCACCAAAAAAAAAAAATATATATATCAACATCTGTTTAAGTGTATGCTGTAGTGAGCATATTCTCACCACATTACCTTGCTGTCAAACAGCCCTTTCCCTCGGCACTACATTGTCTCAACTGTAGAACTTAGATATTCCTACCAAGCAGCAACCGCTGTGGCTGTGAAGTGAATGCAGAAGTGGCAAATACTGCAGTTCCTTGAATGGCCACTTGAGGCTGGCTACAGAATGAGTCAATCTCCGTAAGTCCCCATGTTAAAATGTCCAACTTCACAGCAGAAATAAACATGTTTACAGCCTGGTACAAAAAACTGTTTAGGTCTCTATAGCTAATTTCTCCATTCATGACAACTGTACTGAGGCTGATTTTTTTTTTTTTTTAATTCAACTATTAAAATTGTATTAAGGCTTTAAGTTATGCATAATTAACAGTGTGGCCGTGTTGATTTACAGGAGTGCTATTACAGGTGGCCTGTATGAGCAGTCAGATGTCATTCAACCCACCTTAGGTCCACTGGCAGTCCACGTCTTTGCAGATTTTAGCCGAATTAGCAAAGAGGCGGCTGAGGCAGGACTGCAAAGATGGCGTTGACCAGAACCACAACATTGTGAGCTTCAAAACGGCTCTTCAGAAACCCGTGGGTGATGTTTTATACTGTCTATGATTCCCAACTGTGCCACGCATGAAGTATTACGCCACAGGTCTGACGCCACAACTGTGATTGGTATACCGCTAATACAGAAATGTGTGTAGTATTACACAATGAGAGTATAACAGTGGAGTATTCCTTTCAGTACTTCATTAAACTGTGACTTCACTGGAAAAGGTTTTCAATTGGAACCCAAGACCATTATACCAATATAGTGCAATGAAGGGCAAACCCCAACTAAACCAGCTACTCAAAAAGGCTAATATGCTATTATTCAGTTATAAATGCATAGTATACATTTGTATTTTAGCATAAATCAAGTATATTTCTTATATACTTATACTGAGTTGTACCAAAGCTGTCCTGAGATACACAGCAGCAGTAGTGGTATTTTTTTTCCCCCCTTGGAAAACAAATGGTTTTGTAAAAAGGTTCCATTTTTAGCTTTTATTAGCAGTTTCATGCATTAATATGATTAATTATGAGGCACAACTATCATCATCACAATATGACTCTTGAGAGAGGAATTTTCAGAGAGGAGGAGAGGGAGACGCCAAAGTAGACTCCTCACATACACTCTGTGCTGTGATGAACCATTATTTTAAGATCAGATCGAATCACTGTACTGTATCATTTCTGTTGGCTGGAAAACATCTCTGATCTCCTGACCTCCGCGCTGATTCTCTGGGTATAGGTGCGCGTGGGTGAGTGCATGTGTATTGCGTGAAATGAGAGCTTGTGTGTGCGTGTGTGTCCTCCTATCCCAGACTGCACTGGTGTGATGGATGGAGTGAGGCGTCTCTCCAGCTGGTGATCGTAATGAAGCTTTACCCCCACTGTGTGTGTGTGTGTGCGTGCATGCGTGTGCATGAGGGGACGGCTGACAGGACTAGATTATCCTTTACAAAGTTGTCCTCCAGTATGAAGGGCTGATTCTACTACGGGGAACACTGAGACACACACTCACACACGCACACACACTCTGACCACCGCCTTGGAGATGATGAATGTGGGACTCAGTGTAGCTCTCAGCTCCAGGGATCCAACTTGGAGACACGGAGACCCAGTTTCCCCTTTTTTTAACTGCGAAAAGTGGAAGCAGGGGCCACAATGGAGCCGTAAGCAGAGACAAAGATGGGTGATGTGCGCAGATGGTGGCCAGGCTCCGGGGATCAGGCTGGTTGATGTTGTTGGGAGTTTCTCTGCAAGTCGACTGGAAGTGTCCTGACCTGCCACGGTGGATCCTGTGAACTGTTGCCACCTCTCATGACAGGTGTTTTATCATTCTCATGATAACCTTACACATATTCCATGTCACTTCATGTCTGGAGAGTTGCTAATTTAATTCCCTTGATTAAGACACATACGAATGAGGAAAAACCTGAATAAATGAGCAAATGGAATGGAAATTCTTCCATATGGGACTTGAGGTATCACTGAATGCTTAGATGTGACTCATTTGCTCTGGCCTTCATAAAATGCGTTTTCTTCCACATGTTTCTTTGGACAAAGTGAAATGGAAACAGACTTAGTGAATAAGTCATGACGTACATAGAGCACTGAAGCTTCTGCAACCTAAAACCTAAAATGCGAAATTGAATTTTAGGTTTCTGTCTTATCGTTGTGTGCTCTTTTTCTGCAGTGGTTTATCTCCATGATTCACATCGTCAATCATCATCAGCATAGTGGACACAAACGTGCATTCATTTGCATTTTTTATTGCTGATTTCCGGCAAGTTCAGTTAACTTGCTGTACATTTGGATGGAAAACCGACTATAGCTCAATCCAAATGAACACCTATGGGAGATTTTGGGCTGACATACAAGACAGCAATTTCTGCCACTCTTTTGACAGCTGGACAGTTTTGTCTGTTTATTTGCCACAAACAGCAACTGTACAGCCATTAGCTGGAGCTAGCTATCACTGTGTAGAGTGTCTGAAGTTATTCCACCAGTCCAGGTCTCTCTCTTATTTTTCTTCAGGCTCCTCTCTTTTCCTCTTGAAACTTTATGACAGAAGTCATACAGCTTCAGGATAAGTGTGAAGTTTAGTGTAATTCAGATGTGTCTTTGCCTCAATGCATATGACCATGGGTGAATTTGGCTCCTCTCTTGTGCACTTGTATTGTCTTTAAATGCAAACACACTTCAGTCTGAGTCAGGCTGTGTTCTCCACCACATCATTAAAAACACTAAATGAGAGTATATATTTAGGAAGAATAATTGCAATTGCAACTCGTGGTGGACAAACACCTTGTTAAGACTGATTTGAACCCTGATGAAGACCTGACTGAGATTTTCTCTGTGTGAGCGCCTGAAGTTTGCACTTTTGCTCACATTTAAAGTTTCCAACCTTTTTTTCCTCTAGAAAAGTGGTTTGTTTGTAAGTGCATCTATAAAGTTACCAATTTAATAGTCTTAACACTATCTCTTTGGACTGACCTCACTGAGACACTAGTCACCCATCTACATCTGTAAAATAGATAGGGACTTGTTAGCGAATACCAAGTATATTCATGCCTTTCTGGGGTGCCTTAATTGCCTCTTGTCCTTTTTGATCTTCAAAAATCAAGGCAATTCAATCATCTCCGTGTATGAATGATCAGAACTGTGCAGTTCAGCATGTGAGCTCAGCAAGACATGGCTGAACTTGACTGACTTTCTTTCTGACCCGTATGCACTCACATGGTTTAACTTTATGTAGCATTCTTTCCAGAAACTTTGAAAATAATTAACATTGATTTCAATGGTGAAAAGCTCTCAGCTGTGTTATCTGGCAGGCTGCACGCTGCAGCGGATTTGACGCCAGGCTGACCAAAAGTCAACATGGAGGACAGTCACTCTACTCTGTAATAGGTTAAGATCAATTCACAGGGCTCGCAGTATATTGATCACTTGGCCACGCGCTGTGGTAGCAGAAGAAAGTTCATCAGCACCTGCTTGTTAAAGCCACATGCTGGTGTTACTACCTGTTCCTTCATTTTGTGCTGCCATTGACCATCATTCTAAAAGTGTTATTTTTGCTTTGCAAGTCTTTTCACATTGACAATGAATGAAAAAGTGCGAAATAACGGTGCTTTTCTTATCTTACAGTAGCCCTCTGCATTGTATTCTTACCTTTTCACTTTAGTCAAATAACCAGAAAATGTTGCCTCATTCCACTTGAAAATTTTATGCCTACAGCACTTTTTACTGAACCCAACAGTGCTAAAACATGGACTTTATGAATATCATATTCAAACAGTATGAGTGCACTCACAAACACACCACAGCGCCTAAGACAAAATACCTCCGAGTACTCATATATGCAAAATGCTAACATATTCCTAAGTGCCACAGTGCCATGTTACATTGCTGCCAGCCTTGTAATTTTCATATGAATATTGCATCTGTGCTTCCTACCCCTCTCACTCCGTGTTATTGTGTCAAATGCGGGGCTAGATTTGTCTTTTCGTAGTAACAGAGGAGGGCTTCCACCGCCTGCAGCCAGGTTCTGGGGCCTGCCTGGGTAAGATTGAAGCTTTTCTTTCTGCTTGGTGAGCGCAAAGGGGCGAGGGGGGAGAGGAGGGAAAGGGAGGGTGAGACGGGGAGGGGGAAAATGGGCAGGGGGCGATGGAGGGTGGAAAGAGGGGGAGGCGGGGGGTGCTTCAAAAGACAGACCCCCAGCGTTGTGCCTGAGGTTTCCATCTGTCGGCAAGAGGGTTGCAACATATAGAGAAACACTGATTGATGCATGCGCACGAGTGCTCATGAACATCATCATCATGCGTGCATGAAAACACACACTGTTTTTTTTTTTTTTGTGGGTGATGATGACAGAGCAGGGTGACAGACAAGCTGATCCTCTAAGGCTTTGCCTTATGGAAGAAACTGCGTGCAGGGCTTTGTGCATTTCAAGGTTTCAGGATCTTTAGAGCCATCTTGGGCGCTGTCCTAAATCCAGAGGGCCAAATGCAGATGCTCACAAGAATTCAGCTCTATTTAGCGGGGGCTTCACAGTATCATAAATACATCAACACTAAAAGCAGTCTGTGGCAGAAAAGGCATGATCAGTGCTTACTGCGCCAGTAATGCTGTGGATCATAAAAGTATAGTCTTAGTGTTGTAGAAAACCTTATTCAGCCAGTTTCAATTTTGTGAATGTTTCATCATATATAAGCCTCGCTTCCACAAACCCAGGGAGAAATAACCATGATTCTCTGTAGATGAAGAAGCATCTTATCCAAGTAGAAACCCTCACAACTAACATTCAGACTCACTTTATTGTGTGGCAGTTGACAATGAGTGCACAGACGCCAAGAAGGCAATAGGGCACAGGTCCCAAATGCTGTAGCCTTGCCAGGGATAATAACAGCAGCAGAAGTAATATATTCATGCATGCATAGAGTGATCTGTTTCACCCCCAGCCAAAAGCACGCTGGCAGAACTCCTCAGCTGAATCACCACTCAGTTCAGCAGTTTCCCTGAGAGCCAGTCAAGCAGAGTGGTGGTAAGGGTGGGGAGGGTAAGTGTACAGGTGGGCACCGGTAGAAAGGTAATATCAATCAATCACTTTTTCATATGGCTGATGTAAACATCTATTTTGAAACGCACTCTCTTTTTTAACACACAAGTGGTTCAGTTCAAAAGCTTTTACAGTTTCTATTTTAAACACCTAAAAAACTAACAGTCTTTCCCTGAAAAAAAAAGGAAAAAAAAGGCTTTAGACAACAAACAGCAGTGGCGAGTCGACTGAAATTAATGGACGAAGATCTGGGTTGTTCGCATTAACAGTGACAGCCACCATGGCTGAACAGATAAAGAACGACCCGCACTTACTCAAACTGCATCAGCAGAAACTGCTTCATCGAGGGAGACAGGTGCGCTAATAGGGAATGTCGCCTTTCAGTCGAGACATAAAGTGTGAACAAGAAGGAAAACACTTAATGGGATAGTTTGACATTCGGGGACATATGCTTATTAGCTTAGAAGATTGATACCACTCTCATGTTTGTGTGCTAAATATGAACTACAGCAGCTGCCAGCTAGCTTAGACTAGCATAAAGATTGGAAACAGTCAAACAGCTAGCTTGGCTTGATGCAAAGATAACCACATCTGACTTACAAGACCTCTAAAGCTCACTATTTAACCTTCATCCATCCATCCATTTTTTTCCGCTTATCCAGAGTTGGGTCACGGTGGCAGCAGGTTTAGCAGGGCACTCCATACGTCCTTCTCTCCAGCAACACATTCCAGCTACTCCTGGGGGATCCCAAGGTGTTCCCAGGCTAGTTGGGCTATATAGTCCCTCCAGAGGATTCTGGGTCTGCCTGGGGGTCTCCTCCCATTTGGACGTCCTCCAAAGGAAGGCGCCCAGGGGGCATCCTAATCAGATGCCCGAACCACCTCAGCTGCCTCCTCTCGACGCGAAGGAGCAGCGGCTCTACTCCGAGCTCGCCCCGGATGTCCGAGCTCCTTACCCTATCTCCAAGGCTGAGCCTGGCCATCCAGCAGAGGAAGCACATTTTGGTCGCTTGTATCCGCGATCTCATTCTTTCGGTCACTACCCAAAGCTGATGACCATAGGTGAGGGTTAGAACGTAGGCAGACTGGAAAATCAAGAGCTTTGCCTTCCAGTTCAGCTCCCTCTTCCCCAAAATGGTCCGGTAGTACTGCTGACACCGCACCAAACCGCCGGTCCGTCTCATGCTCCATTTTCCCATCACTCATGAACAAGACCCCGAGATACTTGAACTCCCTTGCTATTTAACCTTATTAACCTCATTTAACTATTTATTCTATTTGTTACATCCAAAAAACTGAGTGTAAGAATAAAAAGCTGTGGGTGGCTGGGTGCAGTGGCTTCCGTTGCTTCCTTGGTCGACCTAAGAACAGTTTTGTTCTGATGAAACAAAGATAACCTGTTAATTATTGAGATTTACAGGTGTGGTTAGGTCCAGATTACCTTCCAACAGAGCTAGGCTAGCTGTTTTCCCCTGCTTTCTCTCTTTATGCTAAGCTATGCTAAAGGGCGCCTGAGCCTAGCTTCATATTTAACAGACAAATACGAGAGTCTTTGCGAATGAGCATACTTCCCATTATTTCAAATTGTATTCCCTGTTAAAGATCAGCCAACTTTTTCATATCTGTCACATAAACATCCAAGCAGGCTAGGCTTGTATCTTTTCCTGGAAAAATCCTTTGACAAACATGTGATTTAAGAAAGCAGAAACAGTGGGTTGTCAGTCAGTGGAGGGGCATGGCGTTAATAGTGATAGAAACTAAGGCTGAGGAGACAAAGAAACAACCCGCACTCACTGAAACTGCAACAGCAGAAAGCGATTTGATGCTCAGAGGGAGGCAAGCGTGCTAATAGAGAAAGCTGCCTTTCAGCCAGAACTGAAGTGTGAACACCTGTATTGGGTTTTCAAGAAAAGCACTTAATGACTGGGGAAAGTTACTTATACTTTCAAAACTGACAAGATGTTTTAATTTGATAGTCTTTTAACTAGATACTAATTATGTTTTTTGTCCCAACAGATTAATTTGCATCTATTGCAAAAGCAGGTACTTGGAGAGCCGTGTGCAAAAGACTACTGCGTCTCTTTGTATTTTTGTCAGAAAAATGAGGGGCCGCTGCAGTCGGAGATTTGACAGGGACTAAAAGAAGAGAGCACATCCCATCTGTCCTCCCATCACTGCCTCTGCCTCCAGTACACACGAGAATTGATTTTAAGCTTCTCTTGCTTGTCTATAAAACGCTGAATGGCCTTGATCCACAGTACATGTTAGACCTGCTAAAAAGTGAGGAGCCATCCGGACCTCTCAGGTCATCAGGTACTAGTCATCTTGATGTACCAAAGGTCAGTTCACAGGGTGGCGGACCGTTTTATTTTCTATGCTCCTGCCTGAATCGACCTCCTGAGGATTTGGTTCGCCGAGGCTCTTACTTCTGCCTCAAAGCGTTTTGTGTTGCCTTTCAGAAACGACTGTTGCATCTTAGCCATTGAATAGATTATGTGTGTGGTTTCTTGTGTATTTTTTTTTGTGACAGAGCTGTAGTGAATGGGTCTATATTTTTTGTATTTTCATGTAGAGACAACGCTGTTTTCTTTTTGAAATGTACTTTGCAAATAAAGTTTGCCTTGACTTGTTTTGCATTGAAAATCGCACCCTGTCTTTGCAACCTATAACTCACTGACATGAAACACACTTATAATGAGCTCAACTTACGCTTTCAGACTTACAGTGTTGTTTCCTTATCCATTAAGGATATGACCAATCCTGGAAAGGACTTGGTGCAATACTGGCTTTTTTGTGTGAAACTACACCCACGCATATTTTTAAGACCTTGCCTGCACAACAACTCAGCCAATAGCATTAGTTTTGTGCTTATTTGAACAGGTTTCATTCTGTTCTAGTCAGCAAGGGAACTCATTTTGGAGTAGACACAATAACAAACAGAAAACACAGCACATGACATTTGTAGGCTAGCTGATAAAAATAGAAACTAACTAATAGAACTAGTAGAAAACACATTGAGTAAACATATTAAAACTGTTATTGTCTTATCAGGGTCTCAGAGTAACAATCAGGATCATGAACGTTATTCCAAATTGATTTCAAACAGTGTAAATACACTATGAAATATACTCACATTGTTTCTAAAGTTACAGCATATGGCTTTAATTCTATTGTGACAAATGAAAAGAAAAAACAAGAGAGAGAAACTCTCGCATCTGGACAGTCACTTCACAGTTCACCATCTGATCTGGAACCATTTTGGCTGCTTAATCTGTTTATGACTGAAGGTAGGAAATGAATAGATGCAGGAACAGCGCTTGGAGGAACATTTATTATCTCACAAAAGGAAAAACTACATTTCATCCACAAAAAATAAGGATCGTAATAAAAGAAAAAAAAAAGAAAAAGAAAAAATCAACGAACAGGAGCCTTCGATAAAAGAGACAGCCAAACACATTTGGATATCAAAAAGAATGCGAGAATGGGTTATATTTTGAAGCAAATCAAACCCGCTGCAGAGGACAGAGGTTGTTGTTGTTTATTGATGTTCTGTGATAATGACACATAGCTCTGACACACAGCGTCCTTAGTTACTATCCTCAGCTGAGGCAAGCAGTAGGAGTGCGTGTGTGTGTGTGTGTGTGTGTGGATCAGCTGCGTGTATCCACTTGCATCTGCATTCATGAGCGTTACAGCATGCAAGCATGCCCTGGTTGATCTGTGAATGTAAATATACAGTAGGTGCATATGAGCGTGTGTGTGTGTATGGATGGTGAAATCCCTGCTCCAAAAGAACTCCAAAGGCAGCCACTCTTTCGGAAGGTTGCATCAGTGTTGCGCCGCAACATCGAGCCCTCTGTGCTCTCCCTGGGAAAACAATAGCTTATCTACCCCCCCACCCTTGTCCGCATCTGACAACATCAGCATTCAAGCTCTCTTTAGCACCCAGGCAGCGATGAGCTACTTAGCAGTGCAAGCCCATAGGATTAACTGCTGATCTACTCATTCACTTTAAGCACTGCAAACAGCCGACTTGATGATAGCGAGGGTTTAAAAGTTGTAGGTGAGGCACTTATCGCCAGATGAGCCACTTGATGTCTCATCTTTCACTTTGTAAACTTTCACTGCAGTGAAGGCGATAAAAAACAGGCCACAATGGTGGTGGGATGACTCCGGTGGCCTCTCTGTGGGAAGAAAAGATCCGCTCAGAGCGAGTGTGTGCACCCAAAGCAATGGCATGCAAATGAATTCAGCTGCCTTTTGTCTTCCGGAGGCCCTTAAGGCGTAAAGTCTGGTTGCCTTATGGGGTGATGCTGTGAGGACATTGAGGTGCACTGGAGCGTTTTATTGACAGAAATAACAGGAGGAGGATTTTATTTTGATGTATTTTGGGTTAAATGAGAGCAAATTATTCAGAGGTGTATGAACCTATAACCATCAATAGAGGGTATTGAGTTTTATTGTGAGGTTTACTATTATTGTTAGAGCTTAGGGCGTGAGCTGTGTCCTTGATTTACTACCTTAGTATTGACTGGATTGAGCATTCTCACTTCAACAGATTCTTGTTTGGATGGTTGCTTTTTCAAAGATGAAACTGCGACTTGATTTGTGTGGCGGTCAAGGAAAGGACTGTGCAAAGACCTTTAACAACGCTCCCACAGTCCTCATTAAAGACGTTATCTGTGAATGCTGCTTCAACCCAACAGCGCGAGAACCATCTTGAAAGCCTTTATGTTGAAATGCTCAAATGAGAACAACTTTTTTTTTTTGAACATCTTGTTTTCTCCCCCCCCCCTCCTCTTTCTTTCTCGTCAAGCATCTGATGGAGTTCAAGATATATCGAAACAAACCTGCATCACATCATCCGCCGGCTGCTTCCAATATCCAGCTGCCCCGAAGGAATACAGTGTTATTGGGAAACAATGACAATGTCTACAACATACAGTGATGCAGTGTGTGTGTGTGTGTGTGTGTGTCCATGTGATACATTTCATTCAGGAAGTCCCATGACCCTTTTACTACGACGCACATGCTCGGGCAAATTCTTTCTCTTTCTCGCACAGCCACCCACTCGACCCCACACAAACACGCACACCAAATCATCATCAGCTTCACAATATGTCCTGGGGAGAAATAAACACATGGCTCAGAGTTTTCTTCTTCTGCCAAAAAAGATGCATAGCTGCTATTTATAGAAACTAGCCATTTTTCTCAAAGCATAACTAGGGAAAAGAAGAGAAAGAATAATAACTGTAGAAGACAATCACTTCCTACTCAGAAGTGGGAAGAAAAACTCCACTCATTTTTCTTGTATTATTGAATCATTTCTTGCCCTCAAGAAGTAACTGAGATACAGTGAGAGGGGGGAGAATTAAGCGCAGTGTTATGGAAGCATTTTAGAATACCAAATGTTAATTCAGCAAGCTGAGTCTCGAAGTTTCCGCCTGCCTGGATGCATTTTTGGGGGATAAATTAGGCTTAATGTTTCATGAGGCACGAATATATCTTGCAGTTTAAGACTGTAGATTTACAGTATGTGTTGTGTAGTCGATTCATCTGAAATATTGGGAGGAAAATGCTCCCAGTGAAGGTAACGCTAATTAGCGCCAACACTACCCAAACAGCTCTCTCCACGAGTTCAGCAACCCTTTCTAGTATTCTTTTTGCTGAGCGGTTCATTGCATTAATCGAACCACTCCTGCAGTGTGGTGTTTGTGGATGAGGAACACTTCCCTCAGTGGAACAAATTAGCTCCATTAGCCGTATGATAAAAGGGAGAATCTCCATTTCCCCCATGTGAAGTCAAGCAGCTAAATAGAGCTCCTTGTGATGCTCGACAAGGTTGGCAAGATTCTGTTGACCGCTGTGCCTGCGCTGATTTGTTTTGCAACAGTTAAAAGCTCACTTCATTTATTTATTTATATATTTTTTTTGCTCATCAATGTGTGATTTTCCATCTGTGTCTATTAAAAGATCTACAGGAAGTAGCGTACCCTACAGTTCACCCCCACTCCTAGGTCGCATGGGACTTAGAGTTCATGGGAACCAAAAGCAGTTTTCCGACTCCTGTGTCTTCTTTGCACGTCTTCACATCCTGCCGCTGCACTCGTTCTCCCCACTAATCATTTTCAACCCCCCACTGCCACCGCAACCGCCACTTCCTTCCATCATCTGTTTTTTAAAAAAATCCTCATCCTCGATCTTGCTCCCGCCACCTCGTTCCCTTCACTGTCTTCCAAGTCTCTTTCTGAACATCCCAGCTACACCGCTCGCAGACTTAACGACCTTTCTGCTGCTCCTTTTAGCCCCGTCCTCCTTTCATTCTCTCGCCTCCTATTCTCCTGAATCAGCTTAATTGCTATCCTCCCCTCCATCTGCGTGTTTGCAGCGTTATCTCTCATCTCCATCATGTTTCTGTTCGGCTATTTTCGCTCTCTGCCTGAATCAGCTAGATCGCGCTTACATGAGCCGATGCACACACACACATATCTAATCGGGCACATGTGTGACCCCCAAAAACCTTTGACCCCCTCCTTCCTGCTTGTCTGGGCCCTATTAAAATAAGCGCTGATTGGAAAGCTAACAGGAGCCTGTAATGAAAGAGTTCTGCTTCTCGTTCCTTCCTTCTTCTTTTGTCTCAGCTCTGCTCTCTCTCACCGACTCAAATGAAATAACTAGGACAATCAAGATGGCTGATTGGAGTGAAGGATATTGGAAATGTGTCTGCGGTTTCACAAATTGCTGACCTAATACCAGGGAGTGGATCCGTTCCTGTTTTGTAGGTCAGTACTGCAGCAAAAGTCGATAAGAGTGTGCGCGCCTCAGATTAGCTATGCATTACATTATGCTTGACCTTAAAACAAAGCAAGTGTACTTTCTACGCAGTTTGAGCTTGAAGAACACAGATTTGATTTTTTTTTCGTCTCCGGCAAATTGATATAATGAGTTGCAAATTGTTGTCAGGGTGCTGTTTCGCTGAGAAGATTGTTACTTGGTTTTTATGTTATTGTTGTAGCATTCCTCACACCCTTTCTCACTGAGTGCTCCGCCAGCACAGCTGCTACCCAGTTGTTCACTGCTGTTCTAACTGGCAAGCACGTCTTCATTCATGTATAACCCCTACCAGCCAGGGAGTCTCTGCGGGTAAGCGTATGTGTGTTTGTGTGTGTAAAACTCTGAGTGTGTTGTGCTTAACTTCCACGAGCGTGCACGCACGTAAAACACAGATGCCCCTGTTCCCTACTCACTTTCCCTATGTAAGCATGTCTTGGCTAAACATGCAGTAACACTGGACCTTACCCAGACACAAAGCTCTGTGCAGAAAAGCCCGACAGCTGCACTCAATTACATTAACTACCACAAGCAGAAAACACACACACTCTCTCAAGCCACTGGCTCCAGCCATAATCAACGACTTATTCAATAAGCTCAAAAAAATGCAGCTCTCTGCTTTCTCTGTTGCACTACCACCCCCTCTCTCCCACCTTCCCTACGCACAATAAACCACACACACTTGCACACTCTCTCTTCACTGAGGGCATTTGTTTCTGGGTGAACTTCCTGCTCGGGTCAAAGTTGAGCTCTTAGGAGATAACCACGTACCTGAGCCGCAAAGAGAGAGCGCTGTTACTGGAGACAAAGGGGCGGTTAGTGAGAAAACTGCACGAGTGCGCATAAACATTCTCACGGAAGGAATGTCACACATTTCTCGCGCACACATACAGGGGAGTTAACATGTAATCCACTGGGAGGCGAGGAAGCGAGAGTTAGGGGGCGAGGGAAGGAGGGGAGGGATGGAGGTCGTATTCATCACACATCACAGCTTTGAGGATAAAAAGAAGTGCTGATCTTGGGTATTTTACAAAGTTCCCCCCTTAAGGTATACACTCGGTGTACAAGATATGTTTTTGTTAATCGTGACGTATAGAGTTAGAAAAGCTGAGGGGAGATGTCAAAACTTGATAAAGTACCTCAAGGTTGACAAAAAAATTCTGGATCCTTGTTTGGCATGTGTTTTTTTTCTGACTGAAACATATGTGGGGTATCAGTATCGATACAGATTTGGCAAGACTGGTGTGAAAAAATGTGGTTGTTTGGTAATTAGTTGGTGTATTATAGAGCTGCCAAGCGATTCTCTTTGTTTTCATCTTCAGATTAAAGGGCATTATGTGGGCAACACGAATTGGGACAGCTTGTGCTGTGTTAATCAAACCATAAGAGATTTCTTTTTTCCAGTTTTCATTGTTCAAGTAACTTAAATTTAGTGGCATTTCTCTACACTTACCAAGCTGGGTGAAGGTTAAGTCCTGAAGACGAAGCCTACTTCACATACTCTCCTGTACTTTTTCATTCATTAGGCCTGCTCTCTGTCACCTCTTATCTCTTGTGCTCTGTCATGTTTTGTTCCTCAACAAGTTATCCTTTAAAATATTCAATGAAAAATAAGTAGGCTTATGTAAGAAATGTAAGTTTTATTTATTTCTCTCCTTTGAAAAATCAGTAAATCTCTCCATGACTTAGTACATTATTCCTTTTGTTGCTCAATGCCATTATTAACATATGAATGTACGGCCTGTATATGCCAAGGTTACAACAAGTACCTTTAAGTTTTGTCATTTAACACCACCACAATCAGAACTTATAGATAAATACAGCCAACATAAACAACAAGAGGAAATCTGTCAGCTAGCTATGTCTACAAGCTTCCACGTTCCATGTGGCTAAGTTGCCTAACTTACTAGCTAGTGAACTAGCTTCTGCTCACAAGGTAATTATCAGAAGCTATTAACTTTTGCTTGCACCTCCAGTGCTGAGGCTAGTTAGCTTGCACTTCCAATGTCAAATGCAATTGAACAGAACAAAAGGTCCTCCCATATGAAGGCCAAAAAATTACAAAATTCTAAAAATAAACACTTACATAAACACACAATTAAATACATAAATAAATGAAAAATACATTTTGGTAATGAGAAGACTACATGACACAAGCAAGTTAGCTAAACTTGGTTTTAACGGTTAACCAGCTTAAAAAACAGGAAGTTTCTACTGCTCTCGAGATCGATCCAACGCTGAGTGTAATCAGAAAAGATTATTTCACGTTAGCTAATGCTAAATGAATAACTAGTGTACTAATAATATCGGCAACTGCATTACCTGTAATAATACACTGACCATGGCTTTCACTTCTTAGTATCTCTTTGTGGAGCACCCACTGGGTGTCTGGGTGTAACGTTAGGGCTAACGTTATGGAGCAATAGATGTGAATTTGCCAAGTTTATGGCACAATTCTGCACAAAGTTATTAATTCTGCACTCATGTCATGTTTTTGTCCCTCATACTCCCAAATGTTGAATGCTAAAAAGAAACAGACAGCTTATAGCTGACATTTGATAACCAAAACTATGTGGGCAAAAGTGTCTTGTGTCAGTGTTAATTGGTAATACAGTATGATGTTCTGTGAGGCACGAAGCTCAAATGCCATTTCCACAAAATGTCCCAAAATCTAGTCTATATTTGAAAAATAGGAAAATATGCAAAAAAGCTGCAGTCATACTTGCCAACCTTCAGACCTTAAAAATATTGAGGTCCCAGAAAAAAATTGCAGTTCCAGAGACTTTGTCTCCTGCATTCCGGTGACTTTGAAAGAATGAAAATAACAAAATAATAAGTACAGTGCAACAGCATTTTTATCTGAAATACTGTTCAGTTTTACTTTCAATTCTCAGGAAAGGACACAGAATAATTCGCCCCTATTGCCTGTACTTGCATGAATGTCTGGCATAAACCGATATTCATCTGTTTTCATTCATTTCTTTCATTTCTTGCCCGTGCCCTTAGAGAGCATGTTCATGCCACAGCAAAGTACCGCTTACGTCATGCGTCACGTCAGCGTCCCATGTATTTCAGCAGTTATACACCCTGTAGAGTGCTAGAAACTGGTCGTGATGATGAAAATGAAAAAAAAAAAAAAGTGCAAAAAATGTGTCATAAATTGAGAGGAATAAGGGAGAACTGTGACCCTGGGAGAAAACTGGCGGTGAGCAATGAAAAACAGGAGCTGCAGTATAATTATAGTTTATATTTCCCCACTAAAAGTGAAGAGAATTCAAATTTCTGTTTGACTTTCACTCCTCTCACTTACCCATATGGGAGCCAATCACTAATCACCTTCCTCTTTATCAATCTAATTAGCTGCAACTGTAGCGTGTTTCCAGCTCCTGATATGGATGCTAGGTTTCACCAACCATCCTCCCCATCACTGGCAGCATCAAGACTCTGTCTTGATTCACACTGGTGGGAGTGGAAATGGTTGTTTTGCTGACAGTGAAACCAGATTGAGTCTGCACCGAAATTCAATCAATAATGTTTTTTTTTACCCTTAAAGCAGTCTCTACTGATTGAATCACAGTTTGCAGCATCTCAACCATTCAGTACACATTTAGCTGGAAAAGCAGCTGTTTCCAGGGGAAAAAACAAAAAACAAACAAAACAGCTCATTGCAGTCTGGTGTCTTTCTCACAGCTATACGCTTTAATCAAATGTTTGCTTGAACTGCAAGCATGAGCAGTCATATACTAAAGTTTCTGCTATTGAAATAATCAGAAATGAAAATAATGTAATCAAACAGAAACATGTTTGTATTGTTACCGTCTCACTCTGCTATAAATAAAGTTAATTTACCTGAACAACGTGTCAAAACATTTATCGCTGTGGTATCCTTGGAGAGCCAGTGTGCTCAAGTTAAATGGCCACATGTTTATTATGAAAGCAAATCCCCATGTTTGCTCAGAGAGACAGAGGAGGGAAGAGAGAGACATTGTTAATGATGTGGAAGACGATAAATAAGTGCTGGCTACGGCTCCTGCTCTGACACTTTAACTGGAGACATCAATTATTTATCCAAGTAAAGAGGGGTCAGGGTGTGTGTGTGTGTGTGAACGTGTGAGCCGTATGGGATTTAACTGTACTTAGGAGCTGCTCTTCAGCATAGTGATTAGAAGGTGTGTCCCTCTTCTTGTCTCGCGCACCCTAGTGCCCGCGAAAGCCCTCTAAACCCGGCCGTACAGCTGTACGACAAAGCTACGAGGGAGTTCGTCCCCTTATTCAAATCTCCATTAGATATTCATGCACTTTTCAAAGTTTCAGGAGGACTTCTTAGGGAATTCTTTAATGTAAAGGCAAATGGAAATACGCTCTGACTGCTCAAGATAAGACTTTTAATTTGCTACTGTAAATTGAAGCTATTTGTCTTCAAACCCCAACTTCTGTTTCAACGCACCCATATCTGAGACAGAAATATATCGTTTGAATTAACTTAAATGTGGGAGCGCACGGTGCCGTTATTCCACTATTTTTTGCCGCTTCACAAGGCATGTAAGTGAATTAGGAGAAGGCCACTGTAGTTTGAAGTCACTGAGCAAGGTTAAAGCTTTTTTTTCTCCATTGCATGTTGATTTGGGATGTTTTTTTTGTGTGTGTTTCAGTAAGAAAGGAACAAGAAAATCTCATTCCCCATCTATTTCTCTTTTTCTTCCTTCAACTCTCTCACATCCATCACTTCCGACACCTCTTTGTGTTTCTCTAATTTCATCTCATTACATTTCTCTCTCTCTGTCTCCGTCCTGCTCCCAAATATCCCTCCCACACGTTCCCACAACTGCTGTGCAACCCTTAAGTGCCGGTCCCAGTCACCCAAACCACAAAGCAGTTGATTCCCGAAATATTTTGCTCCAGAGGCCAAACCATTACTGACCAGTGACCATACATAGAATACCATAATCCACAGTTTATTTCTATTTTATACAGCTCATATAATTGGACTAGAGTTGAGCTCTATGAATCTCAAATGGTGGGAAAGTACCTTTGATAAAATCAGATGACACACACACATAATACACAGTGCTCTTATTGAACAAAAACTGTCTGTCCCTAGTATCCGGGCATCATAATGGTCTCCATATGGCTGCCACACACAGTCATACCAAAACACAGCACACTAATTCACACAAAATGTCGAATCTCCTCGAGGGAAACCAAAAACAAACACATCCTAAACGTTTGCCTCTATAATTCCCACCATCCTTCTTCTCTCACATCCGTTTCCCTTAAATAAAGGAGAAGAGCGTTTCTTCCCAGAAGAATTAAGGAAAAGTGTTTAAACAGGGCATATTTATGGCGCCGCGCAGGCTGCTGTGTCATATCATCGAGGGGGAGTCTTTTGAATGTAACACCGCTGTATGAATGTCCCATTGATCAGGGTGTTGCTGCTCATTTCTCACTTGGACGAGACGGAGCGACAGAGTGAAGCAAGGCGGGCGAGTATGAACAGCCAAATAAATGTCAAACTGAGGGAGTGTTAATCGTTTACAAGTGCGTGCGTGTGTGTGTGAGTGTGTGAAGCCAAATAAATGTCAGTGTTTAGGATGTTAATTGATTTTTCTGGAGTTTTATTATCCAGTGGTAATCAGAGTCATTGAGCAATGTGAAGTGTATTTTTTTGCACTTTTCTATTTTCCCGACATGTTGTATCCGTCATGTAACTGAAGTGATGGCTTTTTGCTAATACGATCAATCCATCTGTGTATTTGAATAGGGGGTCAGTGGAGGCTGGATCTTCCCAGCATGCATTAGGCCTGAGGCGGGAACATAAGTGCAGACTGCAAAAGAAATTTAGAGTCTCCTGAAATCCAGAGAGAAGCTGGAACTTTTCGCCCACAAACTCATGATCCTCTTGCTGAAAGCTGACAGTGCTAACCACTTAGCCACAGAGCGTCCGCTGCATGAACAGAACACACTTGTGACAGATTTATGTTGTCTGTGCCCTTCCTGTCTGCGCCCTGTCTAAGACAGTGCCCTCATGTGCCACAGTTGGCAGCGAAGTGCCCTTTTTTTAAACTCCACTGCCGTACACAAGTCCTCATAACTTAATGGAAAAATAGGTTGTTTGTCAGTGCCTTCTAAAATGACTCATGTGACTGCTCCAAAAAAAAGACTGATAGAAGTGTTTTGTTGATCTGCCATGAGGTCAGTTTAGGCAACAACAAGTGCTTTGTTAAATGGTAACAGGAAATAGCACTTATCTTCCTAAGAAAAAACAATATAGACTGTTTGGAGGATACAAACGTGCTTTGGGACATGTATGCTGTCGACTTGTGCACCACGTTAAACTGGATTGTGACACAGAGCCAGCAATAAGACAGGAGAAAAATGAATGAAAACATTACTCAGCTCTGCCTTCCTGGATCCAATTTCACCATCTCATCAGTACCTGAACACAAGCTGCAGCAATGCAGCCCCTTGAGTCCTTTTAACACACTGAACACCAGCTAAGAAGTAGTAAAACAGTACAGAGAGAAGGCACTCATTATTAACACGCCCACAGAGTCTCTTATCAAGAAAATGTAACATACAGAGAGCATTTTCTTTTTTTTACTTAAGCAAACGGTGGATTGATGTTGTCATTTTTCTAGCGAAGACAGCTCCCCTGAATGCCACCACGTAATATGTAAAAAGGCCGAGGTTTGGTAACGTTTTATTGTCCTGCTCTCTCTCTCTATCTGCTCTGCTGATATTTTGTTTTCATTCAAACTCAGGAATATGATTTATTTTCACCAAGCCTGCTTGGCTTCCATCTAACGCACTGATAAATCAGCGACTCTTAAGGCAGCCTTTATATAATCCTGCTATTCAGGCGATAAAATTGCCAGAGACTTACTGCATTTGCACTCACAATTTGCAGAATAACGCTCATGTACATAACAGCAGTGCATTCTCCTCAGTTATGCAAGAATAGAGAAGAAGCATAACCATAATAAAATTGATTGGGGAGAAAATGCTGAACAAAACTGAAACGTCTGAAGGAACGGAGGAGAGGAACGCTTGGGAATAGATGAAAGGGGGGGAAAAAAAATTCAGAAGCTTTATAGCACACCAGATGATGAACCCTAAATGCTCTCTCCAGAGTTGACATCGGCTCCCCACCCATTGTCTGGCCCAACACAGCTCAGTCCTACCTCTCACACAAAGCCCATCTCCACCCTTCACTGACAAGCCATTCAGTGGGGAAAACGCAACATTGATGGGCTCTGACTAGCAGCATTTTGTAGCCTGTCCGTTCTTTCAATAGGCCCTCGCTCTCCCAGACTCATGGCAAGACTTTGTAATGGAAATCTGTGACGGGCAAAACAGCACAAAAACACTGTTCCCTGCCTTCATCTGTCGCAATGATTTTATGGTCTGGGTGAAGACAGAGAGTGAGTACGTGTGGTGGGGGGGCTGTAGCTGTGTGAGTGTGTGTGGGAGATATTTATGACCGGGGCTGTTCCACAAGCCCATGGGTTAGAGTTCCGTTTGACTGAGCAGCCCATGAATTGTTCCTGCAGCAGGCTGGTTAGCAGAGCCCTGGCCATAGGGGGGCAAGGCTATTCAACACTGTGTGTTGTGTGGTGTGGTACTGTATATGTGTGTGTGTGTGTGTTTTTGTAAGTGTGCGTTTTTGATGTTTGAGGGTGTAAAAAATGAAACACATTTAAGCAGTCCACAGATACGGCAATTGGGAGTAGCTGCCATTGATTTGAATGGGAGTAGTTGCATTTGTGCCTCCCTTCAGAAGCTTAAAGGATTAATAAAGCAACAAGGACTCGTCCAGTGTTACTTCTCATGTGCCTCTGAGATGAACAGGGAGCAGGGGAGGGAGCAGAATAGAGTGAGATGGATGATGGAGGAAAGAAAATTGTTATGAGAAAAGCCTGTGGAAAGAAAAAAAGAGTAACAGAGCAGACAGAGGAATTAGGGAGAGAAAATTAGGATCTAATTAAGAGATGAAACGTTTTATTTTAAATGGACATATCGTCTATTAAGAAAGCAACTTAGTTAAAATAGTTATTTGCATGAATCAAGAACTGAATTATCTCAGCGTTACAATTAAACGTATATATTACATGTGTACTTATTATCTGATGTAATCACTTCTGAAGAATGAACAAGATGTGCACTTTCCTCCAAATATGGAGTTTTGTAATGAAACCCCTTCAGATCCAAAGCACGTGGCAAACGTAATTCACTCTAATTTGCCTCATGCATATACAGTATATGCCTTCTAGGCAATTAAAGCACGAGAGAGAGAAGACATTAAAAAGGATGCAGTTAAGGTGGCAGGAGGAGAAGACAAATAGAAAGATAAGAGAGGGGGGTGGAAAGAAAGGACAAATGCAAGTAGAGAGGAAGAGAAGACAGAAATATCACTCTGAGACTGCACTACTCCAAGACTGTTCTCCATAAAAGAAAATGCATACAGCATCATTCTCCCGCCATAGAGGAAACAGAAATTGAAAAGGGCAAATCTGAGTTCACGCACCTTGGTAAGACTAGCCACTGGCGACAGTCTATCTCCAACTCAGTGCTGCTGAAAAGGGCACGGTGAAAATACTCCAGCTCTCAGCATAAAAGGAGCTGACACACATTCCAATCCATTGGTTATAGTCAGTGTGCAGGCAAATTCACACTGAAAAGCATTTGCTTAAACTTAGAAATTTGGAGAGATGGAGATGCTCAACACAGCTCGGTAAAATCTTACAATCAGTTTGGAGAAATTAAATTATCTTCAATCATAAACTCAGCGTAATCAGAAAAGTTTGGCAGTTTCCTGACTGTTCTGCGTACACCTCAGATGACACAATCTTTTTCTCTACAAAATGTAGTTAGGATTTGGATCCACTTCAGTTCCCACCACCTGTCTTTAGCTGTATGTTACAACAGCTGCATATTGACTAAACACAGAAGGACACAGTAGTAAACTCTATGATGGTTAGACAATGACACACACAAAGAAGCATTCTCAGTAGTGAAAGAGCAAATGTAATTGGAACACACTTTATCATGTGTTTAATTAACATATTTATTTATAGCAGGCTATTCAATACTTCGTTTTACTCTGAAATTTAATGGAGCCTGGTCACTCATACTTTTAAAGTCTGGAGATTAATTTATTCTCTATCAAATTGGTGGATATTTTTTCCATTAAAGGTTATTCATTGTGACTGAAATTTATTTAGTTTTCATTGCTTCACCAGCCTGATAATCAGACTGAATTTCCATTTCACACCATGACACAGTGTTAATGTTAGCTGATTTCATGTTGGGAGGGAGAGGTATGGATGGGTTTCCAAGCAATGTCATCTGAGAGATGTGCATGTATGAGGGGGTGGAAAACCAAATTGAAACTGAAGGACATGAGTGATGAGCTTTTGGGTGGATGAAAAGATCAAAAGGTCAAAATCAAAAGGTGGTAACAAGCCACCTTTTGATTTGATGATAGCTTTGTACACCGTTGGCATTCTCTCAGTCTCTGAGAACGGTTTTCCAACATTCTTGAGTTAGTTGCCATATATGCTGAGCAGTTGTTGGCTGTTTTTCCTTCACTCTGCGGTCCAACTCATCAAAAATCATGACAGTTGGGTTTAGATCAGGTGATTGTGGAGCCTGATGCAGCTTGTTCAAATAGCCCTTACGTAGCCTGGAGGTGTATAGTCTCACTAAACTCAAACCAGATGGAATGTCATGTCGCTACAGAATGCTATGGTAGCCATGCTAGCTAAGTGTGGTTTTAATTTTGAATAAATCGCAAACGGTGCCACCAGAAAAGCACCCCCACATCATCACACCACCTCCTCCATGCTTTACAGTGGGAACCACACATATGGATGGTGGTTAGAACCAAAAATATCGAATTTGGACTCATGACACCATAGTATAGATTTCCACTGGTCCATTCTAATGTCCATTCCTTGTTTCTTGGCATAAGCAATTCTCTTTTTGTTGGTCTCCCTCAGTAGTGGATTTCTTTGTAGCAATTCAACTATAAAGGCCTGATTAACACAGTCCCCTCCGAACATTTGATGTTGAGATCTGAGTTCCTGTTAATTGGCGATTTCCGAGGCTGGTAACTTTAATGAACTTATCCTCTGAAGCAGAGGTGACTTTTTGGTCTTCATTTCCTGGGGTGGTCCCCATGAGAGCCAATTTCATCATAGCGTTTGATGGTTTTTGCGAATGCACTTAAAGACACATTAAAAGATTTTCCAGATTGACTGACCTTCATTTCTTAAAATAATGATGGCCTGTTGTTTCTCTTAATTATCTGATCAGTTCTTGTTATAATATGAATTACTGTACAGTAGTTGAATAGGACAGTATATTTACTATATGCCAACACTACCTCTGAACAACACAACTGATGGTCTCAAATGCATTAAAGTGCATTAAAGATGCCTTAAATCCCACTAATTTACTTTTGACAAGAGACACGTCTTAATTGAAAAACATTCGAGGTGACGACCTCATGAATCTGACTGAGAGAATGCTTTGAGTGTACAAAGCTGTCATCAAATCAAAAGATTTTGAAGGTACACTTTCTTGTTTACTTCATAATTCCACATGTTATTTCATAGTTTTGATGACTTCTGTATTACAGAAACCACTGAATCAGAAGGTGTCAAAACTTCTGACTGGGACTGTATGTTAACAATACTTTTAGTTTTTCATGCTAACCTTTGAGGAGCTTCTGTTTTTTTTTTTTTGTTTTGTTTTTGTTTTTTTATCTATCCGGTTTGATGTTTTGAGATACTAACTGTACATTTTTTACAGTGTTTAGTGTTACATTGCCACTAGGTGCTGTTTCTCACTGTGTCATGCCAGCTAGCCAGAGCTGACGACAGACTTTTACGAGCCAAATAAGTTCAGTACATTCACCTGCAGTAAAATATTGAAGCTGGAGTGCAGAACTTTTACACGTCAGTTAACATCCTCTGCCTTTAAATTTCTGCTAAACAAGTTCACACAGTGCTGATTAAGCTTACAGTCAGGTACATCACTCTGTTTCACAGTTTTCCAGAGTTCTTAAATGTTGTGTCTGTGGCAACTTTCCTATGCTGCAGCACCAGTATTGATGCATTTTTCATCCAGCAATGCCAGTGTTTTTAAGGCAAAAAGGGCGCATACTTACCAGTGGAAGAAGCCTAGTCTGCCCTAAGAGTCATCATTGATTAGCTTACCAACCCCTGGCAACAGGCCAAAAAGTCTGTATTTCATAGTTCACCCTGATATAGAATCAGATTATTCTCAAACTCCATCCTTTAATTACTCTGTGGAGCCACCATCAAATCGCCAGACTCCCTTGCTGAATGTTCCCTGGTGGCAGCAGTGCACTGGTCGGACTATGGAAGGTTGCCGTATGACTAAGCTTCTCTATTAGCAAACAACTTGACGCAAAAGGCTACATTTGAGTTCATATTCATTGGCCAAAGGTTGTGCTGAGTCTCAAACTGAGTGTTTCTGTTTGCTTCCTTGGATCCCAAAGAAGAGCTTTTTTTTTTCCTTTCCTTTTTTTTTTTGTTGAGAACTCATTCGTTGTTAGTTGAACTGTGGGTTTTGTATTGAGCACTGACTGTATAATACACTGTGTACTTCGAATTCTTGTGTGTTTTGTGTTTTGTGTAATTACTTTCACTGCCAGAGGGGGAGATCTGTAGTGCAGGCCTTACTTGTTTCAATTTAAAAAGGGTGTATTGAAGAAAAGAAGAACTTTCTAGACTTTGTTTGACCTCTCATTGGCCAACAGTTTTTCCAACCGCCACCTGTCAATGAGGACCATGGGACCAGGCCATACAGGCTTGAGGCTTCACACCCAGCTCGAAAGAAACAGACTTTTCATAGCATTATTCAAAAACTACCACTGTAATTGGCTTGGAGTACTGCTGTCACTGAATTTTTCCAGTTGTGACATCACACTGAGGGGCAGTCTTCAGATTATGCAGTTTTATCACTTGAAGTAGTTGATGAAACATTGAGCACTAGCTTCATGCAGGTTTAGACAACATCCGCAATGACAAAATCTACCAAGTCTAGAAAGGTCTTCTTTACTTTCAATTGAAAGAAACATTGTTTTCCAGTTAGTTAGAATGTTGTGATATTATTTAGCTCGTGCAAACTACGGACTTACAACGATAAAGAGAATATAGAGTGGAACAAAACGGAACTCAACTTAGCAGCGCAGCACGGAACAAAGCACCATCATTATCAATATTAAAGTTTCACTGTCCAATATAAAATCACTTCCCCCAGAAGAGCCATCATTTTGTGAGCAACACACTGCTGTACTCCCACTGAACCGTTAAAGTATTGAGAAATATAATGCCTTGGATGAATGGGTTTAATACATTATTGATGACAGGCTGGTTTGTTGGTTTGTATGAGACAGTCCTTGGAGAGTTTAAGCATAGCACCATTTCAAAGAGACCAGTGCCTTGCTTTTCATCTCCTGTTGCTTTAGCCCAAATACAGCTGTGCTATGGTGGTTTGGTTTGGGTAGATGTGTGCACAAACACACACACAAACATGTACACACACACACACACACATGCAAGCGTTAAGGTGTCATGCTAGTTTTATTCAGTATGCTCTCTGGGGCATGTGCATGCTCAGTAGCTGTGGTAAAGTCACTTAATATGGGTAACCGCACAGACACACACACACACACACACACACTTTCACACACTGTGAGGTGTCAGTGTGGTGTTTGATCCTCAATATTCTCCGGGGCACGATGTTTGTTTGGTTACCTCAAGGTTTTGTCACAGTCTGTATTCAACATTATTCATGAAGGGCTACTTTTTCTGAATGGCGTGGCCAGGAGCTCGACAAGGCTCAAGACACTGCAACTGTCGAAACACACTAACACACTCACAGACAAACATAAAGACAACAACAACAAAAAAAAAGAATATGCACTACACTCAGGAGATCAACCACACCTAAACAAAGTCACAATAGATCTCTGCAGCTCACATACACATCCACACACCACTCCTGCCCAAAAGCAGTTTTTAATCAAACAAGTATAACCCCATGAGAGTAACTCTTGGGTTTATTTTGTGTGTATTCTAAGTGTGGGTGTTTGCGCCTTTTCAGAGGAATGTTTGAAAGGACCTGCATTACAGTAGCAACACATTAATCTTAATTTTCCCTTTCAGTGGTGAAATTAAAGAGCCCTAACATTGTTTACGACACTGCTTAAAGTCACTCTGGGTATGAAAAGATATGACCAGACGTCCAGATTAAATCAGCAGTTCCCGTTTCTCAAGCAGTGCTTCAAGCATCCCAACAGGGATCTTGTTTATCCCAATAACAAGAGCAACTGCAAGTTTAAGTTGAAAAATCTGTGTTAAAATGTTTTGATTATTGTTAAATTTCCTGTTTATGTTGCCTTCAGCTTTAATGGAGCCAAAGAGAGGGCATTGCCTAATGTTTCTTCACAAGAATTACTGTGTATTGACAAAGAGAATTGCAGATGGTGTATGACTGTGATGGCATTTATGCTGCTGTTGCAGAGTGATTATTGTTATGATTAGTGTCAGCCTAAAACCAGTCCCCGTGCATCTTGATTATAAGTCATGAACTGAGTTGTTTAGGCCTTTATTATCAGTAATAAACAAATGTACTTTGAGGAGTCAATATTGCCATCATCGTTTAAGGTTGGCCTCTGATTCATCCTGTTATTTCTTTCTCTGTGTCACTCAATTGAGGAGTAAATTCATGCTAATTCTAGAAACACAGCCTTGGACACGAGACTTCGACAGCAGTATGTCATGTGGCTTACTTCATCAGTTTATTGTCACATTCACATACAAGGAATTTCTCTTGGTATTTTGGCACACAACAACAAAAAAATACAAGGAACAAGAAGATATAAATATATGTGCAATATATTTTTAAATGAAAAGAGCTGTACAGTTTTGTGCAGGAATGTGCCAAGCATTCAAGAGGTAGTGTGCAATATTTAAATATATATTTTTTTATATGACTTAACAAGGATGATAGTTTAAAACAAAAACATGTGTCTAATATTGTTTTTTTATTTCATGTTTCTCTTCTTTAGCTGTCTTTAACAAACACCATTTCCCATGAGCCCTACACCTACGCAGGGTAAAGGTCACTACTTGAAAAAAAGAGTCCATAAGCAAGTAGACGTTAGTTCAGATGTGTCTGTAAGGAGGGAATACTGTAAACTTTTCAGACAGTTTCTTAGACATCAAAGGAAGCATTGGTGTATTTTATAGATATACTGTATTTGAAACCAAGCTACAAAGACACTCTGAATTGGACATTGCATTGCGTGTCATGACTTTTCTCTATTGTTATCTGTGTTCCACGACTCTCCTCTGTGGAACAGCATCCGGAAATTTGCTCATGTACTTACAACAACAGTCATTACTTGTCAACATGGACGCCAGAAACATCCCCCTCTGCTCATGTATGAGGCTTGGATCTAACATTGCTGCGGACCCGTTCATCATAGTGGATAAACTGTCATGCGCATCAACTCAACGTGGTTGCTCAGCTTGCTGAAGTATGCACTTCACACAGTTAATACAATGCTACTTCAATACATATAAAATAATTGTAATGTATAAATAAATTATAATGCAACTTAAACATGATGATGCTGCGGACCTGTACATGAGGAAATTTTCTCTATCCAGACCTCCTTAAATCATTCACAGACAACTGTTCACAGCAGCGGCAGAATGGGTACATGTTTTGACTCGGACAAAGTCTACAATCACAATGCTGGAACCATGCAAAGCAAAGGACTTTCAGTTTTCCAGGGACCATGGAGACATGTCAGCAGCTGCTGGGTACATCCATCGCCCTCAACATTTGAAAAAGGCTGCTACTGCTGGATATTGAGTAGAAATGACAAAACTACAATAAAAGTTATGATTGTGTGATTTTTCTTTTGTCAGCGTCAGATTTGACTGAATGGACAAAACCCTTTTCAACTTTACATTATATAGTAGCAGCCCCATGGAGTGTTTTTGAAGGAAGCATACTTTGTCATTCAGAATGAACTGTGACTATTCAACTGTTGATAATTTCGAGTTCAGAGGGGACTTGCTTGCACAAAGATGGATCCACAAAAAAAGACACATTGCCGGTACATGTGCTTTTAAATAAAACTGTGGTACTCGGAAGCATCTCAATGCTTGAGTTTGAGGACAAATTCATGTCAAGGAAATTAATCATTTTCAACAAGGCGCTGGCAAAGGTGGCTAGGTTACCCACAATGCCCATTTTACAGAGAATGCTGGTTTGAAAAATTCTGCATGCCGAATGATGGCTAATGAAATTGAAAGGCACAAACTGGAGCTTTTATCTGCAGGAAATAAAGCCAGGCTGTCTCATCACACTCCCAAAAGAGTTCACTCTGGTTGGCTGGTTGTTCTGATTGGCATATATTTGTAAATTTTAGTGTGGTGAGAGGAGAGCAGTGGGACCCTAGAGCCCATTAGAAGGTTTACTGTGTGAGACTGAACAAGAAATTCATGGTCGGGAGATGGTTTTATATATGGGTCCTCAATACATACATGCTAATGTATGTATTTAACCATCAGCCTCTTAGAAAGCCCAAACTCAATAAATGATCTTGTCAACACTGTGACAGTCGTGTTTTGAAACACATTGAAACAGCTTAGTCATACTTCATATTTAGTTAGTGTCAACAAAACACCTGCTTTTCAAGCTTTTGCTGATTCTACAGAGTCAGTATCCAATTTATTACTTGATGAGTGTTTGAAGGTTTGACTTCTTGAAATAAAAGATTAAGAGCAGCCTTGGTTGGTTTCAGAGGCTGTACATGCTCATAATATTAACTGAAAAGACTTTCAAGGATAACATGCAAGGCAAAACCTCAAATCACTACAACCCAACTTTCTTTTAACTGACTTCCTTAAATAACCTCCTATATGTTACAAAACCTTTACGCTTTACCATGATGGGGGGTGGGGGTGGGGGTATGAATTATAATAATTTAATGTATGAGTTATCCTGAATCCATGATGTAACAGTATGCCATGACCAAGCCAATCATATTAGCCAGACAAAGTCTACAATCACAATGCTGGAACCATGCAAAGCAAAGGACTTTCAGTTTTCCAGGGACCATGGAGACATGTTAGCAGCTGCTGGGTACATCCATCGCCCTCAACACTTGAAAAAGGCTGCTGCTGCTGCTGCTGCTGCTGGATAGTGGTAAGTAACAATTATTCAACTTTTAGTACGGAACCGGCATCTAAATCCAGTCTAAACAGCAGGAAAATCTATCCATGGCATATTCTCCAGCCAATCATCCTTCTCTACTCTTATATCTCTATGAGTTATAAATTACATCTACAGCCACATGCAAATAAATTAAATATTGCAGGCTGCATTGCTTGTGACAATGGAGTGCATCAGTAAATGCAGTTGGCAGTTTTCCTGAACAGTACAGCGTAGGATGATAAACTGATCACGGGTTTTCCCACTGGAAAATGTGCTAGTATTGCTTGATAAGCTCCACTGGTTGATTGGCCTATTCCCCGTAGACTCGCAGACTTTCTTTATTTTTTTTTTTTAACACCCCCAGGTAGGAGAGTTGGGTGATGTTTCGGAGAGGAGATGATGATCCCTTCCTTTCCAGTCACGTGAAAATCTTAAGTGCTGTGCTGCTGTAATTGAGTTCACGCATAATTGGCTACAGCAGCAAAACAACCCTCTCAGACTTGGCAGAGAGACTGAGAGGAGAAGCATTACTGAATGCAGTTTAATTTAAGTTTAACCTACAACTTTAAGAATTCATGTCTTATTTAGAAGTTCCCCAATGCACCTTAATAAAAAAGAGACATCAATCATGAATATACATGCGGACTTTTTTGGTGCTTCGCAGGGCAAGCTTGGCTTCAAAACATTGGGACTGGCATAAGGAAGTGTTCATGGACTTTGATTGATCGTCTTCTGCAGTGTGGGTTTCTCTTTTGATTGTTCGCTTGTTTTTGTGGTTGATTCAGAGTGGCAGCTCTGTGCCTGTTTTAAAAAGAGCACAAACTGTGCCCACCGCCGAAGTGGGAGTCTGTGGGAAGAGTTTATATAGGAGTGCGCCCGGCGAGTGAGATCAAGGGTAGACTGAAGCTGGTGACTACTGTAACAAGCCACTTCAGCCGGTCAACAGCCCTATTAATCTCTGTCTGATTCAAGCGCTGCTATTTCAACAGCGGAGATTATGCTCATCTATCACCTGGGTCACATGATTTCACTCTCACACACATCATATCACATTCATATTCTTCTACAGTAACTGAACTTCCATCTGTCCCGTATCCTCTAACACGCTGTAGATGCCTCTGGCGCAGAAATTGAATTATAGTTCAGCATATGATTTTCCCTGTAGCGGCACCTCAACATGAGCTAGATGTGACGTATGGTGTCCGGCCTCGCCTTGCATTGATTTAATACCCGATGAAGCTGTGTCTGTATCCTTCATTCATTCTTTGTAGTAACGAGCAACAATCCTGGCAAGCAGAGGGTTTGCCAGGGAGATGGTTTTGATGAATTGCTGAATTCTTTCTTATGCTTTTTACGCTTGTTCTATTCTCTACCAAAAATCTGGAGAAAACAGAACCAGGCCAAGCTGACTAATCACCACATGATATGCCCATCGCCACTATAGCTATGATGTGTAGTTACACAGACAAGTGACAAATGAAAGAACATTTCTTTATCAAAATGTGTTCATCAAAAATGGAATTAAGGCGGCATTAAGTTCCTTTAAATGTATCTGTTATTGCACATTAATAGCCTATACAGTAGATGGAGTTTCTAATAGTCAGGTGCACCAGTTGACCATGAATTTGGATCAAGATGGCAAAAGGAAAAGAAAATATGCCCCCACACTTTTAGCAAATAATGTGAATCACATGCAATGGAAAGGAGGGCACAGGAAAAGTGATATACAGAGGACATATGCATGCTGTAGCAGTCCTTCTACAGATACAGTAAATGTGCATTCTAGTTTCTTCATGAACACTTTGAAATAATTGCCAGTAATGGCTCCTGACTATTGACAGACTCAACAGAGGGAGTAGGGGGGCGAGAAGCAGGCGCGAGGAGATAATTAACAAATAGAAAATCATTTCCCATAAGCTTTTCTTTTAATGATGCATGATAATCATTAAACAAAGGTCAAATCTGCAGGAATGTATGACAAAAGAAGAAGTAACACTTCTTGCACTTTTGTTGTAACTTCTAAATGGATTTGACTTCTCAACTCAGGGAGATATTTCTGTTTAAATCCTATTACTGAAGAGGAAAATGAGCTCAAATTCAGGAGTCAATATTTGTCATCTTCAGAATATGCTGGAAAGGTTCACACATCACTACAGAAACTAAAGGAATGCTTTGCTTAATTGACGTGGATCAAGCACTTCTGAAAGTTTGACATGTCGCAAGAAATCACTAATCGATCACTCAGATAATTTCAGAACGTGAGCTATTTCGAGAACGCTCAGAACGATTGTCTCTGTAGCCGAGCAGTATCTGTTCCACACAATGTTGATTCAGTTCCTTTTGAAAGATAATGAACTTTTGCAGCGTATACATGCTGCACGTTCTCCCACACTTTGCCTGTTGAGCGGCTGTGAGTCATGCAATTAAGAGCTGAAAGCAGAGAGGACCTGGCTGTTACTGTGTTCCAGGGAAAAGGGCACCATTAATACTGTATACAGCATGTGGTTTGGCACTGGAGGCGATGAGGGTACGGTTTGAAAGCTTCACTGTGTGTTTCATCCCTGTGTTCAGTCATTCATTTGCACTTATTATTGCTTGTATACAATTATTTTGTCCATGAATTTGATATTTTTTCATCTGTCTATCAATTAAAAAAGTGGTTTGACATTTTGGAAAAAGCTTTTTCACTTTCTTGTGGAGAGTTTAATGAAAAAAAATGATACCACTCTTGATGTCTGCACATTAAATATGCAGCTGGAGCCAGAAACCGGTTAGCTTAGATTAGCATAAAGATTGGAAATGGGAAAATCGCTAGCCCGGCTCTGTCTGAAGGTAACAAAATATATCTATGAGCAGCTCTAGAGCTCACTAATGAACAGATTATATCACGTGTGAAAACAAATAAGATATAATGAATACATTATGAGATGAGGGACTTCAAAAAAACCTTTGTTTTTCTGTGGTACTACATGCCAGCCGTGGGCTCTTTCACCCACTCTTGCAGCACACATTGTGTTTTTCTGGCTTTTAAATATTCTCAACTTTCTGTCAAGTCACACTTGGGCCCAAGGAGTCAATCAAAGCAAGCACAAGGTGGACATTACTACTTTACCACTTCCTTCCTGTTTAGATCAGTGTAGATGTGTGTGATAAGAACAATGGGACAAATGCAGAAGAAAGGTTGATATTAGTGGACACAACTCACAACACAAAACACTGGAAGAGATGGTGGTATTCGCTATACTGTTTCCCCTTTCTCAGGAATGTTGTGAAACCAAAACCTTCACTTTTTCTGGATTTATTTCCCTCTTCATCAAGTAGTACAGCAACAACTGGTCATATTTAACCAACCCAGCTCCACAGATGCACCAGCTGTTTTGCCCGGCACATATTGCCATGGCATTTTTGAAGTGGCTTCGCCTGTAGCGCTGTCTCTCTCTCTAATTGGTCCCTTAGTCTGTTCAACGAAAAATAAAAGCGGAAATTCATTTGTACGCCATCAAAGTTTGTTTCCCTGTGAATATGTAAAGCTGATCTCAATCCCCAAACAACAACTTCTGCTCTGACTAACCTTCACCTAACCTGTGTGTACTGTATAGACTGAACACAAAGCCAATTGTACAGGCAGTGTGCTTGCATATGGAGTCAATGGAATGATGTGATTAAATGTGAATTTTTTGGTGCAATCTCACATGAATATGTGTCAATGAGTTGAAATGAGGAGGAAATGGTGAGAGACTGGTAAGAAATTATAGAAAGAACTGGAGTTTCTGGTGAGTTCAGTCAGAAGCTGAGTGCTAATGTCCGTACAGTTAGGTATCAGACTGCACACGCAGTCCAAGTCAAGTCAAATTCACATGAATGATGCAATGTGAAAACTTGCTTCATTCTCTGTCTGAACACACTTATCAAGGTCTTTTCAAGACTGGACTTCTCATTTGTTTATGACATAAACAAACTTAACTTAAGGTACCAGTAGATTTAAAGTTCACTCTGTCTCCATTCTTCTTAATGTATGTTTGTAAATGTGTCTCTGTGAAATAAATACAAAAATAAATGTAAATAGAAATGTGTAAATTAGTTAATAGTTAAACAATTAGCTCTAGGTTTTTTTTTAAAAAAAGGACTATTTTTATGTATTTCAGAGGACTTATTTCTTAATTGCTCATTTATTTACCCAGCTCTTTTTATTTCCATCTGTTATGTAAGGAATTCTACATTATGAGCAGGCCATTATATAGTGTTATTCAAGGCTTCTAGGTTTATCTTGCAGCAGTAACCTGTTCGCTATACGTTATCTCGCTTATTACACGGCTATACGTAGAAAGGAAAACCAATAATTTCAAAGACAATATTGATTTAAAAAACATTTTCTTGCATAAGTTCCGTCCCCACGTGAGTCCACAGCAATAGGTTTGTATACTGTTGAACGCTGTAATTGACCAATCAGAATCGAGTATTCAACAAACCTGTGCAAGAAACTCAAATGAAAGTTATGGTTATCTCTAAAAGTAGTCCTTTAAAAACTTACTTTTTAAAATAAAAAATATTTATTGAACTATGTTGACTCATTATTGGTTATGAATATATGTATTTACATATTTATTGCCTCATTTATTTATGTAGGGATTACTTTCATAAAAAGTATATAGGCCTATTTTATAGTCATTTATTTATGTATTTATTCATTTAAAATTGGCTTAAATGGCATTGCATACAATCAGTGACTTACAAATTAATGAATTGATTTTTTTTTCTTTTTTTTTGATCCATCCATGCACCAATCCTACCTTCCCTCCAGCGATACATTTCTCTCCGTTAGCAAAAACATCTCTACCCCAGTAACAAATAAGATGCATAAATAAATCATAAATGGCTCAGATGTTACAATCATGATGCAACTGTTGTGTCTGTCTTCTCTCATCTTCTTGTCATCCTGATATGCACGCAAGCACACACACACACACACACACACACACACACACACACAGAAACAGAATGCTACAGCGCATATTATGTACAAGATATTTCGGTGGGAGTAAAGTGTCAAGTGGTTACAATCACACTGCACTGTTTTCTCTTTCACGCCATGTAAGTTCATTTCATCATTAATGCGTTTCATTTTACTGATAAGTACAAATAAATACAGGAGAGCTAAATCGAATGATTAGTGAAAGTAGGAGGAAGGGAAATGGGGAGAAAAAACTAGAGCGTGAGGGAGCTAAAGCTTTTTGTCAGAGACACACACACACACACACACACAGTAGAGGGATTCTCAGGAGAGAATAGATGGCCTTGAACTATATAGTCTGTTTATAGCAATGCTTCCTTTCATATGGGCTTCGTCCTTTAATATTGCTCTTGCAATTGTTGCAGTCAACTATGGAATTATTGCAAATAAACAGTGAATGGAGTTGGAATGAAGGTCACTCAGAAGCATAAGCATCGCCACAGAAGTTTAGAGCTATTTGTAATTATTGTATACATCCTTGCTACATTACCTGAGCCTTAACTGAAGGTAACAAAGGCTAAGCATTTCTTTGAAATATAGGTGACTGCATTATGGCAATTCTGACCTTCACAGCCTGAATAACTCTGCACACATAAAAGCTGAGAGAAAACACCATCTAACAATCCAGCATGCATGTATATGAGATAATATGTGCAGAGCATACAATAAACAGAATTACAAAAATGAGAGAAGGGTCGAATGTGTCAGGACCTGAAAATGCCACACGATTCTTCGCCCTAGCCCCCCCACATCTCTGTCAGTGCTCTACTTTAGAAGTGGGTTAGTTGGGCTCTGTCTGCACTGAATCTGCTGCTCCTTTGTAGAAACTCTCTGTTCTGATCTTCTGTCACGGCTCCGGGGGCCAAACGCAGTCGTGATGGACACAAATCCATCTGACAGCTTTGCACACACATTCCCCGGAAGCCTTCCCGAACCCGTTCCCAAAGGCTTTCCTGGGGACGGCTCAAAGCTCTTCCTGCGGCATTGTGACGCAGATGCGCATGTAGGAACACACAGACCCGATAGCCACAGCCATACACATGGGAAGATAACATGAGAGTATGCACTCTCCTGAGTGGACAGATCTGAACCCTTAACATACTCACAACCCCACCCCTCTGTGTAGACGCACACATGGTGCTTGAATGTGGGTGACAGATGGTTGGGGTGGGTGTGTGAGTCCCCGGGGCGTGTCTGCTCAGTACCTGCAGCATGTGAAGGGACCTGGGGCAAGGAGAGCAGGATGGAGAGGTACAGTAGACGGTCCATAAGGGGAGTTACACACCAATAAACAAACAAGCAGTGCCAGCAGAATAAGATTTTCTGGGGTGAAAGATGTGAAGACACCATGCCAGGAGAGGTCTGATAGATGTTGTATCTGCAGAATCCACTGAAATTAAATAAAGGCACTGCAGGACAGTGGAGTGTAATCACAGTTAAATCTTGGCCATGCATATCTGAGCTCAAGCTGTTTGCACTCACACCCACTGCATCCGCAGAAAGACACATAATCAGAGCATAAAATATTCCCTTATTCTTTTCTTTGTGTTCAGTATTCAGATGAAAGGGCTTTTGGATGTCTACCTTACCTTTTTGATGCTAAGAAATCAATCCTGAGTCCATGTTGCTCTGAGCATCCACACACTGCAGCCTGTGTCACAGCGCGAAGGCGGCAGGGGAGGAGAGGGGTCGGATACAAAGGCTGAGGTGGACATGAAAAGGGAATGTAAACTAAGCGAATAACAAAATGTTTCACGCTGGTGTGTAGTGCTGTTATGAGGGTGGAACTGACTTGGACATTGTGTCTGTGTCTACATGCACTTCCAAACCCATCAAAGGCTCAGTGAAATCATTTGAAGCTCAAAACAATGTGATTAGCAGTCAAACCTGCGTGACATGCACAGAAACATGAATTACAGCAAGGACATAAACCCTGAAAGCATAATGGACACGGCAGATTGATTCGGGAACACAACTGCCTAGTTTCCACCTACACACTATAGGCAATTACAGCGGTCGCACCTGCCATCGCTCATTCGACCCCCCCCCCCCTCCTTTTTTGTCAGAATAAAAACAACTTTCCCCGCCGGTAACAATGAGTTGAACACTGGTTTACATATGGATTTAGATTTTAAAAATTGACACAACTTCCTCTATCTGCTCTGTCAAAATCTGAGACAAGGTTACCCAAACACATTACTAATTTGTGTCGCCTTACCTTTGTATGGAGGAGAGGTGAAGTTTCACTCAACAGGGCCGCCCATTAAAATGTATTCTTACACTGATTCTCTGCAGAGGTGGAACAAACATCATCGGTCTTAGTGACCCAGGTTTAAAGGGTCAGTTCACCCGAATAAAAAAAAAAAATGTATACATATAAAATATGTATGGGCATACATACCCATGATTGTATTTTGGGATGCAGGTAGTTTTTGGTTTTATTTTATTATTTGTGGAGGTTTGGAGATATATACCGCCTGGAAATTCATGCTGCCACCCCAATAATGGATGTGAATGGAATTACATTTTGGGTGCCAGAAAATAGAAAAAGGAACAATATCTCAGTTATGAAATAACCCCAACACCCCATGAAGTATCCTGGTCATGATGAGGCTATGGAGTGCATGTAAACACCATATTCTGGTTTCAGGATAAAGCTGAATCCTGGTACTTTATCTCGGTACTTTGATATAAGATAAGCTAAATGCAAATGTCTCGACTCGCCCACCCTTGTAGACTCACATACTTAGGGGCCGTGTCCTCAGGAGGCCTGTAAATGTCGACTACCTGTCCAAATCCACATTTCATCAAGTCCTCAAGGAGCCTTAAGCAGCCTTTCTGCAGATTTTCATACAGTCAGCATGACGGTGCAGAGACTCCACCAGACTTTGCTCTGAAGATTATCCATAATAATAACTGTATGGATTAGACAGGCAAAGGTTTTTATGCAAGTATAATAAAAAATTGGACGATCTAGAGAAGAATGTGCTTACCCTTCACCGAACATATAATACAAAATAATACTAGCAGCCATGCTCATGTAAAGGGATTGTTTTACCATGCAATGCCAAAATGTTGCAGTAACAGAGCTTTAAACTGATTGCAAATGTAATGCAATCGCTGAATTTCAAGTTGTAATCCCATACACTACTGGGTACCGCAAAAAAGTGTCTAACAATAGCTACAGACTCAACAACAACTTAATATCCATGGAAATGAGGAGGTCTGAAGTCCAGTCTCATAGCACTTTTTATCTCCTAGCTTGCAGCTCCCTCGCAGACCTGATGTAATACCACATAACGGGTGCGTATGATCAAAGTCCACAAGGGCGGATATTTGGATTCAGCCATAATGCGGCATGTAAACACTTTATCCAGGTTCTGTCTTCAGCTGCACACGTGCATCCTCAAGTCAAGTCACATAGCGGTGAGTCAGCAAAACAAAAATATGCTGATGAACAATGTGACGATGACCTAGGCGTTGAAATGAAAGTGAAAGTCTGACACTGGTAACACGGAGGATAAACTGCTGTCACTCTGTGTTTTCATTCTCTGTGATGAGTTGGAGAAGATGAATGTGACAGAGTGTGAGCAACTAGAGACCAAACAGGGTCCAACCAAGGCAACTGAATAAACAGGTTTCCATAAACAGTAAATGTCATATTCTGAATATAATCAAAACAAATACTTAAACCTGAAATGATAGTGTGCACCCATTTCTCTCACTTTGTCTTGTCGCACTAAGCTTACTAAAAAATGGAGACAAACATTTTTTTGTTTTAAAAAGTTAAAAGTGTAAATATTGGTATTAAAGTTGGGGTTTAACTTGATTATTTTTCAAACGTAAGTGCCCATGGATTTCGGTGAAAGCCGGGAACACAACAAAAGGATTCATTAATGTGAAAAAAACAGAAAAAACAAAAAACAACTCTCCTCTGATTCATTGCTTTAAAAATAAATGCATATAACAGCATGTAAGCTGAAAGTTTTGACTCTGGGGGAGTTGTTCGAAGTGCGCGAGTGGTCGTATGTTCGTGTGTCTCTGACAAACATGTATGCATGTGGGGGAACACTAGGCACAAACAAAAGGTCTGCCGAGTATTTGTGCTTTCACTGAGCATTTGGGCAAACAAATGGGTTTGACACATAAAGCACAGTACTCTCATGAAGAATGCATAAGCCCCGCAGGCAGGCTTAAAACAAACAGTCAACGTGTCCATAGACAGGCCTAATACATCTCAGAACATCTCTCACACACACACACACACACCAACACACACACACACAAGCAAAACTTTGACAGGTTTAATTCATCCCTGTGGACAGGTAAGGCCAAATACATCTAAAGGAGAAAACAAACAGACACACACATGCGTGCGCACCCACACCCACACCCACACACACACACACACACACACACACACACAGACACAAGATGGCAACACCACTGTAAACACTGCATCCATAAAACAATGTTTCTGCTGACAACACAAAAGCATTCTCCACCTGCACCTCCCTCTCTTTCCCTGCCCTCTCCTTTTTCACCCCTCCTCCCCTCCTTCACCCCCTCCATCTCTCCCTCTCCAACTGGCCGAGGAGAGAAAAGCTCATTGCTGTGCAGCAGGTGATCCTGGGACATATTACTGCACATGTGTCCGTCATTAAGAAAAAAAAAAGCAGTTGCATGAGTGCGTTTGCATGCATTTCAGCATATATTTGCTCCGCATGAATATCTTTGAGCTGTGTGTGTGTGTGTGTGTGTGTATGTGTGTGTGGGTGGTCTTGAGGCCGAGCGGTAAGTGATGCTGACAGAAAACATCACACTCGAGGAGAGGGTCGCAGCAATAAAGCCTGACTTGTCTTGCTCTTTTCCCGCTCCTCTCTCGCGCCTTCCCTAAATTCCATCAGTATGAGTGAGTGAAGGGGACGTCGGGGGCAGTGTGTGAGTCCAGATAAAGATAGACAAAGTGATATAGATACAGATAGACGTATAAAGTGCAGACAGATAGAAATGCACATCTCTCTTGCCCGCTTCATCCATCTCTGTCCGATCCCCTCTCCTTCTCCGCGATCCAGCATCTTTCTTACATCTAACTCTTTTCATCTGCCGTCGCCTCGCTTTAACTCCCACGGTTTAAGTGACAAATTCTATCTCATATCTTTTGAGAAGTACATGCACATCCTCACATTCATTGAAGCGTATGAAGCAAGCTGTGTTTTAGAAAGTTAGTGATCATGCAATCTAAATGAGACGCCTCAGGAAATCTAGCCTGTGGCGTCTGCCCTGTGAGTACAGGCAGCTATTAGGTAAATCCAGGTAAGTAGGATCGGGCAGGTTGGTTTAAATCCAGTTGAATAATATTAATAAACCAAACATGAGGAATCACACTTAATTAATGGATAAGGCTGGCAATCTCATATTTTTCTTACTGTCAAAAAGGCCCATTAAAAAGCAAAAAACGCCAATTTGTTAGTCTGTCTCTCAGTCCTCTCCTGTTGTGAAAGTATTCATCTTATCAAATTATTTCTGTGTGCAATTCAGTCATAAAAACTAACCCTTCTTAAATAATATTTCAGTCTGACAAACATCAACTTGTTTCACAGGTTTTCTAGAGATGTGTGTTCCAATTACAGACAAAAAACAAAAACAGCTCAGTTTTCTAGCATGGGACAGACAGTGTCTGTAGGACTCGTGTCCTCAGTTAGAACCAATATGCTTAGGGCAAAGTGCCATACATGTATATTTTTGTTCTTTAAAAAAGGCTTTGCATTTCCCTAAGCACTGTTGTTACTCAAACAGCAGTAAACAGTGGTGGGGACTATTTTCAGAAGCGGAATAATACACATTCTGTGAGTTAGTGAGTTTCTACACCACCAGGACTGTGTATTAAAGATTGATTCGCTACAGTACTGTACAGTGCCCATGTTCATCACAATGAAAGACTGTCACCCATTGAAACTGTTTCCTACTGATAATAAATTTAAGTATGCATGTCCTTGTTGAGAGTTAGATGAGAAGATTGATACTACTACTAGTTTGTCTGTCCAGCATCTAGTTGGCTTTGCTTGGCATAAAGCCTGGAAACAGGGGGAAACAGTTAACCTAGCTATGTCCTAACAACTTCCCGTTTATTAAATCTGTACAAAAACCGTTGTATAAAAAATATTATTTGTTGTTCTACAGGGCAGTTATGTGCCAGATAATTTCTTGGCTTGTCACTTTGGTTTTTATTTGGATCAACAAAATACACATATTAATTATTGAGCTTCAGAGTTTTTCTTTTGACAAAGCTAGGCTAGGTGTTTCCCAGTTTCCAGCTGCTGGCCCCAGCTTTATATTGCTCAAACAGATATGAGAGTAGTATCGATCTTTTCATCTAACTCTTGGCAAGAAAGCCAATAAGCACATTTTGCAATTTCCTGTAACAGTTTTTGGACAACAATGGAGCAAGCTACACAGGTTACATTGGTAGTACTTGTTGGGATCACTTCATTGTTGGTTTCGGTCTTTTCGTGGGATTTGCAGATAGTAAGGAAGAATAGAAAAACACCAGCTTTATCATTTGAGGGCAGGATGAAAATTAAAAGTAACATCACTGATGTGTGTGATGGTGGGAGATTCTTCACTGGAAAGACTTGCTATTTAAGCGCTCTTCAGATATGTACAGGACTTATAGTCCACAGTATAAGCATATTTAGCGGTGGTTAGAAATCGCTGGGAGACATTTTGGCTCATACTAAAATAACTTGGCTCATGTTTTTGGTGGCTGGCAAAGATTTCACCCCATGCCAATATTGTGCTGACCATCTTCAGAGCTTGAGGCAACATATTATGCCTTGCATCCACCACAACTGACCTCCCACGGAACACTTTGCACTTTTTTACTCTCTTTAACTTTGCACTGCTGGACTCTTAGGAGTTTTGGAGGGATTTTGTCAAAAAAAACAAAACAAACAAACAGAAATATAGTATCCAGGCGTTATAGATTTTCTGACAAATGCAGCATATTTCACTCCAAAATATATGTACTCAAGTACACATACAACAAGTACTTCTAAATCCACTCTGTACATACATGCAGCGCACACCAATTTGAGCTGATTGTCCTCAAAGTCTGCTTCAGTAACAACCGTCTGTTAAAATGAGCAGAGACAGAAACAAAATCAGAAAGCGAGAAAAATGGAGCAGTAGGGTACAGGGATGGGAAAAAGAGAGAACAGCATGAAAAGGTGGTAAACAATTTCATGCAAATAAAGGGTGAACAATAGGTGAGCTTTCTGTCTCTCCCCCTCCCTCTGTCGCTCTGTCGCTCCCTGCCTCTCAGAGCCAGGGCAGAGCTTTTCGACAGGGATAAAGCAGGGAGAGGGCTGGGGTTTTTTTGCCGACTATTGAATGCTCTTTGAAGCATTCCCAAAAGGTTGATCCTATTCAGAGAAAGGTTTCCTATTTCTCTGATGCTCTTCAATAATTCATCGTCCTTTTTATGGTTTGGTCTCAGCGTTGGAAGGATTACCTAAACCTGGCTGCATATGAATAATATCATTGTGATATTCTCCATCCAGAGGACTGCATCCACAGTGCAGTGGGTATTGGAGATAGATTAAAAAAAAAAAAAAAAAAAACAGAGTTTAGGCATCAAGCCTACAAAAGAAAGAGTTCATGCATCCTCCCGGATGGGCAGAAGACAGAGAAATTAAAATGTTAGGCATCAGATGCATAACAAATGGAGCTCTGTGGTTTTCCAGCACAGTGCACTACACTTGATCTTCTCCATAGGTCAAAAGGCATTTGTTTGTATAAGTACACAAAGGAACAGCAATGTGAGCATGCATTTGTATGCCAGACATGAGCTTGTTTTTACACCTACATGGATGCACAAGCATTGCATCCATATAAAACAGCCACTTCAGGTAGTTAATGTCATAAATCAGACCTTGGCACCCACTTACTGTAATGCAGTCTCTGTAATTTATGAAAGTGAGTAATTCTACTGCAGAGTACCTCAAGCAACTTCCTTTAATTTCAGGTTACAACATGAAAATATGCATGATGATCCTACATGTATAGTCTGCATCTCTCAAGAGCTGTTCAGAAACTTCCATAATGAATAAGCTAACCTTCCGGGATTCTGGATTAAACCATTAGCGAGAGGAAAGACAAAGACCAAGAATGAAGAATTGAAAGGTTATTCCCTCTGTTCAAGATAAGTACATGACCACCACCCACATACATGCACAATCCGCTCGCCTACGCTCATAAACAAGCTCAAGGGTCAATAGATGGGTCCCTCTAAATATAAGCAAATGCAGTTCATCCAAACATTGTGCAAATATAAAGACATATGTGCAAAACAATGCAAATGTTATAGATAAGACATATGTGCATGTCTTTCCCTTAGAGATCATGTTAAACAGGAACATTTTAATACAAAAATGAACAAACCGTTTTCACAATATCCATTTGTGCTTATTGTGTGTGTTGTGGAGTGGATTTTCCAACAACAGATTATGAGTGCAGTGCTACTCTTAAAGGGATAGTATTTTGAAGTGGGGCTGTTTGAGGCACTAAAAAAAAAAAAAAAAAGGCCCAAGGCATGGAAATAAAGCAAAGCACTGTTGTGGAGAGGGTCAGCAGAAAAACATTTTTTTTTAGCCACATAAAAAAAGACCTACCTCAGAAAAATCGATGTTTAAGAATGCGCTATAGTGAGCCTATTCTCACCGCTTTACCTTCATGTCAGACAGCCCTTTTCCCTTGACGCTACATTGTCTCAACCATAAAACTTGCGTATTCCGCCTAAGCCCAACTGTGTTGTGCACAATGTATTGCACTGCAGATCTGATGGCAAAGTAAAGCGGTGAATATATTCACTATAACGTACACTTAAACAGATTTTTCTGAGGTAGGCTTTTTTTATATAGCTAAAACATGTTTTTCTGCTGACCCTGGCCACAGCAGTGCTTTGATCTACTTTCGTACCAGGACTTTTATCTGCTTCTCTAAACTGGGAGCGCACTGACTGCCGTTGACTACGAATAAGTACCAATCCCAGTTAAAAAGCCCAGACATATCAAAAGCAAAAGAAAAGCAAACATAAGATGTCTCAGTGAGGTGTCAGGTCACCACAACCCTTTATACAACAGCTTCAGTCTCTAGACTGGACAAATTGATGACTTTCTTTCAAACAATCTTCCATCATTCGATGACTTGGGTACACATTGGTCTAAAATCTTCTGTTGGTCTGCAACTGCAAGCGCCTTTCTAGTCTCCCAACCACTCAAGGCACTTTTACACTACATATCTCATTCATCCATTCACACACACATTCATACACTGATGGCATTGCCTGCTATGCATGGTGCCAACTGTTCATCAGTTTTGGGAGCCAATCATTTACACACATTCACAAACTGATGGCTCGGCCTTCAGGAGCAATTTAGAGTTCAGTATCTTGCTCAAGGACACTTCAACATGCAGACTCGGAGGAGCCAGTTCTTCCCTACACATGAATGCACCATGTAAGTTATTTTACTATGTCCTTCATGGAGGCTTAGGCACAACATGAAAGTGACTTTATTTGTTCAAATCTCCAAACCAGACCTCACAGGACACAGGATATGATTTGCTGGTTTATTAACAATATAATTAGGCGTCAGGGTGGGCAAGGCTAACATAACAAACAAAGGAAGTCTAGCCAGTGGCGGAGCCAGACAATTTTCTCTTCATTTTTTTTTGATTAATAGTAAAAGCAGCTTTCAGTACTTTTATAGCTTGTACCTGAATCTCTGATGTTTGGAGTTGAGCTTCTCTGTTCCTGTTCTTCCTTTTATCCAACAGGTTTTTTGCATCTCTGCTTGAACCCTGGAATTTAATTGGTGTCCTGTGTTTTTTTCTCCCCTTTCTTCTTCCTTTCTCAATCACAGTTTAACAGCATTCATTATTCATTAAAACACTATTTCTGTTTTATTTCAACAACATTATTGTACAGCCTCCTAAAAAAAAAAGACAATGTTTTCCAATGGAAATTGAATCATTTATTGACAATCTTCAAAGCTACCAGACCAGACAAAAACAGTAACTTTACCAGAATTGAGGATTTATATCGACTCAGCCAGAGCTGGTGATTGTTGGAATAGAGGAAAGACTAACCAAGACGGTTTTGGCAAATAATTTTTTGTGTCTGAATAAATGTGTTTTAAGATGAGTTACTATGGCAGTTCTTGGTAGTAGTCTTAGTAGAAACTTGAATTCTGAATGTATATGGCTGTATTTTTGTGTTTAATTAGAAAAAAAAGGTGGAAAATTATTTCCTTTCTTGACAGTTTATAAGTTTATTTATTACACTAAATGTAGTGAAGTGGTTCATGAGTATGTTATTTTCATTTCTGGCTGGCTTTGAGGCAGATTGATTGAGAGCAGAGGTCTTGTTCTGTGGGATACGATTTTTTTAAGATTGATTGGAAGAATAGATTGCGTAATATATATGAGCATATACAGATCCAATTTAAACCCAATATCTGGAACATTTACAAAAACTTAGATGACAGTGTTTTGAATCTGAACTGATACATTCCTAATAGTTTTTATTAGATCCCTGCTATGTTTTATTATGTTTACTTTCAGCTTCATGAAAGTCCTGCCATTTTGCAGCAAAAATAACTAATGTTATATAATAACTTACTTATCTCAGGGCAGGACTTAAGGTAAAATTAGCCATTTTCTTTTATCTGCAGAGGAAACAACATATCAGACAACAACATCAGTGATCCAACCATCCAAAGCTGCTGTGTTATAGCTGGTGCAGACCACCCGCTGGCTCTGCCAATGAGTCTGACTAATTCAGTAAAATATTTCAGAAAACGTCCATAAAACAGGAGCAAACAAGGATAAAATACACAGCAGCTCACATCTGGTACAAAACAATATGACACATTCAATATATTTTAATCACAGTGGAAGAACAGAGGCCAGAGTGGGAGATGAAGACTTGGGTTGAGTCTGAACTCAGTCTCTGTTTATTAGATACTGTATTTACGCTCCACTTGCACCACTCACTTATGTGTAAATATAAGCTCTATAATGCTCTCAAACATTCCCACAGTGGAACAAAAAAGTAGTGTGCATACTGTGGACACTACCATTTTCTGCTGACAATCCCACAATGCAATGCTTCACATTTTATAGATTTAGAAATTACAGTTGTTCAGCATGACGCCTGTCAGTGATGACATGTCATCTGTGCAGATTGCTGTTTTTGTAAATGCCACCCAGAAAGTTAGAACACTTATTTTGACATTGTCCTCGGGCAGAATATTTATGGGAAAATATTTCAAGACACCTTTCTGTATATTTGGAAGTAGATACATATTCACAGATATCTCCTTTTTGACATCTTTATGTATCATCTCTGTTGTTGTTAATGACACACAAACTGAAAACATGTTTTTATTAGCACAATATCCAAGACTACTTCTGTGTAGTCAAAAGGTTTATTTCTTTCAAATTTCATTCACAGATTTGTTAAAATTCATGTTAATGAGCACTTCTACTTTGCCACATACTTATTGCCTTTGATGGAATATTAGCCAGTCAATCAGGCAGAGAAGAACGGGTTATGACTTTGTTCTCCTGGAAATAATTTATCTGTATACTTATGTGAAAAGGACAGGAAATAGTGCCTAATACATTTATTAAATAATAGTGCAATAATAGGCATTTTTCAAAATAGAATTGCTCATTTTAGCATAGCATTTTATTATGTGAAGTCCAAAGCACACACGTGTGTCATAGTCATGCTATTTAATCAGCGTGTTGATTCGCCACACACCTGTCAGGTGGAAGGATTCTCTTGGCAAAGGAGAAGTGCTCTCTAACACGGATTTGAACAAATTTACGAACAAAATTTGAGATAAATAAACCTTTGTGTGCACAGAAGAAGTCTTTGATCTTTTACTAAAGCTTATGAAAACTGGGAACAAAAACAAAGTGTCATATTTATATTTTGTTGAGTGTAGTCAGATATGGTCCTGCCTCAGTATCAGCTAACTGGCCTGGCTGCTTGTATAGCTTGATGTCACCCGGCCAGCCAATCGCCAACAAAATACTGCAGCCACACACCTGACACACATCAGTCAGTAATTGGTCTCACACAGCTAGATAAAAAAAACAAAAAAACAATATTGGAGCTATTCTTCAAATGAGTCCACATCTCAAACTGCATTTCAATAAAACGATACAGGCCAGTAACTCTGACATAAATTAAATAATGTGAAATCACTGCAAACTGATTTTCATACACTGAAATAAGATAGAAACCAGCAGCCCAAGCTTTAATCTAATCCTACTTACATTTGTGTATCTGTATCCACTCTAAATTATATCCTCATTTGCATAAAGAATATGACTAGATTCCCCCCACTGTCCTATCTGTATGCCACCACTGTGTCTCTGTACAAGCCCCAGAGGTCTGTATATGTGCATGTGAGTGTGCAGGGTTGGCTGGTTGTGTGATAGCCCGTACAATCCTGCTCCAGTGTCAACTTTAGTGACTATGTGATAAACTGCACTGCACCAAGACTTGTCATCCCATCCAGACAAAGCGTGACAGGCCAGCGTGCTGTCAGAAAGAGCTACACACAGTTTGTGTGTGTTGGCGTGTGTGTGTGTGTTCTTTGGGATTCAGTCCTTGCGAGAAAGTTTTAGACTTTTAAAGATATTTTTGCAAAGCAAGGTCACTACACACTGCAACACATAACAATTTTAAAATAAAAAATCATTACAACACTTGTTATTTAAGATCATTGACATTGTTCATGTTGCAAATGTTGTAACTTTTTTTTATCCCTTCAAACAGTCGGATCTCATTGAACTTCACTGAATGAGCATGATTTCATAAATACATACACTGGTTAAGTGATTGAAATGTACTTCCTTCCACAAAGTCATTACATAAAGGAGATTTGTAGTAATTTCTCATCTAGTAGCACTGTCAAGGAAATAGCTATAGAGGTCAGAGATGTGTGTGGGCATATGCTTTTTTCCTGCTCTTAGATTCTTTATTATTTCTAACAACGTTCTAACAATCAGTTTTTTTCTGAACCTAAACACAATCCTATATCCTATCAAGTTGTTTTCTTTGCGAAAAGCAGAACCGAGCAAATGTCAACCATAAACTGAGCTGATTACAGGTCAAGTACAACTCCTGCTGGTGTCATGTAATTTAACATGGTTCGTATCTTCCTATTGTTTCTGCTTTCCAGACTTTACGCAACAGAAAGCAACAGAGTCTCATCACTCAACAGGTAAGCAGACCAAACGGGCGAGCCTCCCAGAAATGCGGTTTAGAATTAGGATAAGGTAAGAGGTGTGGGCGTGCATGTGTGTGTCATTCTGTCAGTCATTCCGCTGCAGGAGTGCAGAGATGATGAGCTCGGCTGCGACAGCACACTGTCACTTTGCCCAGGCTGGCAGAAGAGAAGCTACGGGTGCGGAGGGTCACGTTAGAGTCGGAGTCAGACTCACTTTAATTGCCTCGTGTGATAAATGGCGTGGGCAGTGCGGAGAGATAATTACAGCTCACACAGTCAGTGTCAATAGACGTGGCACAAGGACAACAGCACCTCAAATGAACACTTTCAAACAGGGAGGCGTTTTCATCGCACTCCTTTTCCTTATGTGGCATTACACATTTGGACCATTTTTATGCACACTGGATGAACAATGAATGCAAAGCAAAAACATCAGACTCTAAATGTGATATGAATGCACAATGCATTTGCTGTCAGGATCCCTTAACTCTGGAAGAGCATTTTTCTGTCAACACAAGACTTGCATTGTATAATGGCTTAAGCTTGCATTTCTGAATGAAGTGATCTATCTGTGCCCTGTCACTTTGATTTCTTCTTTGTATTGTCTCTAAAGCTCTTTGTAACTTTGTTTTGAAACGTGCTGTACATATAAAAGCCATTATTCTCATTGTTATTATCATAAAGGTCACATGTAGGTTCCTCAACGCCCGAGCTGACATCACCACAGTATTGTTCATGGTGATGGACTTGTTCTGGCATTTGCGTCATTTCCCTTTAAAGGGACACAAGTTCTGTCGTGTTTAGTTATACTACTATAAATTATCTTTTTGTAAGAGTCTTATGTTGGTATCAAACACTGTGATTGCAGTCCAAGACAGACAACTTATCAATTTTCCTCAGAGCCTCGCTGCATAAAGGCATGATCATCGACACCTATGTATATGTATATGAAATATGGCCGTATTTAGACTAAGGGTGTGATTGTGTTTATTTGTGCTTAACATAACCACTATGAAACAATCAGACAGTAGCCTTTTTTTTTGCTGATTCACAAGCTTTCTCAATAATGGTGCTTCCTCGCTCTCATTCGCTCTCTTTGTCACTCGACCAATGCACGCTCTTCCCCTCTCTCAAACCATCTGACACAAGCGCAAAGGCAAGGGAAATTTCTTCATGTCACTATTTAGCAGCACAGATACATAGAGAGAAGCTGGCTACATGAAATAAACCAAGCTGGAACACAACACAACAGGCAGAGTATCATTCTGATTGACCGCCACAGCTTGATGTTGGGTCGTGTTTCTCCAAACGATGAATCTGACTTAATTTCTCTGCTGCAGCTCACCCCCCTACACCAGCCAAAATGCACCACCCTACTCATATGAATCCGCAGTACAACATTTGATCTGAGATGGGCCAAAGAGAGAAGAAAGAAGCATGTTTACTGAAGAGGTTGAAATTGTCACAATTTTCTATTGGATTGGAAACAAGCATTGTTGTAATGATGTGCATTGTATAGTAATGGTACGGTTTGATGTTATGTTAAAGCTTCACTCAGACAAGGAACCGCAGCACATTAAGATTAGATAAAAAGTGTTTGTTCAGTCATTTAGTCTATATATGAGTCCATCCATGTTCCATAACTATGTATCCTTATTGCGGGGGTGGGAAGGGGCTGGAGCCGATCCCAGCTGACACTGGGCGAGAGGCGGGGTACTCTCTGGACAAGTCGCCAATTCATCAAAGGGTCTGTTCATCAAAAGGCTTAAGCAAACAACCATTCACGCTCGCATTCACACCAATTAACTTTGGACTGTGGGAGGAAGCCAGACTAACCAGAGATAACAGACACAGACACGGTAAGCACATGCAAACTCCACATGGAAAGGCTATCTTTATATACACTAAGTCTATATGAGTAAATCAAGCCTTCAATTTTCCAGGAACTATCATGCACGGTGTTAGATAGACTTGCTTAGTAAAGCAAGGTCCATAGGAAACCAATCTAAATGTGGATGGTGTCATTATTCTATAGCCATTTCACTGTAGAATCAACATTTACTTTATGATGACATGTTCAGGCAAAAAAGTTGTCCATTTCCACTTCAAGCACACTTTGTATACCCTGAACTGTAATGCCCTGAAAACTGCAGTTTTATTGAAACCACTTGAAATTTAATAACAACAAATACAACCAAAGCCCAAATCAGAGCAGTGTCACTTCTAGCAGATGTGAGTGTATTTGTGTTACCTGTCATTGCCAAACTGTGTTGACTGGAATAAAATATTGTGTGAATACCAAGCAGGACAACATAGCAAGCGTGATAAAAAACATTCACCCCCAAATATATTCCGATCCCAGCCAATGTCAGTGCCTTGAAAGCACTTGTTCACACCTTTTACACACTGAAGACAAGACTGCTCCTGTCAGCTGTCAGAATGTGCCATGTATTCCTCATAGTAGCACGGAAACCTCTGAAACAACAGCAGTCAGCCTCAAACAGACTTTAATGTGTCAACAAATATTAATGCTGTGTATTTTTCACTCTTAACTGGGCTGCCAAGGTGAATGAGCTTCTTACCGACTTGGCAGTGCATGGATGTAAAGTGTCATTCTTGATCATGTGGAGGTGATTTTTGATGTTACGCTACACGGGCTTACATAAAAACATAGTCATACACTATGTATAGGTTATGGCAGGGATGGCACAGAACAGAGCAGGTCAGATTTGTGATTTCTTGGCTGTGTGTTGAGGAACATTGCCAGAGCTTTGATCAGTTTATGTACTGTGGTGTACAGAACACGATAAAGACTGTTTTACCCACCAACAAATGACAAAATACTGAGATATTCTTCAAACTGTAACATCTGGTGTGTAAGCAAGAGGTGTTTCTTGGCTTATTAAGTCTTGTTTTATATAAGCTGATATGTCAGCTTCAAGACATCTCCAAATGAATAATAATAATAATGAATCAAATTCCCACCTTGCCCATCACCTTGGTGATTTATTTGTATTCTTGAAGTTTTAGGGGGAATAATAGGTTTCACAAAGATAGATGTTGACTATATCTTATATCAAACTAATTGTCAGACTTCATAGTTGTCTAAATCCATCTGTTGAATACAACTGTCCAGTTCTTGATCAGTCTTAATCAGGACTACACTACCATGAATTCTCAGTAAATAAAGACCTTTTCAAACTAAAAAAACATGGATGACCAACAGTGTTAATTTTTAGTAACACTTTATTATTAGTAATTATTTTTATCCTTCATAATTTTATTTAGTGGCAACTCAAAATACGTTAGTCCACTTTTAGTTGACGAAAAGTCATTAAAGTTTTAGTCAAAATGTTTTCTGTAATTGCTCTTCAGCGTTCATGTGGACTAAGTCTTTAGAGAAGGGTGATTTGTTTAGCTGCTATTCAACAACAAAGACGAAACGAGAAGAGTTCACCTGTTAATTTATTCTTGGTCTTCCCTCTACTGTAGTATTGTGGGCAGAGGAGAAAAGAAGGGGCAGCTGGGCAGCATCTGGTTGCTCTCAGCAGCAGGATCAGCCCCTCGTAGAGTGCTTCTGTACTCAGTCCCGACAATTGTGCTACTATAATGCATGAAGGTGGTCGGTTGTTGATTAACAGCGATTTTTGTGGGCATGGCTATTCAAATGGGTTCAGGTTTTAAAAAACCCTGACCCATGCATCACTTTACCTCTGTTTTGTCTTATTTTGGGAACATATCATGCATTTTTTTGGATGCCTGATAGCCCACCACTAAACATTCTAGTCCCATCTTGTCAACATGAATAAAACCTATATTTATCAAAGATCTTGAGCCTGTCATCAACTCATCTTCATCATCGAAAAAAGGTAGTTGTTGGTGGGTCACGGTCAAAAACAAACACGTATTATATTGACTAGACGCAAAATGGTCCCTTTATTGCAGAGGTTCCCCCCATTGACACAATTTATAAATCGATAAGTCATATTTTAATCAACATTATGTCTCAAATTAATTATTTCATATTTTGCAGGTCAGTGCTTATTAACTAGCACAAGCCAACTTCTAATGCTAGTAATACTAGAACTAACTTAGCGTCACCGGCATGTCGTTAGCTTGCAAAGCTAAAGCAGTAAGTCTGTAAGCCCATGTACTGTATATTATTTAAAATAGTACAATTTTATTAAATAAATATTAGATATACACACTATTGACTTTAGCTGTGATGCTTCACTTGAGATGGAAGCTCCACCCGGTCCACTGCTGTCAGCATCTTTGGCTTTGGCGCATGCGCGTTTGGAGGAATCGCGGTTTGATTATTTTCCCCTTTGACCTGCCTGTGACCTACGTGACGTCATTTCAACACTCTTCTACTCGTACCCACAAACTTGAATTCGTGTTCACAGTTCGTAGTCGTAGAAATTAGAGTTGTGTTTTACAAGACTTTGCACTCACAGCTTTTAGATTCATACTCACATAAAAACAATCCTAACCCAAACAATTTCTCAGACTCATGTATATGACAGCAGAATTTTGTGTACAACAATTTTATTGACATACAAATGTTTAACATTACGAATATGAATGGTTAGAATCATGCACACATCTTTATGATAGCTATCTTACTCCATATTTGGTCACCTTCTTGACGTCCTTGATGTCCGGGCAGAAGCCTTTGGTGACAACAAGTCCCTCCATCGTCTGGTTGATCTCTTTATGTGGGCGACCACCATCTCCTGGCTGCGATTCTTCAAAGTGTTACACTTGTCCGACACTCTTCAGAAGGGTGACAAACATGCGGAGCTGCTTCTCACTTACAGACTTGGTTGTAGGCTCACAACCAGAGGCAGAAGGATCCACAAGCTCCGTGTTTGCCTTCAGTAGTTCAGTCTCATCTGCATAGTTGTTGTCCTTCTTTGGGATATGGGATTCTGCTGAAATCTCCATCCTATCTCCAGCATTGGTCTCCTTCTCTGCGACACTTGATTCTGCTGAAATCTCCATGGTGTCTCCAGAGTCAATCTCCTTCTCTGTGACACTTGATTTCGTAAAGCTTTCCATCATATCGGCTGGATTGATCTTGTTCTCCACAATACTTGATCTGGCTGAGTTTTCCATCGTATTTGTAGGGTCAATTTCTTTCTCGATTCTGTGTCTTTCGTAACAGAGTCTTGTAAAGAGCGAGAGTGGTATGCTGGTTATCCTGAGGTTATGACCTAGTAAACTATGTGGCTTTGAACCTTGTGGCTTTGATATTTCAAGATTCTATTCTAAGATGATAAAATGCACATGAAAGCTTGAAATACCCAAACATTCCACTGTGTGTGGACCCTGTTCGGCTACAGATTGTTCACAGAGGAGGCGGCTTGATGAGAATTTATTGTTAACTGAACAGAACCTGTTCAAGAACCAGTGCCGTCTAGGGTGGTCCAACGTGCCTGACAACTTAAAAGTGATTTAAGCACACTGATGCAGTGCCAGGAAAGCTAGAAAAATTACCCCCAAAATCCACTGGGTATCGACGCGCTGCATTGTGTGTGTGCCGTGGTCCCGGCAGTGATACACGGCCGTTCTAGTCTGCGTTAAATACGCGGCTGTTCTATTTTTGGCGGATGCCGCGAGCAGTAGTGGTGTGTCGGTCATGAACGTATTGTTCAATGTGAACTAATCTTTTATATGACTCGGGAGTAATGAGTAGTCTCAGTGAGTGATTTGTTCATTTTGATGCAGTACGTTCTCTCGCCACAAGGCAGCTGCATGGCCGCTCAGGCTGTATGACGAGCAGTAAGCACAATAGTTCGCTCATACGTGACAGAAGGCTGTGTGAGGAGCAGTACGTGCAGCAGTTCGCTCATTCGGACCCTTCATTTGTCACGTGACAGGCTGCTCAGGCTGTGTGAGGAGCAGTACGTGCAGCAGTTCGCTCATTCGGACCCTTCATTTGTCACGTGACAGGCTGCTCAGGCTGTGTGAGGAGCAGTACATGCAGCCATAGACATATAGACGCCGCATTGACTGCTGCCGCCCACTAGAGCGGCGTGCCTACAGGCCGGCCATCTTGGAACAGGGCCACTTGCTCCTACAGTGCATTACATCTATGGAGGAATGGTGTTTCTACACAATAAAAGTGATCATAATTTGCTCAGTTGTCAAGCTATTTTCACAAGGTTTGTTTGTCAAACAAAATGACAGACAGACAGACAGACAGACAGATAGAATGAAAAGAACCCAGAAAACGTTCAGGTGTGTTCAGGTCTTTATTTAAAAGCATTGCTTGAAGGGTACATTGCATTTGAGTATAATAATAATAATATTAATATTATTAATAATAATAATTATATTGTTATTGTTATTACTATTCTTATCATTATCATTATATTATTATATTATCAATATATTATTTTTTATTATTACCAGTATATTATATTAATATTCTTCTTCTTCTTCTTCTTCTTATTATTATATCACTATCATTATTATTATTATTATTATTATTATTATTATTATTGTTATTATTATTGTAGACATAAGATCTGCTGTCTCTACCCTTTTTGAATATCAGACCATCAGAACAGCTTGCAGAAACTTACAGGATCCATCACATTCTTTTCCATTTTTTTGGTCTTCCTCGCATCTTCTTCCCAGCATGTCCAGCATCATCTTATTGAGGCCAGACTTCGCATCCACTGAAGTCATCCACCTTTGAAAAATAAAATGTAGTAATTTGACCACCCCAACCCCTTCAGAAAAAAACAAAATAAACAGAAAATAGCATATCTGAAAGCTCAAAATGTATCAGAACGCAGTGTGTGATGTGATGTGATGTGAGCTTTTAAATTGGTAATTTTTATTGTCACAAAACATAGTCTGTAGGACTTAAGTAGTTAATGTAAGTGATGGCCACACCTGCAGCCACACAACCAACTTGAATGTCGGTAACCCTCTGCACCTACATGTTATCCTTATTTAGTTTACATTTACATTTTTTTGAGCACATTATGAATAAATACCACACACTAGTCCAGCTCAGTCCCTCACAATGTATTTAACAATCAGGCAATATGGAGAATACTGTTGCAATGTATGGGGATGCGGGAGAGGATGATGTTGAGACTCTCTCAGGAAACCATATGCCTTTGGTCCATGAAGGTGTAGCGTGAGGGCAAACTCCCTCTGAAGATTTGAAATTCAGTAAGCATAAACTTATTAGTAAGACCCCTTTAAATAAGAAGAAAGAGAGTTTAACACAGCCTATAAACATAAATTACCTATATAAAATATTCAAATTAGTATTTCCATTTTACCTGAGTAGCATTCAAGCCTGTCTTTCAGCTCTTCATTTATGAGTTTTTTTCTCCCTCAGATCCTCGAGAGGAGCGCGCACATTTTTCTTCGCCCTTCGCTCGTGGAGCATGCTATTTCTCTTCTCCCGCTCCTGACTCTACACTCTAGCCAGAGCTTCACTAAGTCTGAATCACTAAGTTGAATTTGTATTTGGGTAGTAAAACCAGCATTTTTAAAATATGCAAGCACCCTGTATCATAGCTACATGTGTGACGTATTTAACAAATCAATACGTTTGGAAATCGGTCCAAAATTCAACAAATAATTCTACTTTGAGATTGAGGAGTACCTCTTTCCTTTGTAGGTTCATGCACTGCTGCCTCTGCTAGCCCTGTTCCAAGATGGCGGCGCTTTAGGCACGTCCCTCCACAGTCTATGTGGCGTCTATGTATACATGTCTATGCGTGCAGCAGTTCGTTCATTCGGATCGTTCATTTGTCACGTGACAGGCCGCTCAGGCTGTGTGAGGACCGTAAGCACAACAGTTCGTTCATACGGATCGGTCTTTTGTCACGTTTACATCAGCCACAAGAGGCCTACAGCGCTGCACTAGTTAATGAACGAAATGACTGAAAAAAAAAGATTTGTTCATTTTACCGTCTGAGGGTAAGTGATCCAAGTCAGTTAAAAGACTCGAACTTCCCAACACTAGCGAGCAGCCTGTGTCAATTTACACAAAGCACCTCAAGCTGGCAGAAGCCAGACACAGAAATGGCATAGAGAATCAGGTGGATTTTCAAAATAAAATACCCCATGCAAACTGCCAGACAAAAGAGAAACAAATTAACTACGTAGCATATTTACACATGTGGAAGCATATTTAGAAGCACATGAACCAAGAAAATTACCAAATCTGAGCAAGTAAAGTCTTTTGGGCTAAACCTTTCTGAAACGCTCCAGGTGGGGTTTGAAGTCACGTGCAGGATGGACCAAAACAGCGTTGCAGCTGCAACATGACAGAGACGTGCCTGGTGGGGTTTCTGTGTTAGTTGGGGTGCCCAGACTTTTTAACCTGGAAGGGCCAAACTGAAATTTGATGGTGGGTCACAGCCAAAAACAAACCCATATTAGTGTTCGGAAATTGACTTGGATCACTTACTCTTGGACGGTAAATTGAACTAATCTTTTTTTTTGAGTCATTTCATTCATTTCGTTCATTCACTAGTGCAGCGCTGTAGCCCTCTTGTGGCCGACGTAAACGTGAAAAAAATGAATGAAAGACCGATCCGTAAGAACGAACTGCTGTGGGTACTGCTCCTTACACAGCCTGTGCGGCCTGTTACGTGACAAATGAACAAACTGCTGTGCTTACGGTTCCTCGCACAACCTGAGCGGCCTGTCACGTGACAAATGAACGAAAGACCGATCCGTATGAACGTATTGCTGTGTGTACTGCTCCTCACAGTGTGAGCAGCCTATCACGTGATAAATGAACGATCTGAATGAACAAACTGCTGTACGTACTACTCCTCACACAGCCTGAGCGGCCATGCAGCTGCCTTGTGGCGAGGGAACGTACTGCATCAAAATGAACGAATCACTCACTGAGACTACTCATTACTCCCGAGTCATATAAAAGATTAGTTCACATTGAACGATACGTTCACAGCCGACACACCACTAACACGTATTGTATTGACTAAACGCAAAATGATACAAGGGTCCCAAGTTCCCTTTATTGCAGAGGTTCCCCCTCTGTGGGCCGTGCCGTATTATAGATATTATATTATTATTATATTATTAGATAAAATTGTATAATTAGGGGCCCTGCATATTTAAAAAGCAGAGATACCTTACGAAAAATAAAACATCATAAACAGAAATTTATATTCTTTTTTTATTATTTAACTTTGAACTGTTTTTGCTAGAAACTTCAAATCCAACACGTTATAACATGAACAGTCAGGCAAAGATTTATTTTGAGCTTTCACATTGGTGATTTTTTATTTCAGATGGTGCAATGTTTTTTTTTTTTTTTTTTAGCATTTTGGGCTTGTGGGATAAACTGGAGCTCCCGGAGAAAACCTGTAGCAGACACAGGGAGAAGCGCCACTGTGCTGCCCGATGGCCTTTTGATGTTACACAATCACACCTGAATATTGATGACATTAGTCCATCTCTAAACTGGGAGAAGTGCGATCAAAATGATGGAGGCGAGCAAACCTGCAGTGAAAGAAAAGATGCGGAGTGCATCCTTCCACCAGCTGCGGGAAATGGCATTCTTCGCAAGCTGGGCAGAGAAGTTTTTGATGTTAGCCTGCAAACGTTGGACGATGGCTGTGTCCACTACTGGATCCTCTAATGAAATTACAGTCTCCAGCAGTTGCTTGCTGCCAAACTTCTTCTGCAGGTCTTTCATTACAGCTTTGGTCACCTTCTTGTCCCTGACTATAGTCCCTTCATCGTCTGGTTGATGTATCTCTTCATGTGGGTGACCACCATCTCCTGGCTGTGATTCTTCAAAGTGTTACACTTGTCCGACACTCTTACAGTCAGAAGGTGGACGAACATGCAGAGCTGCTTCTCACTTACTGACTTGGTTGTAGGCTCACAACCAGAGGCAGAAGGATCCACAAGCTCCGTGTTTGCCTTCAGTAGTTCAGTCTCATCTGCAGAGTTGTTGTCCTTCTCTGGGATACGGGATTCTGCTGAAATCTCAATCATATCTCCAGCGTTGGTCTCCTTCTTTGCGACACTTGATTCTGCTGAAATTTCCATGGTGTCTCCAGTTTCCTCAGTGTTTCTCAAACTTTTCATGCCACATACCACCTGAGAAAATATTTGACTCTCGAAGTAAAACTATCATGCCGGTGGACCCTGTCAAAATCCGAAAAAACAATTGACAGCAAGCTATGGAGTCATATAACACAGGCAGACTTTATAAGCCTAAATTAACCATGAAAGAATGTGGTCTTATGCCATGCATTCTTCTCTGGCTCCCCATAAAATCCCCATGACAAAACAGTGACTTGAGGTGTTTTTGCATCTCCTTGGTCCTCAGTTCACTTTTAATCCTGGACACGAAAGTGATCACATCGTCTAGTTTATATATATGTACAGCTGCAAACACTCTTTATGTCTACAGTAACAGTAAAGGTTACATGATATGTTTAGACACTTAGAAACCATTTCTTGCAAGTGAATACAATTATACCATTTATAGAATTTTACAATTCAGCATTTCTTTCTCTATTTCACATTGCTCCTTTTCACTTTGTTGGCCTGTTATCCATTTCATTTGTATTTTCAGTTTCCACTCCACTCTTTCTGGCTTGATTTCATTGCATTATCTCCAGCTTGTCTGCCCCCATTACATGGATGGCTCCACTTGTAGGGGCATGGGAGGTAACTACCTTCCTTACAGTATAGGTTGCCTGCTGAAATTTTAGGATTGTGTAACCACCAATCAGATGGGCTGTTGTGGGTTGCTGCTGGAAGGTCAGTTTCTTTTTAATTTTATGTCTTATTTCTGTTTTTTCTTTTTTTCTTTTTCTTTTTCAAATTGTGGCCCATCTGGCATTTGCCAGATTGCCAATCTGTGCCTTGGCCAATTTGGTTTATCTTCAGCACCACTCAAACATTGTGGGAGTCAAAGTAGGTAGTGCAGCATTAGCATAGACAGAAGAGAACTGAAAGGAAATCAGAGATGAGATGTGGGATGACATGCAACAAGTTCCTAAATAGACTTAAACCATCTATGTATGAAACCCTATACCAGCAGGACCCCCACTGACCACAGCATTTTAACCAGTAAACCCTGATGTGAAGCTGAGTCATATTGCTGACTCCATAATATTTCATCTAAAGAAAACACAGGAATTTGGTGTTCAGAAATACTTTCACTTGACTTATCAGACTTTCAATCAGTCAGTGCAGATAGAAAAATAACTTTGTGCAGTATAGAACAAAGTCGTTATACTGTTTTTATAGAGCAATTCTATTCATTTCGCCCACAGAGCCATGACTGGTTATGTGCAGTGCAGCACTGAAGGACTGCTCTTCATTGTGCTTTTCGAAGTTTAACAAACATACCCCACTAGATTCAACTTATGCCTTAATTAGGCTGTTACATCTATACATTATTGTCCTATTCTACATGGTTTTAATTAGCATCTTGAGTACTAATTGCCACAGACCTGCAAACAATCTGATGGGACGAAAGCAAATGTTATTGTCTTATATGTCATGTCAGCTCAGCCAGGATGCACTGTGTGAGCAGTTTCCCTAATCAGTCTATCAACTGCAAGCTATTGATCTCTCCATCACAACAAACAATAGCTACAGGGTGAGTACATCCATCCATTGAAGAGTTACCAAACAACAGCGCAGCGCCTGTAGTACGTACAGGATGCAGTAGAAAAATGTGTGTGTGGAGAAAGTAGGGGTCCAAATTTGCTGTATCTATAACAACAGCAGGTGGTCTCTCTCAGTCTTTCTGCTGCTTAATGGCACAGCAGTTAGCAGTAGTCCACAATCTTTACTCATCAAGAACATAGCAGAACAGTCTATTTGATTCACTGATTACCACGTTCACAGGTGGCTACTGCGTATTGAAACATGAAGACACAGAACCTTTTTTTTTTTTTTTTAAATTGCAGAATATAGAGCCTTTATTGTATATTTTTCCTCTCCAAGAATAGTACTTTGGTATTTTGTCAAGGACAAGAGATACTGCAGCAACATTTCTTGATATTTGAAAATGCTTGCTATTGTGATATCTTGGCTTGGGAGTCCTATCCTCTGTTTGACTCCTGAAGGTGCACCTGCTAACATTATCAAGTCTGGTCTGTGTTTACAGCGAGGTGTGAACACTAAAGTAGAAATCTGAGGACTTTTTGAGTGAATATGCGACTGGAATGGAATCATGTCATGTAATGTCACTCCTGCCAGAGTTATTCTTTTGAATGATTTGGTCTCAGATTGACCTGAGCAACTTCTGCAGCACGTTTTTGATTTGTTGTTGTTGTTGTTGTTGCTGTTGCTGTTTTGAACCAATTAAGTCACCCATCTCAATTATTAGTATGATCTCTGCATGCCTGAGCCCTGCAATGCATGAGAATGAAATGGGCTTTAATGATCTTAAAGAAGTGCAAGGATGACAGGAACAGGAGCAGAAAATATAAACAGATCCTGAGATAGAATTTAACACCAGTGGTGCAGCTATGTAAAAGTATGTAACATTTGCTTTATGCAACCAAATACACAGATGCACTATGCATAGGTGTAAGAACTTACAAAGTGTAATAAAATGGAGGATTAAACCATCTGGTGCCCATCTCAACACCTTTGTCAAAACAGGAAGGAAGCAAATAAAAAAATAGTTTATTACTGAAAAGAAAATCAAGCTCTCGCAAGTCATTAATGATTAAATCAATTAAACCATGAGCATGAAGAGGCGGAGTGCTCAGCTCAGGAGTTCTCAGATACTTCATGCTTCTGCATATTGTGAATTTCTCAAGTTATATGCTCAGAAATGACAGAGACAGAATAGCTGAGAAGTGCTGTTGGACAACAAGATCTCCCTGAAGGACCTAATCTCAGCACATCTGGAGCCTCTCACATGTTCATCAAGTACTATTCCAAATAGGAGGAAGAAAAAAAACACACACACACACAGAAGTATCCTATTTAACTACTCAATCACCCAAATGGAGACTGCTATTACCTGGAAGCTCAGCACATCACTGAGAGGCACAGAGTGTTATCTGCTCTCAGATGGTGGAGAGAGTTTGAGCTAATTGGCAGCAGGTGCTGATGTGTTCAAGTCATATATACATGTGCATGTGGGTGTTTCATGCACTCCGGGATGAGCCGCGCATCATTCAGCCGCATGTTACAACGCGAGCAGACGGCTACATCTCAACCCAGATTTAACAACATCTGGTGCTCGTGTGATGTATTGTCATCAGCCTCAGCATGGAACCTGTTTTATTTTTTTTTTCTTTTTAACATTTTTCACATTTAGTATTCACTCTCTTGTACTCTTTTCCTTGTTATTGTGCACTGTGCTTTCCTTATTGTACATCAGCTGTTGTTTCTGTGACTGTTTGCACCATTTTCATCCCAAGAATTCATCACGTATCAAGACATTCATGTAGCCACCACTGCTCCTCCACTCGCGTGTGTAACATGGCTTTTACATACTACGACCAAGTTGACATGAGAGAGATTGCATATTGCGTTATTCTTTTTCATAATGACGGCATGATTAGGTGCTATTTACCAATTATCCCACTGACCTGTCTTCTGATCCACATTCACAACAATGCACAGAGGCCTGTTTGTCCTGAGGTCAGATTAAATTGTGTTGGTCACTGCCTGCCTAAATTGTAATACTAAAAATAATCCCCCCCCCCCCTTATTTTCTTTTGTCAGATGTCCATGCCCTCTGCTTCTGCTATTTTCCTCCATTTATCGCTGCAGTTTTTTTCCTCTGTGTGTCTCTTCTCTGCAGTTCTCACTGTCCTCTTTGCTCACTGCTTGACAGAGGAAAACAACTATCTACAGCTTGCATTTTGCATTTTAAGACACACAAGCAGCCACGCATGAAGATATCCAAATTGACACATCAGAAATGATCAAGTGAAAGACTATTCAATTACTGAGTCTTTAAATGATAGCTGGGAGCACATCTGCAAAAATAAATCAAGGTTGTCTCTAATGAGGGCTTGACAAGGTTGGGATCACCTGTGCTATTATGGGTCATGCTAAATTCACATTATTAATTCAATTAGTGTAACAACAGTCATTGCTATCCTCTCCAATCTGCTTGTTGCCGTGAGTCTTTCTCTATAGCAGAAATACTGATTTGCTGTTTATTCAGCAACAACAATTTTCTATTGCTTCTACTTATGTACTGCTTTTTTCCCTCTGTGTAAAGCTAACATAAACTCTAAAAGATGTGAAATTTTTCACATTAAAATCCACAGGAATGGGAGTTATTATGTCTTTATAGGCACTAGAAATGCTTTGAATGTGAAACAACTTTGTTGCAACCAAATGCATTTCCATTCACTACTGTTCTATAGGAATTGGTTGCATCGAGATAAACGGTTAGTAGATTATCCAGCCGGCTTCCAACCAAACTAATGCAGAAGAAGAGAAAGCAATGACATGACATCATTAAAAGAGTGTCAGTCAAACCACACATGATCAAAGAAAACATGACGAATTATGGCACATCTGTTTGCTTTGTGTATTCATTTGAGGAAGGTTACAGTTTCATCATCGCTCCACACAGATCTAATGTTTTTATCTCTTCAGTGGGTTCTGGGTCTGTTTCTATTGCACTTTGTTGCATTTTGGTTTAATCAATAAAACTTTTCCACTTCAGCCAAGCATTAAAAGGGTTTCTTTTTTTGTTTTTTCTTCCAAAAAGCACATAAAACACAGGAGGATGGAAAAACACTCACTGTTCATGTTTAAAGAAGGAGCCCAGAGCAGCAAAGTAGTCAATATGACATTAATACATTGTTGTGTTAATAAAATGAGTGCTATGGACACATACATTCTGCTGAATTGCTCACAACTAAGGGTAAACATGATGTGCTGAGTTTGAATTAGCAAGGAGCATCAACAGTAAACTGAAAAATGAACAAGGGCAGATCAGAAAACAAGTAGACGTCTTACAATTAAAAATGAAAAGGGGAAATAATAAAGACTCCAAAATGTTCTAGTTTCAAATAAAGGTCTGATTGTCTTTGCCTTTGAGGTAACCTTGAGAATCGAAACCTTTTATTCAGGAGAAGCGCAACAAGCTTCAAGCAGAACACATATGATTATCATAAAGTTGTTATTGTGAACATCAGGCCATTGGGAAGACCCAACCCAAGCCTATATAGGTATTCAACTGATCATCTTTGCTGCAGCGACACTTCTGGTGTTTGTAATAGCAGCTAGCATTTTCCATCACAACTGCAGGACTGTAGATATTCTGAAGCATAGATAGAAAGAGATAACCAGCAACCAATGGGGCAGAGAAGATGCATCTGTGAAGTTCAATCAAGCAGATTGAAGCATCTCCCCATTAAGAGGTTGAAGCATCTCCCCATTAAGAGAGACGTACGCATTATCGCACAAAGCACAGAAACATATCTTCACTGATTATTTGAATCTCCCGACACACCAGAATGGGACAGAATCTAATGTTAATTAATGTTCTTCACTTTCAAAAGGTCACACACGCAGTCCAGGTTCATAGAAAGTGAACCTGTTTGGAGTAAAGCTGCGGAGAAAACCATTTCATTTGAGCAGTCTGCAGGTGAAGATGGTGGCGAAGAGGCATAAGCATCAACGAGAAGTCATGCTTACTGTGAACTATAGCTAAATTAAGTCTTATGTGAAATAAAAGAAAATGTTTTGTTAACCTTGATTTGAACATTTATCCAGTCAGACTCAATGAATGCATATGCGTTTAAAGATGTTTACGCTAAATTTCTCTAAAAATGAAGTGAAATTGATAAAATAAATGTGAATTTGATAATTTTCTTCTACATTAATCATCAATTCTTTTTCACGTCATGGCTTATAAGGCATAGAATATTTGAGAGCCGGCTCAGCAATAAAAATGATTTGTCAAATACTCCACAAGTGACCATGGCTCTGAACAAAAAAGAAAAAAGATGGAGGAGAAGGGAGCGACCAGCACCAATCCAATTATAGGTGGACTATTGAATATGTTTGTAACTGTGAAGTAAATCATCCATATGACCGGGTTGGCCTACTACATTCAAGTTATTCATTGTTGCATTACAAGAAATAGAATGAATGGTGAGTACATTTCATAATACAACCACATACGTGTTAGTCTATGTCAAGGCTGGACTATACACTGTGAATTTAATTAATACAATATTTTGAACAAGCTGTGGCCACTTGACAGCAAATTCTGGTGATGTTAGCAAAACAGCTGCTTACGAATACAATCCAGCAGACACAGGGCAACAGTCTTCACTGAAGTTCTGAGTGAAATATCTGGCTCTTTAGTGGCTAAATCTACCACTTCTCTTTGTCTGATGTTTGGCGCTGCGCAGAAAGTGTACAGTTAGTTTGTAGAGGCTTTTTGCTGTGCAAAGCAGCTGCCTGCTGTGGATGAAAACATTTCTGAAAATAGTAACATTGTCTGTGAACATTGTCTGTAATTTAATGATCCCACCTCAAACGTATGTGCCTGAATCTGTCTTAAATCATGGTGTCCAAAACACTGACACATCAGTTATATATATATATGTATATATATCAGTTTTTAAGTTTGTAAAGTCAGCTTTGACATGAGGTTAACATCAGTCACAACCTTTAAATGATCACATTGCGTGTTGTATGAAACATGGCCGAATGCCCTCACTGGGTATCGACTGTTTATGGTAATCAAAGCAACAAATGGACTGAGAATCAGAATTCATTGAGCGCTGTTAGAGGTTTATGTGTCCTCTGACCAACCCTGTGCCACTAAGAATAAAGAAAAAGCTTTATCTACTGTTTTTCTGATATGGTTAAAAAAAAAAAAAAAAAAAAAAACATTGCATACTGCATACATCCTTCACACACACACACACACACAGTATAAAGACACAACTTATCCACCAGAGACACATAAGGCCACTTGGGTCACTTCCTTTTACCCAGAAGCCTTTGGGAAAGGTCATGCAGTCAAATACTAATACCTTTAGTTTGGTCTCATAGGAAGCGCTCCGTTTGGAGAAACGGCTAAGTCAGTGTCTCCAAAGGTCAACCATTCTAGATGCGGAGTAACAGAGCATGAGGTCAGAACAACAAATATGCCAACTAGATGCTCCCCCAAGGTTACGTATTCGCTTTCTGTGAGAGAAGCGTCTGTGCCTTTCAACGAGAATGAATCTCAAAGCTGTTCATTTTCTTTTCTTTTTTTTTTGTGCCGCGCATGGCTCCTCCAAGAAAAAAGCACGCATCCAGTTTTTTAAATTTGTTTCCTTGATTCCTTCTGCTGTCTTTCTTTGCCTCCAGCTCAAGACGCGACACAGTGGAGAAAATGAAGAGCATACGAGATATCTCAACTAGCTTGTTGTGATAAATGAAACGGGAATAGAGATGACATTGAAACAGATCACAAAAGCACTCGGGAGATTCAACCCAAGTCTATTTTCTTTTTGTCTTCTCTCCACAGAAACAGAACCAGGGCCGATTTGGTTTGGATTTAGCATGAATTACCACGGCTTAGATCCTGTTAGTGCCGATAAAGCCCCAAAATGTCCCAGTTGTATCCTTATCCTCCCTATGAATATTCAACAACTTGCTCTCATCTCCCTATTGTTTTCTCATTTGTACTGGTATCTGACAGTGCTGGTGATAATGTGTTAGTGGAAGATGTGGCAAAGGGAAGTGGCATTGATATATGATCCGATAGGGGCCTTTGCGACACGCTTCAATGGACTCAAAGGAGCCTCATCTCTGAGCTCAGTCGGAACGTGGTTGAAATTCATTAAAGTTAAAACGACTTTGATTTATTATCTTGGAAATGATTAGGTCGGAGAGATTTGTTGTCTCAAGCAATATCCGGCTAGAAACATTTAAACTGCCAGTTCTTAATATGGAAGTCACTCAAGTGGCCTCCTTTTCTCCTACAGGGTTTGTTTTGCTTGGGATTTGAAGAATCAACAGTCTGGACTTCCGAAGAATTCCTACATTCCAATCTGGAGACGTTAGAGTAAGCTGTATATCTGTGGCGAGTGTTGCAACTATCGAACAAGCTATAGCACTGTGAGTGTGTGTGGTCACAGCGACTGAACTTGTGTGTGTGTGAAAGATCAGCGAAGCAGGCGGTGGGAGAATAACCATGTTAGTGTGCGAGAGCAGAAAGGCTACATCTGTCACTCTATATTTTCTCACACGCATCTTGACAAGGCCCACAAGCCTGCCAGGATAACCCGAGCCTATCCAACACACTCTCACACAAACACACACATCTCATGCCTCATATAGCATGACAGAGTGTGTGGGGTTCATTCAGTATTCAAGGGTGGAAGTACAACTGTAGGTATGGCTCATAAAGAAGAACAAATGTGAGTATTTCTTAATGTGTGTGTGTGTCACTGTAGTTTGTTGTGAGGTGCATTTTGTAGTTTAAGTGTGTGTCTACTATATATATGTGTGTGTGCGTGTGTGTGTGTGTGCGTCCTCTGCTCAGGCTGGCATATAAAATGACAGTGAAGCATTTCCTCTGCCAGCTTTGGTGCTATAGCTCTTACTCTCACCCCTCATCCTTCTTTCTCTCCCCTCTCCTCACCCTCCATGCCCCCATAGCCACCGGCCATATGCTCAGTCCTAAAGCTAGGCCTTTTGCCAAACTGGAATATGTGTCTACAACTGTGTTACTGTGTGAAACAGAGAGAGAGAGAGAAATAGACGACACAGAAAGACTTGCAGGGGATGATCTTGATTGTGGCTCTAATCCAGATGATTTTCATTTGTTTGAATCATTCCATTTTCTCCCCCGTGTGTTCTCTTACTTTTAATAGCTGAGAATAAATTATGTTATTCATTCTCTATTTTTCAGTTTGTTAATGTCCCTGAGGAATTTTCTCAGTAAGATGACCTCATTTGCAACCTTGTTGCAAACGTCTGCAGAAACTGTTAAGCCATCATCTAAGTCTATTATGTGGAGACAACGTGGTGATATGGCTTTGCAAGCAAGTGAAAATGTCACTCTTTCTTGCCTTTGTCACTCCGCTTCAAGGTTATCTTTTCAATTTCTTCTAAAACATCTGTGAACGTTCATACTGTGAACGTCCACACATCATCTGTTGTTCGATGCACCAGTGAAAACGCAGATAAGTATTAGAGGCTTGAACTTAAAAAAAAAAAAAAAGTCTTTATTTTGCTGTGGAGTTAAAGCCAGTAAAATGAATAATCAAAATACTTTATAGGCATATACAGTATATCTGTGTATGTGTGTATGTATTAGGTGTTAAAATTTTCACAATGTGGTAAATATGAATGTTGTATTTTAACTATTAGAGGGCCAAATCCTGTGTCTAGTTAGGCAAACAATTATGTCATTCCTGAACAATGAGATGTCATCTGCCTCCATCAAAGCGGACAGAGCTGACAAAGTGGCTATCCAATGACTGGAATATGGAATATTCATATTCTCTTCCATCTACAGTCAGCTTTTAGACTCTTATTGACCAATGAAAAGATGTTTTGTTACATCATGTATGTAGGATAGATAAAAGGAGGAGAGATCTGGATAAATAACGAGTTTTGAGCCAAAGACTGGCCATTTGCCTGGATTATTATTTTTTTGTTTATTCAGTCTAAAAAGCAAAATAGATTTGATTAGATCAATGTGCTCTGTGGAAAGATGAAGGACATCCGTGCTATTCATAGTTTACCAACTGAGGTGGACATAAACAGGAGAATCAAGACCCTGAACCATCCACACGCTGCTAGAACCACTTAAAAGAAAACAAAAACATGCATATCCACTTTTGCTCACAATTCATGTAAATCCATTGAAAATATTACATGCTTCATTGATGACTGTGTAAACACAGGCTTTAATTTCTGGTGCAGAATTTGACTCATTACAGTGTTTTAGGTTTATTTTGTGAGCTAGTTTCTGAGAAAGAGTTTTTTTATCCTCCTGAAAAAAAAAAAAAAAAAATGAACATGGTTTTCCTCAGACAGTGATGATATATAACTATCTCATTGAATCTCCAGGCACAATATAATATAATAATATAATATTTTCTAACATCTGTCACTTTTTATGTCATTAAGACACTTGATTTGGCTGATTTTGTAGTCTGTCTCGGCTTGACTGTACAGACCTTTTCTGATTCATTTCAATCTACAGACACTGTTGTCACATGTCATTTACTCAGTAACATCATTAACTAACTGTGATGAAGGGTTTGCCACATACATACACATACTCCCTCATGCCAGTTCCTACACTTTTCTGTTTTAATCCTCTCTGGATGACTTGAAGCCAAGATCTCTTTTTTTCTTACTGTTTTTTTTTTTTTTTTGCTGTTTGGGGAAGTAAATAAAATTGTAAACTGGGTTTTTTTATTGTTTGATGTGCAAAATGCGATGCAGCAGCTTTTAGGCAGAGTGCCACTCGGCACTTTTACGACGCCTGTTTCACCCAAAAGATGGCTGAAGACGAGGAAACAGGTGACGCATCCCTTCTCTCCTGAATGTCACATGTGGTATTAGGAGTTTAATGGAAAGCTATAATCTGTATCTGTTTATGTCACAAAAATGCAACCGTTTAGCCAAATTAACAAGTTTTAGTCAGATTTGACATTTTCTCAGTTTGAAGAGTTGCTCGTCTGACACAAGGACCTCACAGCTGTGGCTCCTTCTGTTTGAGTCATTTTGTAACAGAGTTAGTACAAACACAACATGTGAGACTGCTCCCATCTTCGTTAAATTATATGTGTAAGGGAATTTTGGGCTGAGTTTGATACTAACCTTCATCGTGGTTAGCTTTAATTTTTATGAGAAGAAACAGCCATGACTTATCATAAAAAGTATTAAAGAAAGATTAAAGCTTTTCTAGTTTTTAACATACAAAAGCAGGGATCCCTCGAGAGAACAATGCATGATGGAAAGCCTTTCTTCAACCTAACATCAACAGTACACTAATTAAACTCATCATTTAAAATCGCAAGACTTCAAAAGACGTCAGGTGTATTCAGAATATCAAAATGAAAGCTTTAGATTTTAAGTTAATTACCTTAACTGACAATAAATTACTTGATTCCACTAAATTCCTGTGTGATGTCTTACAGATGAAACTGCTCTCTTGGCCCATTTGCATACACCTCTGAGACTGTCTCTAACTTTTTCTATTTTGGTGGTAATGCAGTCTTCAATATTGGCTCAAACAACACCTGTACAACATCTGTTGAGCTTAATACCGAGCTGACCAGCAAATCTGGTGAAAACTGATGGAAAGTTATTGACAATGGACCTTGCTGAATGTCTGAAAGTTTAACCTAAAACTACCTCCCGTTTACCTATTACCTCTGTGTTATGAGGAGCACTGTTTTTGTATGACTTCTGAAGATATTTATTATTATTATTTATCTTCCATGCTGACTTGCAAAGGCAAAATGCAGTAACTACATGCACTCCATTTGCTCAAAATTAAGTCATAACCAGTATCTGACTTTCTGCCATCTGTGTTATTACATAAATATATGCTATAGTAATGTGCAATTCACATAAAAATATCTTTAAAAACATTGCAGTAACAACAAATAACAAAAAAACAACATCTGTAGGTTGGCTGTGTAGCCATTTCTTTCTGGCTCGTGCTCTGACCGCCTGCATGCTTACAGCTTCTCTCTCCCTGCATGTATGCGTTCCCGTGTGTGCGGGTGCATGTTCTGAGAGAAGCGCCAATTATGAGCCTTCATGTATGAAAGAGTAGCATGGAAGTCTGCCGGAGCAATTTAATTATCAGCTACTAAAAAAACTAAACCACAAGTGTGACATTAGTGAAGACAAAGAAGCATAAAAGCTTGCTGGCACACTTCAGCAATTCTGTGATTTTAATGCGACTCGAGCTCTCTGGATTAATATGCCTGTAAACATCATTAAAATAGGTTTGTTTTATCAAGCTTCACTGTGTTCTGTAGTTACATACTGTAGCTGTAGTTTTGTAACCGGCATACAACAAGCAGTCTTTTATGTTTGTTTACTGCTGCTTTATGAATTGTGACATAAATATACTTGTGGTGATGATGACAGGGGATACTTGGACTAAATTGACGACATTGTCCGCATATAAACATAGTAACTTATAGTTTGAGCTATTTCTGTGCCAGTATTCATTGCATAAGTGCATATATATAACTTCTCCAAGTTTCCTTAGACATAGTCAGTCAAAGCAGAAGTTAGTCAAACATTTAAATATCAATTCAGCTGTGCAGCACCAGCTCTCTAACTAGGCCTCAGAAAAGATTGGGATCTGTACAAGAAGTGCTACACAGGCACTTTTCCCAACCAATTCCCATGCTTTATCAGCTAGACAGAACAGAAAGCACACGATGTTTCATCATGTCCTCATAGTTCCCAACCTTGGCTTATAATCCAGAGCAGCAGTACTACACACACAGTGACACCTTCCTCTTCCGATGCACAGTGGAAGAACACCGCTTTCTAAGGGAACCCCTTGTTCTGCACAGCTCGTTTGTTGAGGAATCTTCACTGGCAAATTACTCACATCAAGCCACAATGACACGACTCTACAAGGAGAAAACTACAAGGGGAAAGGAGGCAAAGAGGGGGAGGTTGCCTTGCCGGGGAGAAGCAGATAACTTCTGATACTACTTCAAGTTGCCAATTAAATTTGAAACTGCTGCGAGTGTAACCAAAAAGACGATGACAATGAGGATAGCGGCGGTGCTGACGGAAGATGACGACAAGGACGGTGGAATGGATGATGTTACGTGAGCGCTTCTTACTTTTTATTGAAGAAATGTGAAGGGGAGGTGAGCTCCTCGGATGAGCCGAGACAGATAGAGTAGGTGAGAAGAACGAGCGTGGAAAAACAAAAAAGGGTTCGACTTCACAGTGATAGAGAAAGAGACACATTAGATCTCTTCCAGCTGGCACCCGCCTCAGCAGATTCTTGCCTTTTAAGTGATTTCCATCTCAAACCCACTCCTGTCATGGCCAATAACACTTGACTCAGTTCAGCCAGGCATGATGATGTGACTGAAGTTAGCGATCACAGCTACAGTATATTTGATAGACTCCTCCTCGCTCTGCTCTCTAGCCTCTGCTGTCATCATCACTGATCCCAGTGACACTTGGCTCATTAAAAGGGAAAGGCAGTCGGGGAAAGGCTAAGTAAATTAATACATTTTAACTATAATTCCTAACTATTTGAGATATTTTTTGGCAGTAAAATACGGATGAGGTTTGGCACTTGAAGCTATAGTAAAAGTTCAACTAGGAAGGCCACTTCGCTTTGGCACACTTCACTCATGTCTCATATTTTCCTATAATCTCTAATATTGCAAATGAAAAAAATAAAAATAAATAAATAAATACCAGAAACTCTCTGATTCAGCCTTGCTGTGGAACATCTCTGCCAGTCATAGATCTTCATTATGCAGAAATATTTAAATCACATCACATTATATCAGCCCTATATGAGTCACTTTCATATTGGACATGTCCACTCCTCAAAATTTACACCATGGTTCAGTGCCAGTTCAGGAAGTGGTGTGCACAGTGTCCAAACTATTACTTATTACTTATTCCTTTATTACCATTTACTCATAAATTTAAACAAGAAGTTTAATTGCCTTACCATAAAGAGGAGCTCCACATCAAATGATTGGTATTCACATTACATAATCAGTTTTCAAACAAAAAAACTTACAGTATGTACAGTTTCTCAGAATTCGGTTGCATCTTTCTGTTTGGATCTAAAGTCATTCACTTCGTCATCGTTTGCCTGGACACAACATACAAGATGGCTGACAGGTCTGTAGTTGCAATTGGAATCCATCCTAGTTAATAACAATCAAATCATTCCCAAAGATCTCTGCCTCCATTTTCTTATACTCTGGGTATTTTTTTTATCTTTCTCACACAGTAAAATACTGTCAGCCTCACTAAATGTTGATAGATAACAAAGGGAGAACTTTAAGGTAAGTTCACAGAGCTTTCTCTTCACTGCACAAAGCAGCGGCAGTTCAGCACTGAAGTCTGAATAAATATGAATGTGAGTTCTCCTTGTACAGCAATTCCTTCTTCTCTCCTGAAGTTAAGAAATTTAACCATGATGGGCAAAGTATTCGATCTGTCATCTTGCCAACTAGTAGTACTGCGGCAGCGGTGGAGAGGTGTTCAGATGTTTTACTTGAGTAAAAGTAGCTGTAGGAATACTCTATTACAAGTAAAAGAACTGCAATTAAGTTAAAGTAAAACTACAAAAAGTATTAGTATTAATATACTACTACTCATTATGCAGAGTCATTAATATATAATATACCATGCATTAATATATAAGGCTTAATATTTACTCAGCTATATATATTGCTTGTGGATCACCAAGGGATCAGTAAAGTTTTATCTTTATACATAATAGTACATCATAGTTTATTTGTTGATTATATATATGTTGCATTATTAATCTGAATCTGCAAAGTAACTAAATGTATCAAACAAATGTAGTAGTGTAGAAGTGGAAAGCAGCATAGAGGTAGAAAGTAGAAAATGGAAATACCCAAATATAATGCAGGTAACTCAAAATTTTACATGAGTAAATGTACTTAGTTACTTTATACCACTGGACTGTGGTGAGCCCCGACTGGTGGATCAGAGAAATTATCTCAGAAACCCAAAGTTTTTAATGAATACTGCACAAAATGCTATGAGCGATGAACGAAATCCACCTTTGGGTCAAAATGAGTCAGCATGTTCGTCTTAATCTTCTGGATTGCATCCCATAAAGTTTGTAGGGAGATCTGGCCTTCCTCCATGTCCTGTCTTGTGTTCAGCGGATAGGAAATGAAAGCAGATAAGTATGGCTGAAACTTTAAAGTTTTGTCTAGACTACGTCTCATAATTTTATGCAATTCAAGAAACAGCTATGGAATCTAATTGAACACGTTGAGTCAGCCATTTTTCAGAGATTCAAGTCCAAATCCAGCTTTTCTTGTCTGACTTTTAAACCACACAATTTGAGAGAAAGTGGTTTTGGTTTTGTGTTCTGCATCATGCCAGATATTGCTGTATATTCAATTCACAACTCGTTATTATCATTACTGGACTATGCTGACAGTGTTTATCAAAATGTTTCAAAAGGCGATCTTCCTCCTCCAAATGTTATGTATGATAGGCTCTTTCAAATCATATTGATGTTCTTTTTATTTTTTTACACACCACTGTACAATACTTTGTCAGATGGCGACCTCTTGACACAAAATAATTTCATTGGTATCAACTCGTCTTTAAATGTATTCACTGTAACTATCCAAATTCCTTTGGAATTTGGCAAGAACACTCTTGTTTAAGGGTTTGTCTGAAGAACCATTTACCCGAAAACATTGAATCTGCCTTTATTTAACAAACTGCACGTGGCTTCAGTAATGCCATCACTGATTGTTACTCTCTAGATTGATCATTGTTCATATGATAGCATCCTATTCTAATGTTGGAACTCTTTTTTGTTTTTAGTTTTTTGTCATTGAGCAGATTTTTTCCCTTTTTTATCGCTGTGTTGTGTATTGTTCTGCTTTGTGTTTGTTCTTATGAGTGTTTGTTTTGGGACCCTCTTGAAAATGAGACGATAGATCTCAAGGGGATTTTGAAGCAAAATATTTGACTAAAAAAGACTACTGGAGTGTATTATTGAACCTCTTACCCACATTTGTATTTTATCATTTCAAACCAGTATTTTTCCATAAAAATTAAATGAAAATAGTGAAGGTCACCATCCTTTAGAAAAATGGAGATAAACAAGTGTGCTAATTATAGCCCGGTGTCCTTAATTTCAAAGTTTTTCAAAGATCGCTGAAAAGTAGTTTGTTTCAAAATTAGATTTGATTTTCTTTGGAAAAGAAAAAAATATATGTGAGAGTGAGAATCAGTTAGTTTGGAACATTTTTAGCATTAATAGAACTGATGCAACAGAGAAGAAGAAATACATAGTACAGGTATTTTTTTATCAGAAAAATGCCCCACTGCACTCCCTGTCTTTCCAGCAGAGACATTCAGTGGTGGTCAGTCAGTGTCCTCCATATCTCTATGTCACATACTACATAGCCACATCTCCTACAGTTGTTTGACTGCATTCTTTTGAACATGCTGGAGAATGAATATTCTTCAGAAGGATACAAACACAACACCAGCTAAATGCTAATGTTTGCTGGATGTGTTAACAGGAAACTGTTTGCTGAACACGTTAGCTGCATCAACTTAAAAGGCAATAATATGTCAGTGTTGTGTTTATGGCTTAAAGGCACACAATCACATATTGCAGGTTTGACATACCTTAACCCAGGGGTGAAAGTAGATTGACATTCTTGCGAACCCTGGCCTTCATCACTATGCATTATTCTGATCACGTTCCAGCTTCATGTATCCCTGAACACACACATTCAAGTTTTTTTTTAACGCCTATATGGTGCAGAAAGCAATTAGAAACAGCTGACATCATGTACAGCAAATGATTTATCATTTAAATGGTGTAAGCCACAGAATAATTTGTGAATGTTAATGAAACTCAAAATCATAATTTCTTTGGTTTTAATTAGAAGACAATTACAATTTAAGTTCAACTGTGTCTGTCTTTTAATTTTCAAAAGATTGGGCACATGAATGAAGGAAGAGAAGATGAGTAAAATGTCTCAAAATGGCTATTAAAGTGAACTTCTAAAGTAGAAATGTCATTAAGTGTGAACTGGATGTGAAAGAATCTGAAGTTAAATCAAGCACACCTTACCAAGCACTGTTACTGAAAGTAAAGTTAATGCCAGACTTACAGAACAACCCATGGAATATTCACATAGCTTGTTTGACCTGCCGTCCGTGTTGTTGGAATAAAACTCCACATCACAAATCTCCACGACTTATTTTGTTTGTCACTTTAGTCGGAAGATTTTTTTCTGCGAGAAACGACTGCCTGCCAGAACTCCACAACACTCGATATCAGACAGTCAGCTTCAGCAGGAGTTGACGTTAGCCAGCAGTAACAGGCAGTGGGGTTCCCTCCAGCACGAGCACAAACACACTCGGAACGGTTTAAGAATTTATAGGAAAACCAGTTCTTGTTTATGTTGACCTAACGTTAGCAGATGTTTTCTTGTTGGAAGATTGTGACGGGTTGTTGTATGTAGGTTTTGGCAGGCAGCTGCTGTCCCTTCGTCCCCGGTACTAAATATTTTAGTATGGAGTACCGGACCGTACCGGCCTACTTTCTCCCCTTAACCACAGTTTATTTACCATACCTGAAAGACTCAACCATATTTAGTTCCCTTGCAGATATTGCACTAGGTTCTGCAGAATTGGCTGAAATTATGTAGGCTACATGTGTGGTGATACGGTTGATTTAAGACAGTACATATCCCAAAACAGTGATAATAAGGAACAGTGTTTTGTCCTAAAGTCACTGACAAAAACCCACTGAAACTGAATGCATTTCCTATCCAGACTTTCAATGGATACTCCCAAACCTTTTAATCTTAATGTCTTAAAATCCATGCATCCTCACACCTAATCTCATCTGTACCCCAAACAGTTATTAAATGAGCAATGATGAAATTATCCTGCTGTATGAGTAAATAATAAAATGTAGCCTACTGTTTAAATAAGTAGCCTAATTAATCCATATTATCTTGTTTGTCTCTCCAGGGCTCCGCAACTTCAAAGAGAGAAATATGTTTTTTTTGTTAATGAGCATTGATTGGCATATGTAGCAAACAGAATAACAATTACTTCTTCACAAGCATATAATAACATCAGTGGAGTATTGTGGTGTAAAATCTGTCGTAAGTCTTCAGTCCTTGGCTGGATATAAATACTAATATTTGGATGCAGCACCTCAGCATTTCATGGAAGATATTAAGTTTACTCTACTTGTGGTGAGCAATCAAACAGTGAAAATAAACAGATAAATATCAATGTGATAAAATACACTGTGAGGGGATATTCCACTCGTTGGCTCTACAGAGGAGTGGAGTGGAACGCACCACAGCGGTTCAGACAGATATTTCAACAATCATTGAATGGATTGTCATTACATTTTGTAAGGGCATTTGGTAATCTCCTGAATCTTCCACCAATGCCACCAATGGGGCAAAATTCACACTGATTTAGTGAAATATGTATGAGACAAATCTTTCTACAGACATTCATGGTTCCCAGATGATGTATCCTGATGACTGTTTGTTTGTTTCTCCTAACCTCACCTCAAGCCATATGGTTGACATTGGAGATATTTGGTGTTTGGTAACTTAAAAAGAAGGATAGAGGTGTAAGCTGCAAACAGAATCAGATGGTGCTATACATATAGTGTAGGTGATTTAGACAAGCACGTCTCTGATCAACAGATAAACACTTCAGATATTTTATCACAGATTTGTTTTATGTCTTTCACTTTGTGTACTGATTGAGGGGGGTCAGACAATAAAACACTGTCATCTCCACTGTCTTCTATTACTTCTAAGAGCATAAGTCTGTTCACTCCCCGTGACAATAAAAAAGAAATCAAAACTGTCTGTGGGTGATTTTAAGCTCAAATGGTTTTTAGAAGTTTCTCTCCAGACCTTTGTTAGAAAGTTTGAGGAGCTGGAACACAGAACGAGAACACTTATGACATCACTCTACAGCACTGACACCATCATGAATATCTCAGATAGATTCTGCAGAAAAACCTCATTTACATTCAACAAGTTGAACTGAGTGCATCTCCGCCTCTGGTGAAAGTAAACCCTTGAACATTGCAGAATTCAACAGATGCTTATACCTGCGTATTTAACATCAACCATATCAGAAAGTAGTTCTACCAACTCTGAAACTACAGCACAGTTTGTACAGTTTCAACTGTGAAGTAAGACAACTATCTTCACTGCCACTGTTGTGTCTTCAGTGTGCTGGCATGGATGCAAGAGTTCTTTTGGCATCAAACTTGGTAACTTTCAGTACTGCACATCTTTAGGCCAGCCACTATTTACTGATATTTTGTAATAATTTGACTATTAAACTGTACTAAATAATCATCAATAAATCATTATATGATGACATGAACAGATGATTTTTCAGTTTAAGTTAATGCATCACAATTTTAATAATTTCTTGTATCCAGTAAGCCACACTGAGAAATGCACTACTTCTGATATATTTTGCTAAAAACATAAATAACAAGGGATAATTTAATAATTATGAGAGGCTTTCTTGGGCACAAGAATACTCCACATGCCAAAACAGATTTCTTCTGCTGTCAGTGTCGCTAATCACTGGATTAAAAATGGAAAAATAAAATTTGCAATGTGGCATAAATAACCAAGCTTGTGTGTAAGGCCTGACTGAAAACCATGACCCAAACCTTACCACCAAAATAATATAATCCAAACTTAAACAGTTTAAATTGAAAATAGATGTGGTAGCATGTCAGTGGTGTGTAGAGGTAATATAAATAATCATTAAAAAATAGACCCAATACCTTTAATAGTATATATAAAATATTTAGTTTTTCACAGAGTATGTATGAATTTCAGTTGTTGGCTGTGTGGCTATGTTTATAAGACTATTTTTAGATCGGACATTGTGTATGTTTCTGTCTTTCAGGCATTTGGGACAACACAGTTTGGTGCTGCAGTTGTACTGCAGGCGGCCCGTTTGCAGCGCAAAAGGCACTCCCTGAGCACTGCCCCATCTCAGTCGTGCAGGGACTCAGAGAGGCCCTGTGCTCTGCCATCACTGAGATAAAGTCTCTCAAAGAAGAGAACAAAGCTCTGAAGGAGGGGATGGGCCTGCTAAAAAAATCAGCAGACGGAGGTGAGCCAGCTTGAAGAGGTGCTGAAATAAAAAGATTACCTCCTCAAAAAGGCCATCAAGAAAAGGTGGAACAGAACCAGAGCCCACATGGAGACCCTGTACCTGCTGGCTCAGAAAGAAATGGCGCTGAAGAAGACTGAAGAGCAGCAGAACAGACCATGTAATGCTCTGGAGATGAGCCTCGTCTCTAAGACCAACAAGCTTCAGGTGCACTGCCTCGACTCATCACTTTGCTTCAGAATAATGATTCGTTGGATTCTAACAGCTTGAGTTAGATTGACTCAGAATGAGCTTTTGCATGTGCAGTAAAAGAATATTCTGTTTTTCTCTTCTCAGAAGCTCCCTGAGCAGAAGCAGTTAGTGGAAGGGGCTCAAGAGGAGGCGAAAATGAAAGAGGAGGAAGAGGAGAAGGAGAAAAAGATGGATGAAGGAAAGAAAAGGTGGGAAAGAAGCAGAAAGGGAAGGTTATAAAAGAAGAGAAAGAGAAGCCTGAGAACAAACAAAATGAGAAGATGGAGGAGGGGGTGGAGAGCAGTGAAGAGACAGAAAGGAATGTTAAAATGAGAAGAAGCCAGAAAAGAAGAGAAGGAAGTGAAAAAAATAACAGGGGTGCATACTGACAAAGAGTTCAGAGGAGGAACCTGCTGCTGAGACGTCAGCAGAACATCCTTCCTCTTAAAGCCCCTCCCCTGTTTCCTACCCCTTACCTACCTTACCCCTCCCTCTACTCCCACCCCTCTAACCTTTCCTCACTAATCCTATCTTGTATAAATCTTGTCTTATATTGTCTCCATTTCTGTTTCCATTTCTTTCTTTGTTTTTTTCCCAGACGACTGGTGGTAGTTTCACGTGGTTTAGAACCAGCAGGATAGATCCTGTTCCTAAGGGCCTTAAATTGATACTTAACTCTCAGAGCTCCTTAGAGACGAAGCCAGATAAATATTTCATATCCAACACCCACAGTCCATCACAGCCCATTCTCCCTGCAAGATTTCACTACTCCTCTGATGGGACCTACACAATTGTTCATGTGCACATGCACTCCCACACTACCTATCTAAAGCTATTCACACAGACACGCACGCATTCACACTTACTCTAACAGCAGATCCCCATGTCAGCAGCCCATAACCCATACAGAACTGCAAGTGTTTGTAATTGGTTCTCCAGCATCTGTCTGTATAGCTGCTTGTGAAGGGAAAGGCAGCCCTAATTGGCTGTTGTGATGTGGAGAGTTGCATAAAATTATCGGGGGCAAGTGTGGGCAAATGAACTTCCAATTGATAGGGTAACTCTGACAAATATAAAATAAGCCAGAGCAAAATGAAGTGTTTGAAAATGGATTTTATACCACATTGAAAACTAGATGACTTTAATATGGAACGTAGAGTAATAACAGATTCACAGTATATACGTCAAGAATTACCATGCTATCGGCCTGGCTCTATACATGGTCTGTTGGTCAGTCCACCACTTTGATTTGGTCTGAAATATCTCAACAACTATTGGATGACACGCACATCCCTCTCAGGACAAACTGTAATATCTCTGATGATCACCGGAATTTTAACTTAACACTACCAAAAGTTGAATATGTCCGATACTTTTACTGGTTTCTAAATATATAATGAATTCCTTTATATTTATGAATATATATCAATATAACTCCACATCCATTAAATTTAGGTTTCATTACATTGTGTATAATTTGGGCACTTCTGGATGCATCAGAGCTTTCAGAATAATCCCAGCTCCAGAACCAATATTTATGATAACTGACATGAATGTGCAATACATGTGCATAGGATACTTAAGCTAATCAAAATACTGCATATTTTAGTAACATGTGTATTTTCTTGCTCAGATTAGAGCAGAATGGACCCAGTGTATGTAGACAATGTTTGAAAATACATTTTTTTTAGACAAGAATATAACTACTTTGACAGTAACAGCTATGATTGCATTATGATACATAACACTTTATTAAAACAAGTGATGGTACATGTTAAAAGGACTGTAGGTAAATGAAGCATTTTACAGAGCAGATCCTCTGCAGCTTAGAGCAATTTTATGTTGATTAGCCATTTAAGGAAGACGTAAGAGCGGACTAACTGAGAATGGCAAGCAGTAATAGGAAAAAAAAGAAAAAGAGATGAAGGTGTGTAATTACTATACAATGTGAAGTCGGCCAGGGAAGAAGTCATTTCACACCCAGAGAGGCGGGTTTTTGAAGTGTATGACTGAGAGAGAGGGGGCAGGAAACTGTGTGTGTGTGTGTGTGTTGTATCCATTGTAGTGTGTAGAAGAAAGTACTAGCTGAATTGGCAGCACAACCAAGAGTGACATCCCAACTTCCTACATCACCAGTCTCAGACTGACCCCCCCCCATCCACCCCTCTACACTGACTCCGCTGACTCCACATCTCCCCAAAATGGCTCTCCAAGCGTTTTTTACTATTATTAAAAGTGGCATGAAGATGACTACCTGAAAATGTCGGCTACATTCCTCCTAACACACAAAGACACTTTTACGGATGACAATTTTATGCAAGTCGAGAAAAAATGGCTATCTGCCTTGTTTGCAGAGCAAGTCTGAAGTGTGTGTGTGGGGGGGAATACGCTCTTGTTAGTTATTGTGTTGTACTTTTTTCAGAATTTTTAAAAATCAGTTTACTCTAGCATTTTTCATCTCAAGTGCTACATTTCAAACATCTGTTAGAGAAAAAACAAAAGTCACATAAAAAGTTATGAATTGTGTGAGAATGGGGGAAAGGGAAACGATGAATCAGCAACTGCAGCAGATGTAGCTGAGAAGAAGCTGCTGGTGTGTCTTCATCTGCAGGAGAGCGGAGCTCCAGAAAGAGGAGACACTCTGCAGACACTAAATGACTACGACATGTTTACAGTCAGTCTAGCGGTTCGTGAAAAGTGCAGTAAAGAATACATGGCCGTGGGTCAAGGTTAGGTAAGTTATTATATCTTAGTATAGGTAAAAATAGGTACACAAGACTAACAGAGTGATGTACAGGCAGGTGAGTAATACAACAAACTCAATGTGACGATTAACAAAATATTGCACGTGTGTGCATGTGTGTGTGCATGTACATGTTGTGTACATGTTGCTTAAAACTGTTCAGCTCTCTGTTTGTGGCTGCAGCTGCTGTGGAGCTTTTATTGTTTCTACATGTCTGTCTGCCGTGTCTTTATTTACTGTTGGTGATTTTTGTTTGATTGAATTTTGTCCACAATCCTGATTAATTTGGACCACGCTGAGGGAAGTTGTTGTATAATTGTGTCTATTTGTGCTGGATGTAACCACTGTGAAATAATCAAAAAATAACTTTATTTGATTGATCAACCAGCTTTTAGCGATGCTGACGCTCGCTCACTCTCATTCACTGTCTGTGTCTTTCGACCAAGGGTCGCTTTTTGCCCAGCGGCAGATAATATCTTAATGCGCCCTCAGAGAACACTTTAACTAACACAGACAAAAGTCAAGTAATTTTACTTGTACTTAAAATATTCTAGTATCTATCTACCCCTGGTGATTGATTGATGGTTGGTCTCTATAGGTTCAATGAAGGACGGTACTGAATAAACCTGCAAACAGTCAACAGATTGTGTGGTCTACAGTATGCCATTTGTGTATATGAATTTTTTTCCTGAGAGATTCAACTAAAATTAGTATTCACACAGGATATTATATATTTGAACAAACTCTCTTGATGAAATACACACAAAAAACAGCCATCTTTAGGTTGGTGTTTATTATAATTTACTTTTTAATGTTTAGATAAACAGTAAAGGTCTGCAAAAGCAGCACAGAACCCATACATGATGAAGTTATACACTATAAAACCTAATTTATCTGTTTGACAGTGCTCAATAAATTCACCAGTGCTTTTTAATGCAAAAGTATTCAGATTTAAATTATATGAAAAAAGGAGGTTAAAGGCTTTTACATTACCTGAATATTGCATGAATCAGTGTGGAGGAAGAGGGAATCTACATATTGCTTCATAATGAAGAAGCCCTATTCATGATCATGAATTAATTATGATGTAACATTTAAAGCGTGGCCTGCTGCTGATATGGGCCTGCTCAGTGTAAATCAAGAGATATTATTGGCCCTCAGCTTGTCTGACTGACTTCTTCAGTGTAGCTGATTAAAAATTTAAAAGTCAGAGTCGGATTTTTAATATTGCAGGGTAAGAAACTAATATCAGATACTTCCTGCCCAGACAGACGTGATACTGTTACACTGGACTGCCATTTGTGTTTTATGTTTTGCCCTCTAAAGACACCATAAAGGTGATCTCATTAAACTAACCTATGCTCAGTTAGATGTTACATCTTGTCTAAAGGTTTGAATTCCATGAAATGGTAAGGAAATTAGTTTTTTTAGTCTAATAGTCAGGATAAGTGGTTCCCGCACACCATCAAGGCTAGTCTGTATAAAAAGCACCAGTAAAGCACTGTGTATTTGTAGTGGATACATATAGAATATATAAACATTGTGCCTGAGAGTGGGGAGGACACAATTTCTGAAAATATATATGAAGTTTGCATAATCTTTTTTCAGTCCTTCTGCCTGCACCAACAACCTTCATCACTAATGTAGGGCAGCCTGTTGTAGCCTGGAAGGAGAAACACAGGGCAAAGCAGTTGCTCCCTCACTGCAGCACTTGCTACTGCTCGTTAAGCTCATTGCTTTAAGGACAAGGTAATAACTGCGAACGACTCTGATGTCTGTAGTATTATTATAATTATTATCACCTCGGATCTTGTCGCATCTGGACGGTTGCAGTGGGAGAACAATGTTCAGACAAACTTCAGTATGAGAATCAATCAGAACACACAAAACAAACAAGTCAGTGGGTCAGAAATAGGATTTTGAAAGGTGATGGGGGCATGCCCCCTTCATGTCTGTGGAAATTACATCCTTGTTTCTGAGTACAAAAAAATGGAAATCTAGCAACCAAGAAAACATTAGTTGCACTGTGTGGGAGGAATGTGCCAGAGGACAGAAGTCATTTATGAGCTATAAAATGACACAGCGCTCTTTCTTGTCACTAGGTGCAGAGGCCATTGGAAAAGACTAAAAGCAAGAAACCGAAGAGGTCATTGGATGCAGGACCTTAAGGTCTTCTCTCTTTATCGTGGTCATGTTCACAGAGACCTGCGTTGTCCCTATAATGTCTAAAGACTGTGCCCATTGCTATAGCAACAACACAAGCAAGGCTGTTTGGATTCCTGGTAAGCTGTGATATAGGATCAATCTCTTGATGTAATGATGTAGAGAGCTAAATGGCAGCTGAACTTCCCAAGAAAAAGAAGGGGGTCTTTTTTCCTGGAAAGCTGTGAATCTTCTATGGTGACCTTCTGCATCACTAAATGGTGTAACTACAAAATCCCATCAATACAGCCATCAAACTCTTTCCAACAATGCTGCCTGTCCATCTGTCTGTACTATCAAAACAAATAGCTAGCTTTCTTTTCATGACTAATAACCATTCATTTATACCTACTATTAAAGCTGGTTATTGTTTGAAAAATCGTTAGTGCCTGTATTTTCCTTTGACAGAAATATTTCTCAAATGTTTAATGTCTGAAACAGAACTTGAACAAAAATCCAAATGCTACTGTTGATCATGACGATGTATAGTACAATATGAAAGTGAACACTCACAGAAAATGATAAAGCACTTCTGCAGCTCTCCTCAGCTATACAGAGCGTTTTAGTGTCTTTCAGGTATTGTTTTGGTTTTCCAGCAGCCAACAGCTGTTTTCATGCAAAAAGAGCTCTGATAAATCAACAGTATGCTACCTTCCCAGCATCGAACTGCAGACAGACAAAGTTTGTGATTAGCTCGTAGACAGAGTGGAGCATCTAAAAGATAAAGATATTTCCCTCACAGGGTGGTGGAGACCAAAACAGAGCTGAAAGGAGGGTGAATATTAGATTTATATTCATCAGTCTGACACAAACACAACTCAAAATAAATGTTGCTCTGTGTCTGCTGGACATGTGAGAAGGTAACTGTTTGCTAACATGTTAGGTTTAAGATCCCTCATTGTCTACAGTCCTTCAGAAACACGGTGTTTCAAAAGGACATCATCACAATAAGGGAGTAAAATTACCATTCCATGAGACCTTTACCTGGACAAGGATACACCAAAGAAGAAGTTATTGTGTGCATCAGTAGTGGGCCAAGGATAATTCTTAACCATCATTACATGCAATGACTGGATCCAGAAGCTCAGTTTCCACTCTGTGAAGACCAAAAGGGACAGAACCTGTAAAGACATCATCCATTCTGCCATCATACTGATACTGACTACCACAGCCTTGGACACAGTGACAGCAGCAGGGTTCCCATGAAAGTGGATGTTTCGTGAGTGGAGAAAGAGCCAGAAACTGAATCAGATGGCAAGAGTGTTAGCAGCTCATCAGCAGATGAAGAGACTCCATATTGTTTATGTCTGGAATCTCATCCTGGAGGAATACCCTGAAATGATAATGGCAATGATGACCGAACTCTGCAGTTGACAAGACAATTTGCCTTTAATGCTAGTAGCAGCATGGTCTGCACCCCAGCAGGCTTAGCAAGTTGCATGTAGAATTGTCTTCTTCTTAATACAGCCTCAGCAGATCTGCATCTCAGCCCCGATTGGTAGAGAACGTACGTACATGCAAAGGAAACGCATGTGCAAAATGTTACTCTTCATTAGGAGGGCAGTTGAGATATACTCTCCATATCCTGGGTCTTCAACAGGGGGTCAATGGTGAACTTGTTAGCTACACATAATTAAAACATATTGGCCTGCAAGCTGTATTATTATCCCAAGTGTATGGACTTTATTGTGAACCACAATGGAACATTTGGTAACTTCTCCGCAAGAGACTGCTACATTAAGCTATGTTATGGGTAAGTACAAATGGGAGAACACCTAAAAATATTACAATGGTTTGGATTTACTAAAAGCTGAGAACTATTATTAGAATAGCTTAGCATTGTATGAACAATGTATGTTTATACATGGCACTATGTATACATACTGCCTTACATGTTACTGTAGCCCTAGTTAATATGCAACACGTTTTTATACACATGTGGGTCCCTGCTCTGTCTCTCTATCGAAGGTCCTTGACGTAAAAAACTTTGAAGACCCCTGCTTGATATTGTGACCATAATAGCATACAGAAATGTGTGCAGAAACACATCACTTAACAACATTCTATACACAATGTCAACATTTGTTCCTGTTCTAACTGGGCAGTCTTTTACTTAAACAGAGCACAGAGGAGGTTAAGCTCTTTCTTTGGCCTAAGTCCTCAACCCCTAACACACCCACTGACAGACACACACATTCACAGCCTAATCCCTTGTCCTTCATTTGTGCCCATCACAAGTGGCTGTCCAATTTGCTCAGAGGACAGGTTAGTCATGAACTGTCACTGACCAATGAAAGGAGGCGTAGGTGTGAGTCATGCTTGTCAGAGGTGAGTGACAGACAGCTGACTGTGGCAAGGTTAACATAAGAACATTGTGCATGTGTAATCACTGGTAGTTTGTGCCTGCCTCTGTAGGTCTGTGTGCTTATTTCTCCTGCTCAGACACTGTTGGATAATAATAGCGCATCTTTTTAGAATGCAATTATTCTGCTATCAGTAGAAAATTGGTGTTATAATTGCAACCCAGGACAACCACTGGTATTTGGCAACGTATTTGTAGAATGTACATTCATTAGTGAAATCCACATAAACCTTAAAAGTTCAGTGGATTAGGGTTGGCAACAACGCATAGCTTTTCTTTGAGCCAGGGGATTAAAAATGAATAAATAAAATGCAATAAATAAAAGGATGAGGAACGCTATATGAAATAAAACATTGAAATGACCCCAGTGAGTGTTCTTGCAGAGCGCCTTCACTACAAGCCATTTATAAAATTCTGTTGCTGTACTCGTTGCTTATTTCAGCACAGAAGTAAATCGAAAGGCGAGCTCACTGACAAATGACAAATGAGGTAACACTGTATGAGAGCTAATTGTTGTAAAGGAAATACCTACTTAATGGCCATATTGGCATGCTGCCTTCTTATGAGATGAATAAAACGTCTGTTCGCCTCCGAGCGAAAGCCAATTTAGCTGAAATGTCTATGCAGTCTGGTCTCACTGGGCTTTCCCAGGTTTGTGCAGCACTAAGCAAGACCTGCTCCTTTCACAGTTTCTGTTTTTCTTTCTGTCTTGTTCTTTCCCATCATATTTCCCTTCCTTCCTCCTTCCTCATCCCGTGTATCTAAGCAGTGTGTATTGGAAGGTTATGAATTAGTAATGAGTTAATACTAAGATGAATTATTGTGATGGTTTATTCAGGAAGGGTGCTGCTCTGCTGTCAATGTGTATGTTGGACTATGTGCTCCAACTTGTCATAAAGGACAAGTGAGTTCGACAGTTCAAGCCCATGTACAAGCACATGCATGCCATGACTGAAGTAGTGTTCATAAATGGATTATGTGTTGTTAGTGTACGGACTGTGTCCTTTTAAAGCATGCAGGTTGAACAACAGCCACAACCCTCTGGCCTGTCTGCTGTGTCTACAACCTAGACTTTACTCCATCTCCTGCCTTCTTCGGACTATGCTTTGGCATTTCTTATAACTTATTTAGAAAGGAGGAAAGCCACAAGGAGTAGACGCACTGGGGCACACGAGTAAGAAAGCAAGGCACAACAAGACAAGAAGTGGCACATAAAACTTAACTATTCATTATGGTGACTAATTAAACATTTACCCTTTTTTCAAAGCATAGCCCTGAATGCCGGAGCCACAGGGGAGGAGTGGGTGTTGGTTAGAATTACAGATACAATGCCAGAAAATGACTCAAATGTCAAAGTGAAAATGTCTTATTGGCTTGAATACGCTCTTTGTCCCTGCTCTCCTGGAAACTAACTAAAGGCTTTTTAAAACTATAATCCATAACTAATAACACGTTCAAACCACAACGAGGATGAAGGAGCATTAAGTGTCTAATTTATTAAGTCCTTTAACTTCTTTACCTTTGGTGTGCAGTGCACTGTAATATGCCAGACAGGTAATATGCTGTGATGTGAATACTGTACTCTATGTATATTTGTTTTACTTGCAGGGCTACTACATGTAGCATTGGTCGCAAAGGATCCAAATTGATGCCACACAACCAGATCTATTGTCTTTTTTTATTCATGCATTCTTCTTCCTCCTCTAACCCTGGCATCTTCATTAGCCACTGTGAGTGAATTTTCTATTCTAGCATGCCACATGGGGGTTACACAGGATCAAGCATGTCTTGAGGTCACTGCAGGCATGGTGTTAAATCGCATTTCAGACACAGAAAAGCTGTATGCTTGTGTTCAGGAAAGCAGGCATCATTCTGATCATTATTATGGTAACTGAGGTCAGAGGATAAGTCTGTCTCACTCCATAGACACAATAAATAACGTAGACAGAGTCAGATAACAATGTCGGACTCAGACTAAGGGGAAACATATTTCCTTGTTTGTAGACTATTGACCAGTTACAGACAGAGTAGTTGTGGCACTATTCTGAGGGCATATAGACGAGCCAGAGAGGACAGCTTCTTCAGAATTGAGGCGGCATTGTGTCACGACAAGTGTATTGATAAATCCTCCATTCTCCTTGATCAAGCTTCAATAAACCTCTCAGCATAACACATCTCCAGTGCACTCTCTCTCCACTGACTGACCTGACCATCGATGAATAGAACTCTCCACAACACAATGCAACATGACCGCTGACAGCTTGGTCAGAAGTCATGAAGCCCCTGCGCCAAGGCCACAGAAGGACACCGTTTTGGGATTTAGAATAATACTTTCACATAGACATTATGTTCAAATCACTGAACTAATAACCAGAACTTTCACAGTTAGATTTAAAGCACTGTCAGTGTGGTAAATACATAAATGATGCTGGTGACAGTTACTAATAGATAACTAGAGTTTGCTTGAGCAGGCAGCTGGTGTACAGTCATAAGTTAACAGTATAGCAGCAGTACATATGACTGTCACTTCCAACTAAATCTCAACCTTCTACATCATACATCATTTTGTTATTCACAATGAGGCTAACGCTAGTGATTCAAAGATATATAGATATCTGGTGTTGGGTCATTGATCCACTTGGGCAGGGGGTGACTGAGCATAATGGCTAATCAGCTGACCAAGTAAACTTATTTATTCAAGTATTGTGAATGCTCAGGGTCACAAAATAATTATTAGGCTTAACTGTAAAGCTAACACTTATTTAATATGAAATAATATCTACGAACTTCTGAAAATTGTAATCCAAAATCATGTCATGGTGGCACAATAAGACTTTTATTTATTTTTTTCCATTTTCAGACTTAAGCCCTATTCACACGGGATTAGTATTACCTGGGGACATCTGGTAATTTGTAAATTACCCTCCCACGTCTGTGTTTCTTGCGGTGCATTCGCACGGGATAAGTGAAGTCTGTATTTTACTCGAATTTACTGACATTACGGCCCGGATTGTGACGTCAAAGCCGTGCTCACATCGCAATCCGTTGTCGCGTGTGCAGTGCGAAAGTGCAAAATTACTGAGATGCAGATTCGCACGGGACTAGTATTACCACGGGACGTCGGTCTTTGGTGAAATATAGTAGGTAATTTGTGGGGGAATTTTTACTTTACAAATTACTGACATGGCGCATTCGCACGGGATTAAGATCACAGACGTCCTCCGCAATTATTACAAATTACCAGAGGTCCCCAGGTAATACTAATCCCGTGCCAAAAGGGCTATAGTCTTCAGCCCCAGCTGACACTGACACAAGTGACATCACTAAAGGCAACTGATCAGACTTTGTGTGGCTTCCTCTAGAGCCACAAAAGCCTTGATACCACTTTTTTCATACACACATTAGAACTTAGAGCCTTGATATCTAAAATCAGTGTAGTTCCCCTTTAAATGATAAAATCAGACAGGATTAAGACAGTGAAGTGGACAGGTGTGATCCTACAAACCCAATATTAGTATTAAAGCTTCTCCAACCACAGTAGACAGATGTAATAACAATTTATGTCAAGTAAAAATATTATGTATGTCAGTTTCAAGATGTTCCCAGTTTCTCAAGGTGCTGTATCTTCCACGGTGCATGAATATTTGTAGAGATGGCAGGTATGTAATCAACATAATCGTAAATAAAGGTTTTGCACACATCAGCTTGAAGAGACAGTCGTGCCGCATTCTGCTGAATCAACAAGATGCGTCTGCTTGTTGTTCTGAAGAGCAAGGTAATAAAAAGCAGCAGAACTCTTATGTTTTTTTGGAAGACAATATTAATTTCTTTAGACAAGTTAAAAGAAGACAAGAACATTGAGGTATGTTTGATGTGCACAAAATGTTTTAAGTATTGAACCTTTTTGATTTCTTTTCCAAAAATCAAAAATCATAAAGCCTTCTTCTTTTCACATTTAGATGTTTTTTTTGCCTGCTACAAATGTGGCAGCCTGTCATGCTCAGACTTTGGCCATTTGGAATCCTACAAGGTAAGTTTGATATAAAAACAGGAGTCAGACATAATACAACTCTATTAAAGCTATTGCGGTTTTTCAAGCATGACCTTCACTTCATCACCCAGAGCTTATGTTCCTGATCATAATTTGGTCTAATTTGCATCTCTACTGTTTGTGATTTTGTTTTACAAAATTAGCATAGAAAATATCATACTGTCACTTTGCTACAAAGGAAATTGTGGCTGGAACAAGCTGGCGTGCACTCACTGTACCACCACTAAGGATGTTTTTTTTTTTTTTTTTTTTGTTTTTTTTTAAAGGATGCATCACTTTTACAGGGTGGCAATAAAGGCTACAAGCAACAACACTATTAAAACAATAAACAGCAGATATTATTTGTAGCTCAAGGAAGTTTCAAATCAAATGTGCGTGTTCATTTTTGTGGTGTACTAAAATGAATGGAACCCTATGACTGACTGGAAGGTAGGAAAACAACATAATGCTTCAGAAAACATACACATGGAAAACATGCAACAGCAGTTGGTTCTTCAATAAAGCAAAATTGCTGTGATTTTCAGTGGATTATGCGTATGATTATTTATTTTTATTTTTTTGTACTTTGCCAAATATATTCTGTTTGGGAACCAGTAACATTTTACATTTTACCACTGATGCTGCAAAACCCCTCAATTACAGTAGCAGCAGGTAACACTTGATGTGAATAATAGTCCATCTACAGAAAGTTTAGAGTGTTAGGCACCTTTTTAACAGCTTATTGGTTGAGATTCAACAATTGAAACTTAAACTGCTTTCTAATATTACACCACTGTAGTTACAGTTTGTAAAAAGCATCTTGGTAAGGTTATATTTGGGAATTGTCACATATACTTTAAAGATGTGTTAACACTAGTACCACTGAGATGCTCTGGCAGCATAAAACATTTCTCTTGTGTTTCTCTTGACTCTTGTGCACTTTCTCTGCACTGACTGAACTGACCATTGATGAATAGAATTCTCCACAACAGTGTGTGTAAATGTAGTGGGAGGCTGGTGGAGGCTATGATTTTATACCAATTTTGATCACTCTCACTGATCTTGCAACTTTCAGTTGTTTTTTGGATTCCTTTGGAGTTTACTGGAAATTATGGAACCGTATTGTTAGCTTTGCAACTCTTCTTGTGAAATAAATTATTTGAAGTTCAACAAGTAAGAAAAGTAAAAAAGAAGAGAAAGAAAAACAGCACAGACTTTTGCCTGTTCAAAGCATCACCTTGTTTTTACTTGAAAACAGCTCAGCGCTCTGTGGTGCTTTCACTTGTCAGATGAAACAGTGTGTATACTAAATCAATTAATGCAGCATGACTTAAAAAGAGCTTGATAAGGCAAGGCCATTTTGCAATGTGTGGGCTGACATTTACAAAAAGAATCTTCATTTAAAGGCTGGTCTAGGATATGTTTTGCAAGTTTTAAAGGGTTGGTAAAATTGTAAAGAACGGAATAGGTATGCCAGTGATGTTAATCAATCTAAATACTTAAAAGTACTGAAGGTAACTTTTGCTGAAATACAAATGTTTGGAAGCTATTAACCATGGAACAGTTACTAAACAGTTAACAATGCATATAAAGCCAGGTTGTCAAGTTAAAGTGAAGGATTCCTTTGGTTAATTTTCTGTATATTCTTTACCACTGTAGTTTTCTTTGCGTTTAGCTAATTATTTAAATATCCACTGTGTAGGGTTTGGTGCCATCTAGCGATGAAGTTGCAGACAGCAACCAACTGAATACCCCTTACTCTTTAAGGGTGTAGGAGAACTTACAATGGCCTGATCTAGAGTCAGTGTTTGGTTTGTCTTTTCTGGGCTACTGCAGAAACATAGCCAAGCAAAAAGGGTGGACTCTGTGGAAGAGGACCCACTCTCTCTGTAGATATAATAGGCTCATTCTATATTTGTTTGTATTATATTTTTCTGTAAATAGATCCACCTAAATCTTACACACGTAGAAGTATTATCTTTTAGTATTGACATTTATTCTTTGTTTATTGGCCACTGGGGGCAGCAAAGCTATGAACCCAACATTTTTATTAATGATATATAATAATAATATAATTTAGCAAACATATCCAGCAGACAGAGAAACATTATTGTTCATTAGGATTCATTGTTAGTGTTTGTAGCACCCGTATGAAGTCCAATAGTCACTCTGCTTTTTACTGTTTTGCTGTCCACAGACTCCTGAGGGAAATATCTGGCTGCTAGATGTTCCACTTCCTTCACTTGCTAGCCCCTAATTTTGCCTGTACACCATTTGCTGTGCGGTGGTTTTATCGGAACCTTTCACCTGAAAACAACTGTGAGACTGGACCAAAACAGGATGTTATGGAATTTTCTATCCTTAGGTTACACGAGGTCACGTGTGGGCCTTGAGGTCCTCAGCAGTTGTTTGGCTTTGATTGGGAACAGTAGGTGCCAGTCTATCTCAACACTGTGGTGGCCAGGGTCGAAGAGACCTATTGCTGCCTTCTTAGACATAATAGATAGCTGGCTGTTGACGTTCCAATCTGCGTAAACAGACATCTGTGTCTCCAGACTAGAATATGTTGACAATAACACCTCCATGGGTAAAGACATTCTCTTTGACTAATTCTGGGCGTATAGTATTTGTGGTGTTATCTTGGGGTTTAAAGTCTATCCACCAGCATGAGTTTGGCAGAATGTGAGACCGACTCAGACACTTCTGATGTACTTTGAGAGTGTCTCTAATTCTCCTTGGCCAAGTGTCAATAGATATTACAGCATAAGACATCAGAGGCTCCTGAACACTTTCTTCCCTCCTGACCTCACCATTGACCTTTGACTTCAGCAATTTCTCCACAACACAGGACAGTTTGAGACTCTGAAAACCGAAACAATGAACGATAGCTGCAAATGAACAAAGGGGAGCCACATTATCAGGTGATAATTATATGATACGAGCAACCCCTTCCACGTTACACACAGTTATTTGATCCACTAAAAATATCTATTAGTGCAGCTTTAATGACCTGCTATAATGGCTACCACTGGCGACTTTTGTGTTCTGGACTTTGAATTGGCGGCAGCAGTGGCTAGCTCCGTTCCTACCAACCAGTGAAAACAGTAGACAGCAGTGACAACAGCTCGCTGTCTGACAGCACCTTTATTGTAGCGATTTAGACTAAGTGAAGCTTTTTCATAACTGAAAATGATTCCAAACTGAGATACAGGGTACACAATTGCTCACTACCTTTAGGTGTTCATTATATATTCTTTTTTTTCTCACTTTCTTTCTCACAGCTAGACAGACAGATTCCCACACGGACACTCTGATTGCTGAGTGGGCAGTTTTTTTTTCTTTCTTCTCTTGGATTTTTGGGCTTAGTGTGTCCTATGGGAACTTAACATAGGAGATAAACAATGGCTGACCTGCATTAGATTGGGAGCACGGCGAGAGAGAAGAACAGGCTGAGGTACAAAAGGCATGGAGAATAGTTTAGAGCGCTGTCTGTACATGTCAGCACAAAAGGTTCAGTAGCCCATGTCCGTGTACATATTGTTTGTAAAAGAGTGTGAGCCCCACATTTCCAGCACATGACTAAATGAGCATTTGCACCTGTGTCCTAACATAGATGCTCATAAACAATTATTTAGTCTTACAAACATCTTGGTACATCACTCTCTATGTAAATAATGGTGCTGCTCATTGAGATGACTGCAGTGAGAGATCAAGCTAATGTTAGCATCTTCACTGGGACCATTTAGCATGCAGCTAATAGCTTCCCTCCATGGGAGGCCATCAGAGCTCTGTGTCGACTGCTCTCTGAATGGCTGTGCTGGAACTGGCACACAAGCTCGATATATCTCATCTGGGAGAAATTAATAGATGGAAACGTACACATAACCCACACACAGAGATACACACAGATACACAGAGTTTATTTCTTCCAGGGGACGTGAATATATGGCAGTTGAGATCCATTAGCTGTAAACATGTAGAATCTGTCTGCTGAACAGAAGGCGTCTCGGTGGGGAGCAAGCCAGCAATGTGGAGGTGTAATAGTTTGAAGGATATGTGTGCATGTCCATGGGTGCATGTTTGTGTGTGTGTGTGTGTGAAGTTTACGTGTGCATGTGTCTGAACATCCTTGTTTTCAGTCAGTTTGACACTTGCAGGGCTTGTTATGGCCTCCAGAAGCAGAGCTACCTCTGTGGGGGCGAAAACTGTAAAGGTCCCATTAAGTGTGCTGGGTACCACAGCAGGCATCCAAACATCTGTGACCTTTGTATAAAACAAACAAGGAAAGCTTCTGGAGAAAGAGTTAGAAATTACATTCCAACCCTCCTTCCCTCTTCATAAAGAAGACAAAGGTGAATCTAGCTGCAAAAAACTTGGACAAAAGGGTTGAGTCGGGTCATTTCGACCAGGGAGAAGACGAAAACCGTCAAAATAAAACTTCAAAACTTATCCTTGTGAGACAACACTAAAATGATGGACAAAGTCTGAGTGATTTATTCTATGTAAGTAGATTAAATCTGACCTTCTAAATTTAAATCATTTCTCCTAACAGGCCCCATCAGTATAACGTTATCAGTCTGCAAACTAGAGGTGGGAAAACACTTTCTTTTCATTTTTTTGAACTGTTGAGCAGATGGGAATCAATTCAGCACCGCTTCATTTGACTCACCATTGTGAGAACGAGAGTTTTGTGGCCAACAACACTTCAGGCTATACCCTCAAAGGCACACTTGAAAGGACGTGTTCAGAGCAGAGATACATGCCAGTCAGCAGGCCGCTCCGCACCAAAAGCGTATTCCTATGCATGTTTCAGCGGCTCTTCACCCCACCTCCCCGCAACTGCGGGTCCGATATCTCCCAGCTGGATCACAAATTCCAGAAGTGTGTCAACAACGTAGTAGTAAACATTGCAGCGTACAGACCCAGGTCAAAAGTCCAGGAGTCCAGAGATGAAAAGATTTCACCAATACAATCTCATATTCTTTTAAAAGTGAGAAATGAATGCTTGTTAATGGCTACTACTTTCAAATATATATATATATATATATTTATTATTATTATTGTTACTTAAATGAACAGCAATTATTTAATAATAGTTTAATAATACAGTAAAGAGACAATTTTGTGAATAAGTAAAACCCTGTTAGCTATAACAATAACATAGAAAAACAACTGTGAGCAACTCTGTACGAGACAGATTAATTAAAATATGACTTGTTTGATCAGTTGGTGTGTTACATAACAATGTACAGTATAAATGAAAATGTGAATGGAGTCGCTCATATTGATGAATCTACAGAAAAATCACCCACACCAACATCAGGAGTTCTCTTCAACTTTTTGGACTTTTCCAGTTACTTTTACCTCATTCTTTAGCTGTCCCTTTTGCTTCACTCTCACCGCTGTCATAGTGTTGTTTCCAGCAGCTATTTTCAGCAATAAAATAAGCTCCACTGTACATTACCTGTTCAGCACCAAATGGCAGACAGCCATAGTTTGTGACTAGCTGGCAAACATAGTGGAGCATTTAGCAGCTAAAGTTGTGAAGGTCCAAAAACAGAGCTAAAAGAGGGTGAATATTGGAGATGCAATACTGTTCATAAGTTCACCTGTTTTCTTCTGTCACACCAGTGTTAAAGTAAGTTTAAATAAGTTAGTTCCTAATAAAGTTAGATGAACCCATTGATTTTGAATTTGTCATCCAGACCACAATAGTGTAAGTGCCTATAGATCATTATTGAACCAGATTGGTGCAATTGATCTCTAAAATGTTTTAACTGTTTTTCTTTGGGCCCTCTGCAGTTTCTTAGTGGTTAGACTGAATAGGTTCAAACTGTGTTCAGTCCATCATATATTCAGCTGATATTTTGTGATCCAATCCCAAATATTGCTAGACCAACCTTAAAAACAGCTTTGCAAAAGGAACAAACTTGTTGCACTGAAACAGGAAGCTGTTCCTATTCAAATCTGCACAGATTTTGATCCTGAGCTTTCAATTTATTTTACCAATGACTGGTGATTTCTTATATTCTTATTTAACTGTTGCTCAGAGGAATCTTTGTCTCTTTCTGCCTTTTCAATTGTCAGTCAGTTTGAAACACTGTACAATGCTTTCTTCTCCAGCAAAAACATTACAACCTAAATCCACGAAAGAGCATTGAAAAATGCAGAGTAGTCCTCACAGCCATTTGACTGTTAAATCAAACCTTTATGGGAGGTGATTCCGAACTTTTACATTTATCGGGTGGCTGGAAACACAACTCCAAATGTATGCTAATGTTTCACTTTACAAGGTTAACACGTATAAATAACCAACCGTAAATACAAGTTTGCCATTTCAACAATAAATGCGCTGAAATGTTAAATGTTGTGTTCACAACTTGTTTTTGTTGCCCACAGGTGGCCAAAAAAGTCAGTTATTGCAGATAAGTGCTTAGTGCTAATACTGAAACTAAACAAGATGGCTGCCACTGTATTTCTCAGAACTTATGGGTATCTATCCACCAATAATCTGAGGAATCCTGCCAAGAAGTAAAAAAAGAGTCTGACTAACCATGGACACCAAAATCATAGGCATTCCTTGTATGTTGTGGGGATTTCTGGGAACCAAACCATTCTGCTGAACCAAACCATGCCACCCAAAGCTTCTAAGGAATATGTCACCATGGCTCAAGTGTGTGAATTGTAGGACCAACAAATGGACTTCTGAAGAACTTTTCTTAGAGAGGAAAAAAAGCTTCAAAACGTGTGTATACGTCATAGTAATTAATATTTATTATTTTTTTAAACAGGAGGATTGATGATCTGTCAAGCAAGTCTATGATCTCAAGGTGAGTCTAGAAATTACTCAAAAGGAATTTCACTTTGAAGGAAATTTCATGTAAAACTTGATCCAAGAACTGTAACGAAACAAGGACAAATTTAGACACAATTTGCAAAAGACAGAATATCTCAAGGGCCTGTCGAGAGGCTTTTAATATTCTTGTAGATGTGTCTCAATCTGAAGAAAATGTGAGAAAACTATTCAGTGAAAATCTATAACTGGATCATTTGAAAATAGTGTTGGACTGGGTCATAGACCTGGCAGCCAGTGACACCATCAGAAAAGCCTCAACCCATTGTGGTCAGATTTTTGTGGTTGAAGGCCAAACTTGCCGTTCTGGATAAAGCTAAAAACCTGAAGAGCTCAGGCATCTTTATCATTGAAGACTTCCCTGTAGCCATCTGACAAAGAAGGAAAGAACTACTATCAGCAATGAAGGCAGCTCGAGAGAGGTGACATATTTGAGATATGACAAACTTTTTATACATCCGCCTACTCAAAACCCACCTTAACAAAGAGATGCCAACACTCAGAGTTTGGCTCAATAGTTCCCTCTATGAGACATTTATACAGTACTTTGATGACTTACCCATTCATTTAGAGTATATAATTCTTTACACATATTATGGATAACAATAGATCTGATTTTGAAGGCCAGATTTTTAGGCTCTTTGATCCCTCTACAATTGACTCTTACTACTTTGACTGACACAGACCTAGATTAATAATTCGATGCCTCTAACCTCTGTGGCTTTTATAATGAAACTTAGTTTAATAACTTATGTGTTTCTATGCCTCCCAGTACACTCTCTACTTCAGCTGAATGTTAGAAGTCTTCCTAGCAACTATGACAAAATCATTCATTATTTATCTTCACTCAAACACAATCTTTCTGTTATTGCTTTATTGGAAACATGGCTTACAAAGGACCCTAGAGAAATCTTTAAATTACCTAAATATGATTTGGTTCATTGTGTAAGAGAGAATAGATCTGGAGATGGAGTATCTCTGTTTATTCTTGGTAATGGTGAATTTAAAATTAGAGATGATCTTTCCCTGAAGTTAGATATGGCTGAGGTGGAATGTGTGAGCTCTCTGGTGTCACTGGTGGAAATAATTATTTTAGTTATTCTAGGTGCTATTTATCATTAAAGATTTTAATGAAAGTCTGTCTAGTTCTCTTGACTTAATAAACAAGGAGGATAAACTTTGTTACATTCATTACCGTCTTTAGATCTTCATGATCTTAGATGTCTCACTTAAAGAGTACCAAGTGATGGAACAGCTTTGCCCACCTGACAGAAAGCTCTTCCTCTATAAAATGTTACAAAAAGTGCCTAAAAGATAATTTATCTGCTCTACTTAAATCCATAACATACACATGCACCTATGCACTCATATGTTAATTTTCTGTTCTCTAGAACAGTGAAATTAGAACTTTAGGTGGAGGCATTAAATAAGCTCACCGTGTTTTCTGCATCTCCCTGGAGAAAATATTATTTGTTATCCATGTAATTTTTATGGATTGTTTTTAAACTGTGCCATAAAACTAAACCTGAAACTAAATTTAAAGGAGAGGTTTAGACTTTTAGAGTCTATATCGCTACACAAAACACAATATGCCCATATGTTGCCTTTGTGACTACATTAATTTAAGGATTAGTGTGTAGGATTTAGTGACATCTAGCTAGTCGTTACTGACTGCAACCCCCTCCACTTGCCGTCCAAATTTATAATGAAGAAGAAATTATGGTGGCTGCGAAATGCTTGCAAAATGTTTGCAAAATGTTGTGTCTTGAGCCAGTGTTTGGTTTGCCTGTTCTTGGTTACTATGGAAACATGGCGGCATAATGTATGCTGGATTCTGTGGAAGGGGACCTGCTGTGTCTCTAGTTATAAAAGGCTCATTCTAAAGTAACAAAAACACGATTCTTCTTCTTCTTTTCAGGTGATCATACACTGGAAACCGTTATGCACATAATATTCCATTTTTTCCATAGTCTGGAAATAAAGCCCCCAAAATCTACAGTTTTAAATAAACAAGGAGGATGAACTTTTGTATGAATGTTACATACATTCATACCTCTCAGTTATTTAATTACAAAACACATTTCAAAATTATTAATACCTGGATGTTAAGGCCTCCAAAGTGTACACTGTGTATTTGTAGCTAACTGCTCCTATAAGTCTTTTATTTGTTTCATTGGCTGGGCAGCTGTATTGATGTATTGTTGTATTTATGTGTCCCTATCAGAATGAACCAAGATTAGCTCCACAGAGATTCCACTGACATGGCATCATCATTACCACAACACAGAAACCACTGGTTACGCAAGGTTGCATTCGAAAGTTCATGAGGATTAAGCTGTCTAAGTTAACCAAATCAAGTGGGTATCTTGCAAAGTTTCCTCGAACTGTGGTTTCTTGCTGAGCCATGGTGAAGAAATACTTTCTGGCAGTCACATGTAACTTTGTTGCCAAGACAAACACCAACAATAAGCCTACACATGACTGCCAGGACGAAGATACACACTTGTCTTGGCTACCTCACACTGCTGAAGTTTAGAATGCATTTTTAAATGGGCTGCGCCCACAGCTTTTACGCCAAGTGTACAACTTGTTCCACCGTGTTTTACAAGCATAAATAGAGCATTCAAACGTTTAACAGATGGTTTTTGTCTGTATTGTATAGGAAATTTGACAGCCGTTATATGCTCCTGTTATCACTCATTTTAAATGTAAATGTAGCTGATCTCACAGCACAGTTGCCGTTGTTAACCTGTATTTTTGTTTATTTTGTCTGACGATGTCATGATCATTAAGTCATGATTTTATCTGCTGCTCAGCAGCTGGATTATGACTGCTGGTCAATGTAGTATTTATGAGCTATGATTAAATTTCATATTTATTCAATTGTGTGACAACAGAAAAAGAAAAAATGTGTAAATGACAACAAATGTATCGGTGATCACAGAGAGTCGAAAGGGACTGAATGGTGGTTTAACTGACTTTCTCCATCCCTCACTTTTCTCCTTATGTCTCTTACATTCACAAATGAATGCCAGACTGCAGAGACTCAAACTGTTTCGGCCAAAATAGAGCTGTATGTGAGACACTATGGACACAGATCCAATCCACACACAAATATATACACACACACAGAAAAACTAGAGTGACAGTGGATTGTCTCCAGCAGCTATAACAGAGCGACTCGACCCAGCCGGATGCTTTGCACACCGCCTGTTATAGTGCAGTCCCACAGTGACCGCTAACTGTTTTAGTGTGTATATGACATGTGGGTGTTTGTATTGCTGTGATTATAAGACAGACTTCAACAATTTGAACCTTTTCACTGTTGGAACTCGCTATAGCCCAGCAGCCCCATTTGCAAACTACTGAACTACTGAATGAGAACCTCCAGTCTGCAAATGCCTATGTTTTGTCACGCCACTTGACGTCTCATACAGTCGCCAAAGGATACCGTTTTAGCACCTGTGCGAGATGCAACAGGCTTCTAAACCAATCTGTGTCAGGTGACGTAGGATAAAAAGTGAGAAGGTGCTGAATGGATGATGGCAGATGATGGTATGTGAACCATGTGAAACCAAAGATAAACAGTGACTTATTTACAGCTTGAAGTTACTTTACGTGCATTACATGACTTGCATCTGTAACTGGACTAACTCTTGCCCTAACCGCGGATATGTGGAATCATTCACATAACCTAACCAAGTAGTTTGGCTGATAAACTAAACTAAACCGTGAGCTTTTCACAACCTTTGAAACCATTAAAGTCGGTTGTAAACACTCATTTTTTGTTGAGCTTCTACCTTGTTTTACATTTTACAATCTACTATACTCACTCGGCTTATGTGACCTCACATATAATGGAAAATTATAACTGACATTTAGATGCCAGCCTGTGCGATCATCTGACCGTGGTTATCTGTTTGCACATCCATAGATCTCAGCAAACAAAATAATGATTAAAATTTTATCATCACAGCCAAGCTATATATAAAAAATAGTAAGACCAAGGCTGTTGAAAAATAAGAATTTTCTTTTAAGATAATCTTGAAATCATTGACTCTTGGGTGTTGGCAGGCGAGCTACGACGGTGTACGGTGCTAGCTCAATCATGTCATCAAGTTAATGACTGGGGAACTGGAAGTGGTCCAGCAGGATAAAAAGACAGCACTAACATACCTTGCTATACACAAATGTGTGTTTGTGTGATACAACATCAATCAAGAGAGAGAGTCTGGAACATAGGCGGCAGCACGTGTGTGCACGTGGACATAAGTGCTGCAATGAATGAGCGAAGGGATGTGTTCAAGTGCATATATGTGTGTTCAAGTGCGCATGTGTTGCATGAGAGGATGAGGTAAGTAAGTTGTTTCAAGCACATTAGCCAGTCAGTAATTTGGGCTGATTTCAAGTATGAGCCATTTAGTCCTAATCAATTCAGCTGAGAGCTTTTCACGTCCTTCTTCAAGAGTGGCGTGTGTGTGTGTGTGTGTGTGTGTGTGTGCGTGAGAGAGAGAGAGAGAGAGAGCATTTTAACCTTTGCAATTGAACATCATTTCATTGTGTTTTAATCCTGGACACCTGTACATTCAGTATTTACATTGCTGCACATTACATCACCTGAAAAAGAAATAGCGGAAGAATTTAGTGCCCATCTTCACTATGAAATGATGGAGGCAGCTGACTGGAGTATGATCTGACAAAACATAATTTTCACTGCTGTCACCAGCTCACTCAGCTTCTTCCGTCTCCCATCATGACTTCATTTAATGAGCTCTCACTTTGCCACAAGATGCTAGATGGACAAAGAGACCAGGAGCAGGGGGCCAATATGGGAAATTTGTGACATTTTGCAGACTGCACAACAGCTCTGATTAGAGATTGTGGGTGTTTGAAAGGCAGAAAATGAAGAAATAATCATCAGTATTTATTCCACAGCCAACAGTAATTCTGTACAGTAAACTCATCTATTTATAATCCTTGTGGTGGGCATTAACAGTGTGTAGCGGGTAAAGGCTTCACTTCACTCTCAGGTGCTCTGTGCATGTTAAAATCATTCTACTCAAATGACTGCGACTCTGGGCTTACTGGCTACCAGCATTTCAAAACCCAACATCCATTTTATTTTGTACTCTCTGTGCCTGACTAATGTACTGTTGCCTTTTCTCATAAAAGGTTTCACTACACAGAGAGAGACAGAGGTCACAGCAAAGTGACCATGTTTGCATCAGAGTTGCTTGGGAACTATACCTGATGATACTGAGTGCTCATTCCGTGTACTGCACAAACAATTAAAACCTGAAAAGGACAGGAAAAGATCGAGAAATAAACTTCAGTGACCTGCACAAAGAAAAAAAAAATAATCTAGAGTCTAGACAATCACATGTACTTCTCTACTTCTTCATTGTTGAAGGACAGTAGCAGAAGTAGTACTCAGTGGGTGATGCCACAAAATCTCCTCTGCGATACCATTTATTCTCTGTGAATTGCATGCAAGTTAACCCTGCAGACAGCAGAGTGTCAGTCAATACAGTGTACATGGAAATTAAAGTCCTGAGCTTTGTATTGTAGATAGCTGTCATAAGTTGTTAACAATAACCGGAACCGGAAATATACATCATTGCATTGATATCTATAATATTTTTTAGTTTCTACCTGATTTCCACTGTAAATCTAAAAATGACTGCGCTGACAAAGCGTCCCTGGATTAACAATCCAGTGAAAAAAAAGCTATAACATTGTGTTGTAGGAAGCGACAAAGACGTGGTGAGTTTTGCACACATCACATCACATAATTATCCATCAGTAAACAGCGGGTCTTACTTGGCTCTCACTCCTAGAGACAGAATGGGTAGCGGTGACTTTTCCACATATAAATTGGCTGTTTTTTTTTCTCATGTAGCTGCACGGTTGTTTATTCTTATATAAAATAGCTATTTACAAAAGTTTTAGTGCCATTTGTTTTCTTTCTTTCTGAAGTGTTGAATCAAACTTAGTTTAAAAAGCTACGAATGTCGCATATTTGGTGTCAACATTGCATTTTTTTTAAATGAAAAACAACATGTGATTGTCAATTTCTTTCACTTTCACTTAATGTTTTCTTTTCTAAGATTGATTTAAGTTTGGTGATTGAGCAGGAAAAAAAGCTAATTTAAGTGAAGATTCTCAGTGAACTGCAGCAACATTCGAGAGGGTTATCAGTTTTCATGGTAAATATTTTGTACTAAAACTAGATTTGGCTACTGGGGCTTTCTGCCCTTCATCCTCCTTCTCTTCTTTTCTGTTGCAGCTCTAAGTTCACTCTCTTTCATGCTGTGAACAGCATTCTTACATACATCACAGCTGGTAAGGTTTTCATTTACAGCTACGAAATAGATCCAAATGGTACTCCAATGAATGTATGTGTGTCCGTCCCTCATCTCTCTCCACTCTATCATATTATATTATTGGTTAAAAATGCAGATGCATTCATATCTAATGTGGTCCTGTCTGCCTAAATACCAAAAAAGCAACATACTTTGTTGCCAGTACAGAATGTTCACCTGGCTACAGGAGCTTTTTAACTCCAACTTGCAGAGGTGTGCGACTGAAAACAAAGCCGGTTTGAAGTCGCCCTAAAACATTTTAATAGTCAAAGATTGAAAGTTCGGTCTTGATTTTCCAAGCAACAGTCTTCAATTCAATATTGCTTCTGGAGCTTTTGATGATATTGCATGATCTTCCTCAGCAGATGGAGTTTGCCCATGTTGTCATAAAATTGTAGATGCTCACATTTCTCTGAACACTTCAAGGACTTTTTTTAAAAAGGACTAAAAGGACTGTTTTATGCACATACTGCAACCAGTGGCAAATCCTGTACATACCAGTTTGCCAAGTGTGTCTATGAATCTCTTGTGCTTTTCTTTACCCAAGAATTATTTTCCTTTGATTGACATGCTTTTTCTTATCATTTCTCTTGGGGTTGTGGCGCTTTTGAGTAACAGCCCAGAAATCAATACTCTCACAACACCCAACAGCATTTACTTCTCATGAGATAAAGTAGCTTTTCTTTAGTTGCAAGTATCAGGTATTTCCTCTGGGTAGCTCTGGAGTAAATAAACACTGTCTGTATGAAGGTAGCACTGGTTAATTTAATTATTTCATTTCAGTTTGGTTTCATGAACACAGATGTCTGCAAATCAGATCAATGACTGACTGGCTAGACATCTATTTTTAATGAATTACTTCAGCGGGGGCCTGAAAAAAAAAAAAAAAAAGGAACAATGTGGGACCACACACTTTTATTGCTTATAAATGAGTAACTGGAATTACCTTTATTAACTTTTTAGATCAATCGAGAAGTTTCACAGAGATATTTCAACAAGCACTTTAGCAGATCAGCCGGGGCGGTTGCTGCAAATGATTGCTGATAGCTGAAGTCTCTTGACAGGGTGACTAATTAGTAGAAAGTTGAAAAGTTCAGTGCAAAGAGCATGTAAAGGGACTATTAGGGAGGGCTAAGGGGAAGGATATAAGCCTTTTATACTGTCTCAACTCCCTTTACCTGAGTTAATGATTTTCTACATTCCTCTTTAACAGTCCATAGAGAAGAGAGGAGGGAATTTAATCACCACAGTGAGATGGGGTAGAGAGGTTGGAATACAGTAAGCTCAGAAGTGGACCGTGAACCATCTTTTCAGGCAGTCCTGATGCTATTGTTCATCCCAAGGTTGTCCATGTTCACTTCTTGTCTTTCAGACAAACTGGATTATTGAGCAATTGGACAAGAGTTCATTTCAATGAAACTGAACAAACTAAAAATTAAAGCTATCGCTCTTAGTCCCATTTGTAATTTGAGCTCTCCCTTTCTTATGCTGGACATATGGTAACTCAGTGTCATGTTTCCAATTACGGGATGAAGTACCCTGTGGAATGCTGAATTTACTTTACTGCTGTGCATTTGCTGCCATCAGAACTTGGCCCATGAGAGAGAGAGACATATACTGCTAGCTAGATCTCACTGCTTTGTCAAAGGTGATAAGAACACAGCAGTGAGTGTGCAGGAGCGCGATGCTCCTGCACACTCACCTGTAACCTGAATGATATGAGAATCAGTGCTAACATTAGCAAGCTAGGCTAACTAGCATCCACTCTTAAACTTCCTGTTCTCCCAAATCTTGAATGCTGCAAAAAGGACAGAACTTAAACTGTTAATGCTATGTAACCAACACGATATGTGGGCTTGTTGAAAAAGGGGAAGAACCGTCTATCTTATCAACATTCATAACATTGACAGCATGTCTCCCAGCAATGCCAACCCTCAAATGTCAGTCAACCCACTCAGATGCTTAAATCTGTGCTGTTCCCACTAATATATCCAATATAATCCAGCCAATCTTTGATTTAGAAAATGGACAAATATGAATAATATAAAGCTGCAATATCACCCATCCATTATCTGCAACCATTTATCCTCATCAGGGTCACAGTGGGGCTGGAGCTTATCCCAGCTGACTTTGGGCGAGAGGCGGGGTACACCCTGGACAAGTTGCTAGCTCTCCACAGGGCACAAAGAGACAAACAACCATTCACACTCACGCCTACAGGCAATGCAAATCATGCAAACTCCACACAGAAAAGCCCCACCCGAGGTCCGACCCATAAACAGCTGTGAGGCGACAGTGCTAACCACTGTGCCACCGTGCCGCCCAGCTTATATTTCCTTAACATAAAAATACAAAGAGTGATTAGTTTTAAAACTGCAGTTTGACTATGAGTCTATCAACCAATCAGAGGCTGTGTTGTCATGCGTGTGGCAGCTCTGATCACATTGAACAGTGTAATAACATGAGATTTACCCCATTCCCATATCAACAGATCAACAGTAAATGGCTAAGGCAGCACAATATAATAATTAATTAAAATTGAAAAAAAGTGTAGATTCTCTTTTGTGCAATTGAATATTTTATCATATTTATATTATCATGTGTTTATCGTATTTAATGCTTATTATAATTTAATGAATTTTAAGAAGCTCATTTGGACAGGCATTGCCCCCCAGCACTCCCCCCTGCGCTACCAGTGACATAAATACTTGCACATTAAACTTATGATAAACCAGTCCTCTGGTATTCTTATCAATATACCAGAGGACAACTGTGATAATTTTTCTATTAGTGCAGTCTTGTATAATTAAAATTTAAAAGCTATGAACTCCTACAGAGTGTTTTAAATGTGCCTGAGGTGACGTTAGACAAGGGGCATGTCAATAACTACTTTCCAATAGTGCAAAGTTCAGGATGCGATCACTACACAGAGGTAGGGAAATCCTTAGCTGGTTGGGTTTGTGTGTGTGTGTGTGTATGTGCGTGTGTATATGTGTGGTAAATGCATTTGTGTTTATGGGTGTCTCTAACTGTACTTCTGTGTGACTGTGCCTGGCTGGTAAGAAGAACTAATTTTCCGGTCCACTTGTTCCCCAGCTTCCTTCAATTAAGGCAGGGGTCGGTGAGAGGACTCGACTCTGACATCAATTCTGACCGAGCGGGCACTGCCGCACCAGGAAGGAACTTATCTTGTTTGTGTGTACCTGTGTGTGGTTGTGGTGTGTGTCTGGAGAAAACGTCTCTGAGGATGATTTATCAGATACAGTACAGCTTATAAATAGCTAGCGTCTTGCGATACGAGTTTGAGATGACGCTTTGACATCATGGAGGACAGACTGCTGCGTGTCGTGTCAAGATGAACAAACTTTCCGTTTGACATGTACTGCTCACACTGTATAATAAATAAGATGCACACTTCTTTTAGTTGAAAGACCTTTCATTAACGTCAGAATATACTGTAATCATTTTTTAGGCTGGAGCTGTTGGATATATTTATGCCTCACTGATTTAGAGGGTGTGTAAATCCAGAAATATTTTCTTAATGTCGCAGCCTGTGACAACTTTCTAAATAAGCCACACAAAGGTCAGCAGTACAAACAAATTTGCAGACTGCAAATGGCAGAGTTGCATGCTCCATATAGACAAAAGGGAGATGATGTAGCAGGCTTTGAGTTGAGATTTTTGCGCAGTGGTGGAAGAAGTGTTTTGAGTTAAAGGACAACTGGTGATGTTCTGGATTATTCTTAATATCCACAAAAACCAACAATCAACTCTAAGTATTTTGTGTGTAGCCAAAGACTGTTAAAGCTTATTCTGTGCCATTGACCAAAACAATTAAAACAAATCAATGAACCACACTGTCCCTCTGGGTCACATGCTCCTTCACTGCCATGAACAAAGCCTCTAAGGTCTTAGCTGATCCCACATAAACCGTTCTGCTGCCATACATACTAGGGCACCAAATTAGCAGTTGAAAATAGTCAAATATACCATTTATTCCTATTTGCGTATTACTACTACAGTTCCCAACTGGCTTAGGAAACTACTGAGGTTTGTTCTTTGCTTTATAAAGTATATACCAATGACTCATTTATAAAGATTTATGTCTTCAGTAGGGATGAATGGGGTTGGGCTAGAAAGAATGTCTAAGTTAGAAAGTACTGAGGATTTATATAGGATTTATTGACATTTAAAATGTCAAAAGGTGTCACTTTTAGTGATCGTTCATTTCGATCGTTTTCACCAGAAAAAACAGATAAAGCTACTATTACTACTAGCATTTGGCTGGTAAATAAACCTAAACATCTACCTCCCAAACGTGTTTTCTAATCAGTTTATGTAGAGCAAAAAAGTATTAAAAGTACTGCCATGCATCAAATGCAAAGAAACACAATGAATACTAATGTCACTTTGGACCTTCAAAAATGTACACATCCAGTCACAGTGTGTAGGATTTTAGAGGCATCTAGTAGTGTAGTTGCTGATTGCAACGCCCTTGCCTCACCCTCTCCTTCCTATCGTGAGGAAGAAACTCCAGTGGCAGCAAAACAACCCTCCTGGGCTACTATAGAAACATGACACTTAAACATGGTGGACATGGAAGAGACTCAGTCGCTCTTATTTTCAGAAGATGAAAACAGTTATTCATATAATATATTACATGTCTGCCGTATTCTGTAAATAGAGCCCCCTAAATTTTACACACTGGACCTTTAAGGTGGAATTCCATTTGTGTGCTTACGAACTGCTACATACAAATAGACACAGCTTAGAGCAAAAGTAGCAATAATCACAATGTAAAACTGGTGACAGCAAGATATATAAAAAAAATAAAGGCAATATTAAGTAGCAAATATTATAAAATCAGTCTCTTTCAGAGTGTGATATCTTGGATTGTTTTGTGCATTTTTTCTCTCCACCAGTGGATTTGTGTGAATGCCCTGCACAAGATGACAGTTAACAGATCAGACCAAAAAGCCTCTCATGTTATTGTATAAATTTCTCATTAGTATAAATAAACAAGCCCACACATAACCAGTGAAAGTCCTTAACATATTAGGTTTGTAACTTTATGACAATGTGCAATGTCACAGCGTGCAATGCCAACAACAGATGTAACCCTTAAGCCAGCAAAACTCACACTGCGCTGGTTAAATCACAACTGTTGAAAATAAATACAGTATCTGAGCTCAGCCTTGCAGTCGAACAGCGAGCCTGTGGTAGCTGAAATTACCACCCCAGTTTCCCTCTTTTTCCATGGCCATGGGCTGTGACATCATGTTCCCAGAAATAGCTTGTTTTAATCTTGTCACTCAACATATCAGTGTGCCCCATAAACCTCAATAATGTTATTGTCAGACGAGATGCTTTTGGCAACTCCTTAAAGTAAAGTAAAGTGAAGTTTTAGTTGCAGTTCTGTATGTTTAAGAGCTCTCAGTCGGTAGAATACAAAAGTATGTCTCTTATGACAGTAACCCAGTCACAATCATTAACTCTTTCTTATCCAGAATCACTTTATTAACAAAGACAATGCCAACCGTATTTAACAACCACTGTGATGAGTAATCTGTAGGCATGCTATTTTCCAACACAGACCTTATTAAAATGTTCTTCTCTAACATTTCCAATCATGCATGGCACAAGCTCTCTGATCGCTTTATTGGAGAGAAACCACTCTGCAGCCGCCTCTCACTGGGATTAAACACAGTCCAGTGGGGCAGTAATTCCGTTCTAATCAGTTTAAATCTAATTTTCAGAAAGCTCACATGATAGTGAGACATGCCTATGTTATACTGATCAAAAGAGAGCAAACAAACCATGCTTTCATTCAGGTTTCATTAATATCTGTTGCTACATCTTCGACAGAAAGTCAATTAAAGTGTTGATTAAAATAATCACATCATTTATTGGTAGAACAGATAGGTCTGATTGATTATATCTCAAGCTGCCCATATCTGAAAATGAGATCCAGATCTTTGGCCCGAGATGTAAAAGGCGTGATGGATCCTCTTAGTCATAACAGGTAGAGATTTAACGAACGATATGCAGTGTTGTCAGTGATGTGTTAGGGTGGGTCAGAGTTTTCCAGGTCCATCTTAAATCCATCATCAGGTATCCATGTGTACATTAAAATAAGGTTTGCTTGCAGTAACCATTCCTCTTGTCCATACTGGCTGTAAAGAGCTCCCCTCCAACGAAACTGATGGAGCACAAAATCCACAGTCCTCGCTCCATGTAAGAATTTAGCCTGAAGTTTATCCGAAGCTCATATGGGGCTTTTAGCCATCCTTAGACAAACCAAGGGATATCTTCCAAAATGACTTTCTCCCCTGGACAGTTTTGCTGAGCATTAAGAATTTTGTCGTAAAAAGCCTCTAACTTTAGAACACTTGATTTGTTTAACTCAGGCTGCTGAAGCCTCGTATTAACTTCAGATGAACCTTGGAATGTATTTTTGCACAAAACCAGGATTGTAGATTTTGTCCTATCTGCTGGAAGTGCATCACGGAGGGATCTCTTAATCAGTAGGAACAGGAAGAATGATTACAGCAGTAAAAACCTGTTTCAGTGTTCACAGGGGCATGTCAGTACTGTTTAAAGACAGACTTGAACAACTGTGAACGTATCTTTTAGAGGTCTGCTATATGTCTATAAGAGAGTTACAAACAGTATTTACTAATAGTAAAATTTTCGATAATTAAATTACTTCAAATGTTTAAATTAATAGCTTAGTATCACTTTTTGGTCATTTTGTTTGTATTTTCTGTGGTTTCTGGTCATATGTTCTAGGTGTTTATTTAAGCCCACACAGTTGTGTCTTTGTTTTTGATGTAAATTAATTTTATTAAAATTATTTTAATAATTATTTAGGGATTTAAGGATAGAGCATTTGTAACGTGTCTCAACAATGCAATATTCTTTTCTTAAGTCCTCCTACCTTTCTACAATGTTCAAATAAAAGCAAGAATTATACATGAAATGACATTTAAAAAAAATAATGTAATCATCGTGATTAATACAAGCAGCCTGGTATATTTACAAATGTGATTAACTTTGCAACACTGATACCAAACATATGAAAAAAACATATTTGCATGTGCAGCAAGATTTAAGGTCTAAAGCCCCACTAGCAGCCCCTAGAGGCTGTAATATTCTTTACACCCCAACATTAAGAGGTGGTTACCAGTTGATCTCTTATACATATTCACAACATATCTATTAAACAGACCGTAAACCAAGATTATATGAAAGAGAATCCTTAAAAAGACTTAAAACAGCTAAGGTATTGGTGTGTATCTTGTCTTGCTTGCTTGGTTTTGTTCAGTTACATAAGTCAAACAAAGGCTTGCTTCATTGCTATTCTTCTTGCCTCATTTATATTCTAGCACAGTATGCTCCTTACTGATTGCGACACCCCTTCTGTCAGCCATTAGCTTTAGTGGACATACAGATACTCAGGGGAAAAGTAGGTACAACAAAATATTAGCTATAACACACCACAACAAAACTTCTTCTTGATTGCACTAAATGTTGCAAAAGTACCCAAGGACGCAAGTTTATGTATCTGGAGCATATAATAGTGGATGACTTTGATACACTGAAAACAATACCAGTACAATGAGCCGCAGAAAGAGACTTTTTCTCCATAAACATGTTTATCTACAACAGTGATGTGTTAAATGCAAAAGGCCGCTGGGGACCATTAAAGACAAACTACGCTGTTTGGTAATAGAACCAAGCATAAAATACACCTAAATGTGTCAGCATCTCGGCTACTTATCATCACATGCATAATGAGCACTGTAGCTCATATTACAACCACATCGATAACATTTTTACAACATCATTGCTCCAGCCTCTGGGACAGACGCTGGCCCATTTAATAAGGTTTATAATGATATATGCCTTCCTACGCCCTTTCATCAGTCTCTAAATTGGCACTAAAGGGTTTCTAGTTGACCTATTTACTCATTGTGCTTCTGATCTGGTTAATACGGTGACATTGTGGTGGCACACAACCATACACCCACAAACATGCGCCCACATGTCAGGATTTGATGGCGTCTATTATCAGTGTGGCGTGGAGGCCAAGAATGAGGTGGTTAGAGATAAAGAAAAAGGTTTGTGTTTTCCTCAAAGCAGAGATATTCAAATAAGCACACTGATGACACATAAGGCACAGCGTGGCTTTGGATTTTGGGAGAAAGGTCATAAAGAACAGCGTGCAAGTGTGTGCGGGCGTATATTTCTGCGTGTGCGTGGGCGGGAGTGCACCTGTACCCCAGGGTCATGTGGTCAGATGTATGGTCACGGTCTCCAGGTCTGGGTCTCCAGGTCTCAGTGTAAGACTGATGAGGAGGATATTTCATCTCTACCCTCCAGGTTTCTGTGTGTGTGTTTGTGTACATCGGTGTGTGGCCATGTGTGCGTACGTGTGGGTGGATGTGTGTGTGTGTGTTTGTGCGTTTTGAACTCCACCGAGCAGGTGGTGAGATATCATCCTAATACGGTGGCGCGGCAGATGGCAGACCGTGCCACCTGCATCCCCTTTAGACCTCCAGGACAGACCCCCGCATCACCTCACTGACCAAACTGCACACTGACACACAGTGACGCACAAACACCCACACACATAGGTTCAGATCTGCTCAGTGGCAGCACATACGGAACATTAAATATACTTGCTATAGTATGGATAGAGGCAAATCAGGGTCAAGAGGAAATTCCAGTATTTTTTCAACCTGGGTCTTTGCACTCACTACCTCTATTGTGGAGTTTGGGAAAATGCTACAAATTCGGCGTCTTTATGTTAATTCACTTACAGCTGGTATGCGGATTAGTGCCTGTGGACAGTTGCTTCCTTGTTTCTTTCAAAGTACGAGGAAATTTATTGCCTATCCAGATAGTTTCCTCCCCATTTTGACTGGAATTTGGTCTTGATTGTTTAATCAGGTTTGAAGAGACAAAGGAAGTACAGTTTGTGGTGCACAGCGGGTGCTCAGTCGTTGTAGCTCAGCTCATTTTTTTTTTTTTTCTCTTATTAATTCAGGAGTACTCACAGAAACATCCACAGTCCTCACTGTCGTTTCCCCGCATATACCGAGCCCATTGTTGACTGCAGGATATTTGTTTTTCTGCAAACAAAATCCATCATTTTTCAATTTCCACACATTCTGGGTTCTTTCGGTGCATTGTCGTGCACAAAATATTCATCAGATAAATATACCAAAACAACTCTCCATAATGACTGGCCATTACACTGTTTGTTTACATCTGGTATCATCCAGTTAAAAGCTTCTCCTCAGATCAGTCTGACCTTTGAAAGCACATGGCACAGCTTTGAGCAAGAGGGTTTTTTTTTTTTTTTTGGATGCAATATGTTCTATAATTATGCTCATATGACTCTGATTGATTTTAATTTACTGGCTTCTGTGATACATTTTCTTTTCAGTTTCCATGTGTGAGCGTGTATGAAGGAAACATTTGTGCCTCTGAAGAAGTGTCTGATGAAATAGATATTTTTAGCCATGCTTGCAACGTGGCTACAGGGATGGCAATGCCGGTCTGTCAGTCTACCTTGTTAGTCCAGACTGAAATAACTCAACAGCTACTGGTTGAATTTCTATGAAATTTTGCAGAGACATTCATGGTCCATCAAGGATGAATACTAATGACTTTAGTGATCCCTGAACATTTCATTCTAGCACCAGCATCAGGTCAATGTTTTAATTTGTGAGAGACAAACCACTACACACCGCTACTGGCATTTCATTCAACCTGTACATTGTGTTTAGTGTTAATCAGCAAAGGTTAATGCACTAAACTATGATGGTGAACATGGTGAACTTCACACCCACATGCATGTTAGGAATGTCATTGTGAGCATCTTGCTATGCTGATGTTAGCATTTAGCATAAAGTACCGTTGTGCCAAAATGCAGCCTCACAGAGCCGCTAGAGTGGCTAAAAATTCTAACTGTGTACAAAGTGAATTTTACAGGCAGCGGGATTGGATACAAAGTCAATGGGAAGACGAGATTAGACACAAATCCCTCCGGGCGGCACAAATTTTCGCTTATGTCGGGGTTTTATGAATGTGCTATGTAAACACACACTGACTAGAGGCAAAAGAGAGGGAGATGGCAGAAAGGACTGGAGTGGTGACTTCTAAGACCAGTCAGAGGCTCAGCTGAACCATAGACTGTATAAATGAAGATGGACATCATCTCTGTGACGTCACCCATTGGATTCTGGGGATCTATTGTGGTGTCTCTGGTTGTTGCCATCTTGGCAGCGCCTGACTCCATCTGCCCCTGGCTAACCCAAAAATGGGCAAAGACGTAGAGAGTGGGTGGAGCTGAGGTGGGCCAAATGCCTGGTTGCTGAAAATAGCCGCCTGTCACGTAGTCCCCATTCCCTTCATTATGATAAGTTGTTTAAAATTTCACCCTCATACAGTTATCATGAATGAGGAAATTAGCTATAGACCACAGCTGTAGATATGTTTATTCCTGTTGTACAGTTCGGAATTCTATAACAGGGCTCATGGTGACTGAATGTTTTTTTCAGCAAGCCTCAAGTGGCCATTTGGAGAACTACCGTTTTTGGCACTTCTCAAAAAACCCAGTGTCTGTTGGGAGCTAACTTAAATGTAAGTAAATGTAAATGTTTTAGTCACTTTTGTCACATGAACACAAGTACATGATCTTGTAAGCTTGTAAGCTTCTTGTGGCTGAACAGATCCAGTGGAATCACTAAAGACCTGAAGTCCTTTGCTTGTTGTGCTGCTGATGTGTTGCTATCACAAAACAGCGTGTATAGACAATATGTGAGAGATACTCTCAGGGAAAGAGCAGGAGAGACATACAGATGTGGGGGCACATCACATATTATTTGCTATAATCATATATTCACTTCAAATACGCATGTGCATACATATGCACATTAGTCTGAATACAACTCCTCCTCACCATGTTCAAACAGTATTTCCTATCTCCAGCCAGCCAAGTAAAACACCAAGCCATTCATTTTCCTCTCTCTGGTTCAGGCATAACTGCCCTAGCAAAACCACTTTAGCTCAGCTCATTTCACACTGACTATAAGCAGACCCATGCAACTCATCTAAAAGAATAGAGGAGAGAGAGAAAAACGGGCTCCATTTCAAGCCTGACTGGTGTCGAGCTGATGATATGATTGTATGTGGGGATGTAGGCCTACACGGTGTACACAGTGAAACAGAGAAGGGCTGCGAGCAATTTTTTTTCTTCAGAATGGATCTACATAATTCATGATGTGCATTGGATGATTCTGAATACTGATCCAAATTCTCATTAAATTAGTTATTCATGCTGTTAAATGAATGTGTCATGTTGTTACATGTATTCACACAGCTATCCTAAAGAGCAACATTGACAAAAGATAATTTCATCTGACAGAAGACGACTCTTTCAAGTAGAATAAAAATACATACAACATATTACTAGAATAACTATTCAAAAAATAATGACTGACATTACATCTGCAAACCCTCGATATTGGTATGTATATGAAAGAGGTCTGTTACACTGAGGGTATGTCATTAACAGTATTGGCCATGGCATCAGAAATATTAGTACTGAGGAGCAGCATGTATTGTAATATACCAATATTACACACAGTGTTGTTACTCATATAGCTTGATATACTCAGCTCTATTCACGACCAGGGAGCACATGAACATAAACATAGACATATCATTTTATTTACGAGATTCCTTTTCTCATTTTTAATCTTTTCCAAAAAAACTGTATGTTCTTTCAGTGCATGTTGTACTGTATGTCCCTTCATTGTGAATAATCTGTTTCAACTAGCATTATAGTATAAATTCTGGTGTCAAGATAAGATTTATAATTTTTCCTTTTTTTTCTGCCTCTGCGTCACCATTTTGTCCAGATAAATGTGTAATTTTACCGCTATGCTGCTACATTTAGCCCAGCGTAATCCTCACCTGTTGTTCTCAAATAGTGGCCTGGGCCATTATTTGCTGCACCTTAAAAGGTACCACGTGAGTGACCACTAGTTGTTTGTACAGAGTGGGTCCATGTACATGAACACTGGGCAATGTGATCTATTCCTGCTGTCAGTTTCACATTACTCTGTTCTGGTTGTCGACAGATGGTGGTGGCGATACGCAAATGAATGTAGCAATGTGCCAATGAATGCAGAGAAGAATACTGCAAGGTGGCAACCATGGAGGTAAACAATTCAGGGTTTTAAATGTTTGCCAAATTAAGTTTGCAAATATTTTATGGGGATGGAAATGCACTCAACATAGCCCTCAAGGCTACATACATTTTGTGGAGTAAATGTTAACTTTAAGAGACAGGCCTTTTAATTGTTGTATGCATATATTTCCTATATGAATAATGTCCTGCCTCCATTAATGCAAACGCATTTCAAATTAAATGCTTTTGAGTAATCCAAGGGCCGTAATTCCTTTCTATTTCCAGGAAGGCTTTTATTTTGAAAACAAATGAAGGAAGAGTGTGCAGTGAAAGATGATCAGAATAAATGAACGGGTGAGAGCTTTTCAGTTTACAGCAACAAAATGTGACATGTTTAAAATGTTAATTATATCCAACCATTTGTTTGAACTGAAGGCATCTCAGCTTTTATTTGACTATAATGATTCAGATATTCTTTAGAGATATGCGGTACTGTATACTTAAATCACCCTAGAATTATGACTTATTAGTACAAGTAAACATGTCACGGACCACAAAAGAATACATAATGAGTAAGGCCCAGCATAGAGACAAGACCACTAACAGCGTAACACTGATGACTACTAATGAACTGCCTTTTTCTCACTTCATACTATATTTTCTGTCTTTATTTGGAGATATATCTAACTAAGTTCTGTATGGATAACTTTCCTCGGATGATGGCAGCAAATTAACCCTTCAAACGTCATTAGCAGCTTGAACATGTGCACCTTGTTTCCATCTATGGAAGAGTGTCACTTAACACACTGTCAAATGCATGAGTGATTCTCACGCTTTCAAGATGCCCACTTTGAAATGGTATGCCCAAAATGCATGAGGGACACCATCAACCAGAATATATATATTTTATTTTAAAACATGTATCAAACTCTGTTCATGACTTTGAACCCGTCCTGTTAAGATAAAAAGCAGTTCCTGACCCTCCCCAGGTATTCCTCCAAAGAGTTTTCCAGCCAAAATGAACACACTAATGCACTTTTCTAAAAACATATGTTGCAGATTAACTGTAATGAATGAGAGTCTCCTTCATGTTGGAGCACATCATTAAAATCACCCCTCTCTGGTTTGCCGCTGCAGGACTTCAAGGACCCACAGGTGTGACGGTATTGGCTCCAGCTGGGGCTCATTTGCATATCTAATGCAATCAGGCACCTAACAGACCTGATTTTGTCCTGGGATATCCAAACAGTCAGATAAAATAACGTGATTGGCACGTTATTTTATCTGTCAGGTTCATCTGACATAGTATCATCGCACCTACAGGATTGAGGTCCACCTCTTCTATGTGAGGGAATGTGTGGCTATATGTTAAAAATGTTCTACATGTGTTGGTATTACTGTAGGTGGTGTGTATGTCAGAGGGACTAACAAGTCAAGCCACTTGAATATTTTCTCTGCTGTGTTGGGTCCCTATGTGACTACATTTATGCAAATACAGCCTTTTTATATAAATTCTGACGATAATGTATGGAGATTTGGCACAGCACCATTTGAAAGCACTTTGAAAGCGGGGCTCCCCAAGGGCACGAGATTCTCTTCGTGTGTAAATGTGTGTTTGTTCGCTCTTGTGTTTCTGTATGTGTGTGTGTGTCCCGTGTTTGGAACGCGCTGAGCCGAGGGACATCAGCGATGCCACCACTGTCCCAGTTTCTCACATCCCTCTTAAAAAACATGTTGATTCAGACAAACCTCCTCTTCCTCCTCTGCTCCTCTTATCCCCCCCTCCCGCCCCACACTCCTCTTGGGATGGACTGGAGGAGACGTACAACCACAGCAAACGTTCATCACCCACAGCCAGGGTGTTTGATTTTCCACTTCCCGTGTTTTCCCCCCCACTTTATTTTACTATTCCAAATCATCTCTTCCCAACTGACTTCCACGAGAAACGATGAGGAAGCTTGTCAATAGGAAACAGCTGGAGCATGCCTTTTTCTTGTGTGTTATTTTAACTAGTCAACTGCACCGCGAATGTAGACTCCCGAGAGACATTACGGCTGTATGTATCAACACGGTGGTAGCCATCAAAAAGTCCCCCATCTTGCTCCCATCAGTCACTCGTGCTGCAGTAGCTGCTGCAGCAGATTCTTTCTGAAAAGCTGTAGAAGTGACTAGGTATGGGATAGTATGGCACTGTGCCTCAAATGACTTTCACTATAGCAAACGAATCCTGAGGGAAACAGTGGGACCAACAGCAGTGTACTGTTGCTATACAGTCTTCAAGTGTTCAGTATTGAATAGATAAAAAAAGCATTCACTAAATATTATTAAGTAAATGAAACGCAACTCATTATTGTAACATTTTGCCAATGATAGTTTCATCTCATGTCCCTGTAAGGTCACTTTCTATTATGTCAGATTTAAGTAACGCCAGTCACCACTCCTTCACCTTTCAGCCAATCACATGCTCCGCCTACCACTATCAACTCTTAAATGCACCAGAATTCCTACATGCATCAGGTCTTTAAACACTCATTAACACAGGCTGAGCTACAAATTGAAATAAGCTTCTAGTTGTTGATCCAGAATGACTTTGACATTGCTGCTGCTCGCGCTAACAGGAGGGAGCCGTTGCATGTTGTTGAGCTCGCTTAAGAGGCAGAGGGGTGATTTGGTGAAAGGTGAGAATCTGGTGACAAATCCACTGCTGTGAAAAATTACCAGATGAAATGATTTTTGGTGCCATTTTAAAATGCAAATGTAAAAGTTAATTTATGTATTTTTATTAATCGATTTAAATTTAAGTACTTATTACACACTTGGCTCCATGTGCATGTAGCGCATGTCACAAATGCAAATGTCATTGGTTTTGGAAGGAATATACTTGCTCATTCCAGTGGTATATGGTTTAAAAATGAAGCTTTTGAATATATAATAATTTTACTTCATAATCACTGGTTCAAATCAAGGAGCAGTATCTCAAGGATCAGTAAGGATCATTATGAAATTAACATCAACCACAGAGGAGGTGCAAATTTTGCAATAAATACTCTCACAGACAGGTGGGACAACTACATAATTACGAAGTTTGAGTTGCTCATTTCTTACTCCATGCGCTCATGAAAATTGGACAACTATGTCAGTCATGCAGTCGCCATCCTCGGAAAGAAGCATTCAGCTTGCAGAACACTACTGAATGATGCACATCAGAGGGGATTTAGAAGTGGGTATACCCAATAGTGGCAAGCAAGGATACTCCGTATACCTGTTTACACCCTGCACTATACCGCTGTTTGTAGACCAAAGTGAATCAAATTTTTAACCGTGGATTTCCCCTACCTTAAAAAGACTATGCAAATTCTCCTCATCTTTCATCTCTTTGTGAAAGAATGTTTTAGTTCACAACATTAATAGCTATCATGGTGTTTGATGGGCGTTATACCTCCTTTGTCAGACAGTAACTAGAGAAACATTTTATATCTAGTTTGGAGCAAGAAATGAGAAGCTCTGTGTCTGAACTCACTGCCAGCCTCACTGTACATCGATCTATATCCTGTGTGTGTGTGTGTGTGTGTGTGTGTGTGTGTGTGTGTGTGTGTGTGTGTGTGTGGGGTGGGGGGAGGCTTGTTTGTGTGCTCATGCTTGTGTGTGTGTAATCATATGAATCACAACTCAAAGATAACTAACAAAAGTAGGTTACCTCAGGCATTAGTTATGGTGGGGTTTCTCTTCAACATAGATTGACAGATTTTGTATGTGTGCATCTCTGTGCGCGTGTGTGTCTACACACTTGTATGTGCATGCGTGGGTTTCGTGTGTGTGTGTGCTCCTTCTGGCACAGTAGCAGATTGCTGAGCAGACAAATGTGTCCATCAGCCAGAGACTCCAGGCCTTCAACTCTGACTAATCGACACAACAGAGAGAAGTGTGTGCATGTACAGTGTGTGTGTGTGTGTGTGTGTGTGTCGAGCGTGGGGAGAGGAGGGGGCGGGTGTGGGGGGGCAACTGGGGCACGAATTGAGTGAAGAAACAAATTAGGATTGTGAGTGCTGGAAAGGGGGTAGGTGAAGGAGTTCAGCAAGACAGGAAGAGAGAGTGAGATGCGGAGACAAAGAACATCCTGAGAGAATATCCTGATAGTCACGATGGCACGGTGACCCAAGAACTATGCATAATTATGGAAAGTGAAGAAGACATGAAGGTCTGACGAGACGGGGAGGAAGTAAAGACGGAAATCACCACGTGGAGAGAGAGTAAAAACAGGTGGGGGGGAGGGGGAAAGCGAGAGAGCAGGAAATAAAAATGGAAGGAGCAGGCAGACCAAACTGACCCTGAGGCCCTAGACTGACTAATAAACTAGAAGAAAGGGAGAATAAGGGCAGCAGGAGGACAAAATGAAGGAGAATAACAGAGAGGCAAATGTAAGGTAAAAAAAGAAAACTTCAAAAAAAGAATAACTCTGTCCCTTCTACTTTTAATGAATGATTAAAGGGATTATAAAGGGATCACCTGGGGCACTATAGTGGCTCACCTGCTGATGCGTGCGTCCCTTGTGCCGGGTCTGAGTTCTTGCCACATTGGCACCGATTCGATTGTAGCCCGCAGCCTTCAGGCGGTGTCTGTCAAGTAAAGCCAAAAAAAGAATTTTAAAAAAGGGATCACAAGTGTGTACTTGTTGAGTTCATTTCATCAAAAGACCAGTTGAACAAAGCAGCTCAACAAATGTGTTCCGTAGTATATTTTAATGATTTTATATATATAAATATATATATATATATTAATGGCTCAAATGACTGAAAAGATGAGAGCAGTCACCTGTGGTGACAAACCTGCAGAGACCACCAAATTCTGCAGTTCCCCTCTGCTCTCTGCAGCTTTTTAACCTCTTTTAGTTTGGTTCTGCTTTCAGGACTGAAACTCTCATAGAAAAACTTCTGAATTCACTGTATACATAAATCCACTGTATGCTTCCTCCTCAGCACAAAAGAACAGGCAGCACATGTATGCCCCTTGAGAGTTATTTTGTGGGTACCTGTGTGTTGTAGCTCAACTTGCAGCACCCCAAGGCTCTCCAGTGATTTGGTGGAGGGGGTCTGCCAGTCCATAGGTGCTGTTTATCCCAGTTAACGTTCCTGTTTGTCAGGCCACTGCCAAAGGAGAGGAATAAACCTTGTTCATGTAAGACATTGTTTTTTCTCCAGTGCTTACCAGTCTCTGTAGCCCAATCAACACGGACTTCAGCTAAACCAAATAATCGAATTCAAGCAGACACAAGCTAATTTTTACACAAGCAGTGTTTACACATTATGTGTCAATGTTATTTTATATATATGCAGTGTGACAAAGAGGGTGAGAACACGCCATTTGTCTGTAGTACTACCACCATTAGCACATTGTGTTTTAATTTAACCATGCTTGTTAATTGTTTGTTTAGCCATTGTTCAGTACAATGCAGAGTACCTCAGGTTTGTTTGTGTTTTGGGGTAAAACACATAAAAAAAATGTTGTTATTTATTGGTTCAGTTCTGGGGACCATAAGTTTTTTAACTTCTTTCTTTTGCTACTTACCGTGTCCACCAGGTGTTCCAGAGACAAAAGCAAGAACTGCTCAACCACATCCTGTATTTAAACCCTTGATGACATCATTAGTGATGTCACTGGGTTAGCTCAAGTATGAGGGGGTGTGGGGGAGCGGTTATTTATGTTGATGTGTGATCTGTTTATGTACAGTATCGATGTAGGTTTAATAGTAAACAATGTAAAGGTGTTTATACTGGGAATTTACCAAGATATGACTGAATATGAGTTGTTTCTTCCTGTTTCAGAAGAAGCCGTGGAGTTACCTGTATGAGTGGTGCAGCCTAGATTGATCCTTCCATCCTTCCCGGTGAGAAGAATCTATTTGAGCAGTGGCTTTTTGGCTGTTTGGGAGAGAGGACATCAGGTACTCCAGCTTCCTCCCATGGTCTAAAGACATGCAGGTTAAGTGGTGACTCTAAATTGCCCACTGGGGTGAATGTGAGCGTGGATGGTTGTTTGTCTCTATGTGTCAGCCCTGTCACGAACTGGGGACCTGTCCAGGGTGGACCCTGCTTCTCACCCAATGTCAGCTGGGATCAGCTCCAGCCCCTTGCGACCCTGTTAAGGATAATGGGGAATGGAAACTTATACCAAGTTAACCATTTATTTGTTTTTTTTGTTTGTTTTTTTCACTGTTGATATTTTTGGTTACACATGTAGCATGGTGACACTTTGTCAACACTGCTTGTTATATCTGGACAAAGTGTCTCGTGTCTGCCTCCTATTACAGCCACTCTGGTCAGGCCTTGCCCACACACATATAGACACACAAAAATAATAGCCTTCAGCTGGATTTACTAAGTGGCAATTTGAATTAAGGGATTTTTCTTTTTTGGGGGGGCATTTTGCCAAAACCGCAACAGTGATACATTATCACCTTTTATGATCATGTGACAGGCCAGTTATTTTACACATGAGCATCCATGGAACAACACTACCATTAATGAGTAGTCACGCATTCACAATATTCACTCTGTTCATGGCTAAATTTATCTCTCCAACAGCTCAGGAAGCAAATATCTGGCTCTTTGGCTGCTAAACACCCCACAATGTTTACCAGCCAGTCACCAAACTTTGTCTGTCTGCTGTTTGGTGCTAGGCGGGTAGCATACGAATGATTTTTAGAGCTCATTTGCTGGCTGAAAGCTTGTTGAGAAAAATGAGACTTAACAAGAACAATAAAGTTCTGTGCTGCAAAACCAAAATAGTGACCTCAAAGAGGCTAAAATGCTTTGTAGCGCTGAGAGGAACTGTGTGTTAATTCACTGTGTGTTTGGCACTGTAAGTGACTATTTCCACATTACACAGAGTGATTTGATCCATTGTTAATTCAGAAATGTTGATTACAGCAACTTTTTCCCAGACAAACTGAATTACACACTTTTTAATCAATCTTTAGAAAACAGTCCTTGTGTAAATAGGATCCATAAGTGCATATGGCAGTTTGTTTCATCGATAGACGGAATGAAAATGTGCCAAGAAGAGTGTTTGGAGACAAGAAAACCTTATGGATATTTTATCGAGTTCTTTATTTCCTGCCATATTTGTTGCATCAGACTGGAAGTGATACTTTCTGATCGTAGTTTTTGCTGTGTATGGTTTCTCTTGGCAGATTCATCTGCCAACACAAGTTCCCACATCTCAGTTCAGCCTGGCTCCCTTTTCTGCTGACCTTTCTAGATATTTTTAATGGCTGCAGAATAAAATAAAATAAATAATTAAAAAAAAAAAAAAAAAAAACGATAATGATATTATAATTGTATTCTTTTGCAATCAAGATTTGAATAACCTGTGCAGGTTACATGTCATATTTAATATAAACCTGCTGAATGGAGAGAAAGCACTCAGTGTGAACACAGCATTTTCTTACTTTGAGAGTCTTTCTTGACACGTTTCTTGCAGCACCGTTAAGTGAAAAGTTTGAGAAAAAAAAAAATTCAGAAATGCAGGAAACGTTTGTGGAAACGTGCAGCCATTCATAGTATGAATTCACACTGAGAATAAGAAAGCATCCACAGAAGCACCAAAAGCAGATATGGAGAAGGGTAGAATTAAGATGAAAAGTGTAGACAGAGAGGAGACATGAGAGAAGGTGGAGTGGGCGTCAGAAGAGAGGAGCAGACGGCCTCGCTGAGAGGGAAATATTGAACACTGACGAAAGGCGGGAACGTATCGCTTAAAGTGGTTCGCAAATTGGACGGACATGGACTCGGCAACTGTCTGAGAAAGTGAAGAACGAGAGAGAATGAGGACAGAGGGCGTTGGCTCTATAATGTGTAGTGGAGTGCAAAGATATCTGTCGCTCGGAGCACAGCTTCAGACAGTAACATGCAGAATGAAGACACTCATTAAAAAGCTGGAAGCGAGGGAGAAAAAATAATGGACCATGCGGAAAGGAATCAAATCAGAGCCCAGATTTAAATGAAGTGTTGGTGCATTCATCTCTCTCCTCTCGTATGACTGTGTAACTTTTCATCTGCCCGCCTGTCTGTCTGCAGAAAGTGACTTCATGCTAGAATTGACTGCTGCTGAGACCAATTTAGTTTTTTAATAGTGCCTGGGGTCATTAAGTCCAGTAATGGATTGTATAATAAGGTTATGGGTATATTCTATGATATGGTCATCAGTATGTGATCTGTATATACAAGATCCTCATGGTTACATGACATAAAATCATAATGGTGACCACTGGCCTTAGAGAGCAGGTCATTATATTGTAAAATACGGCAGTTTTCACAGCTGTATGTTGTTTAAATATATGATGAAGAAAATTCAATTCTGGGTGGTTTTGAATATGAATGAGGCTTTGGACCAATTGGGAAATAAAGGCAAAATGAGGTAAAGAGAGACAGACAAAAAAAAAAGTGAGAGGGATGGGACTCTTTTGCTTTTTCGTACATTGTTGATTCAGCAAAGTGACATTTTTCTGTGTACTTTGTTAAATGCTTCATTGAAGCATAGGCACACATGTGTTTATGCGTGTCAAAGGAATACTCACTGCTTTTAGTACACCCCTCCTCCCATGTGTACGCACACACATATACACAAATGCTGCCTGAGCTGAGTTCAAAGACTGAGGTCCGCTGAGGCTGTTCTGACACAAATACACACATGCACACACAGGTGCCAACACACACAAATGCAGCATCTTTACTCAGTGGTCCTGAATCAGCAAGAAGGTACTTACGGACATTCCCATTGAGGTTTAAATGTTCTATTTACTGTTTTATATCGTCAGACACGGGCATCCACACCCATGCACAGAAAAATAAAGACACACGCACACACACACATACACACGCACGGTGGTTTTTGTTACACAGAATGGAGTTGGTCATTCCTTTGAGGCTTACCATCTCAACCACTAACCCTAAAATCAGCTATGAAGGGTCACTGTGAGGACCGGCCAAAACAAAGTTCTCACAATCAAAAATACCCTTACAAGAACAAAAGGATGCTATAGCCCAACCCAACACACACACACACACACACACACACACACACACACACACACACACACACACACATTCATATCCCTGGTGGTACAAGGCTATAATTTACTACCATTTTACTTGCAGAATAGTGCTTACCCTTTTTTTTTTGTCTTACTCTACAGCATGACTTTCTGCATATATTCATATTATGCTTCATTAAGTAAGTGGTATAAAAAGATGTGAAAGCTAATGACCTTTACAGAAATATATATATAATCACATGATATTTATCTAATGGTTGCCTACATTGTGAGAGACACACACATATGAATGTACCACACTGACCACAATACTGCAGATTGTCAGCATGACTACGTAATCCATCCATTCATTTTCTTCAGCTTATCCGGGTCCGGGTCATGGTAGAAGCCGGCTAACCAAGGCAGTCCAGACATCCCTCTCCCTACAAACATTTTCCAGCTCCTCCTGGGGGATCCTGAGGCTTTTCCAAATCAGATGAGCGTGTTGTGAGTCTACCCTGGGATTTCCTACCGGTTGGACATGCCCAGAAAACATCCAAGGGAAGGTGCCGGGAGGAACCACCTCGACTGGCCTCCTGAAATATGAAGGAGCAATGGCTTTACTTCAAGCTCCCTCTGGATATCTGAGCTCCTCACCCTGAGGTCAGACATCTCTGAGAGGTGAACCCAGCCACCCAAATAGTAATAAATGTAGTGGAGTAAAAAGTACAATATTTCCCTCTGAGTTGTAGTAGGAGTATAAAGTAGCAGAAAATAGAAATTCTGAAATAAATTGTGCGTACCATAAAACAACATTGTGTAACAATTCTACAATAATATAACATTATAATCATTTTGTATGTCTGTTCTTGCATAATTTTGACTCCGGATACAACAATAAGTACCTAAAGCTTTACAGTGACACACACCAACCAACCATTTCACTTACTCAGTTTAGCAGCTGGGCTACCCGGACAGAGCTCAGAGCAACCGGGGAGGGCTAGTGTTTGTACCACAGAAGTTTTGCTGGGCAGGTGAGCAATGTAACCGGACTCAGCAGCCTCTATGGATATAATGAAGGCTGAAAGAGAGACGTCGAGCTAGGCTTCTTACTGTTGGACTAGTAAGTAATATTTTCTGGCTGCTATGTCTTGTGTTGTTGCACTTTCTTGATGTTTGGCTGTTAGCAAAGTTAACAAATACGAATACAACAAATACAGGTGTACAGCTGTCCATACTTGACAGTGGTTTCGCGATAAACTGCAAAAATGCCAATTAAGCAATGACTTGTTTAGGACTTGGACTTGAAGTGGGACTCTGGACTTCACAACCAAGATTGAGTAACCATAGAAAATCATGGTTAGAGATAGAAAAACAACAGAACACCATTTTCTCTTAGGACGCTCTACATATGAAAAACCTAGAATAAAGTTTGACCTATTTGCCTTAGAAATTCCAGACTTTCCTTCTTCCCCTTCAAGAGTAGAAATTATCAAACTCACATCAGTGAAGCTGCTCATGTGGCAGAACAAGCAAGAGAAATGCTTTTACTTTTTTTGGAAGTGTGTACCGAAATACACACAATTCCTATTTCTCAAATGATCTACATGTGTTGTCAGTAACTAGTTTATTATTTTTATGTTTCCGCTACATCTTTGTGCTGTTTTATGTATATGATTTAACAACATGCTTTTAGATCAATGTAGCATGCCAATCATTGAAATATCTTCCAGGGAATTAGAGCAATAACACATCAATAGTGTATCCAGCACCCCAAAATTGGATATCAATTACAGGATTATGATATGTTACTCTAGCGTTGGAGGAATTCAATTGTTACTATTCTCAGCATGTTGAGAGGATTCGTTCATGTTTACTTTGCAGAGTCTCTCCCTCTCTCTCTCTCTCTCTCTCTGCAGTGCAACAACATTTCTGCTAATTATTTGTGGTATTATCCTTCAGGAAGTGTGAACTAAAGACGTGGGGGGAAAGGGTGTTTGGGAGCTGGTGGGAAAATAAAAAAGAATCCAGCATGTTAGGGACTGATCCATATAGCTGGATTCACTGTCATAGCATTCCCAATTGAAGGAGAACTTGCACACACACGGCCGGGAAGCGGATCTGACACTCTAAAATCGGCTCAGGGATGCTCTTAGTGATTTTTTCGCACATTAATGCTTTTAGAGCATCCACAAACATACACACACACACACACGTGCTTGCACATAATACACAAAAATCCACACAAACACACACACACATACATACTCCTGAGCACCTCATCCCTTGCTAATTCCTTTCTCCTCCCTTTTTCGTCTCCTCTCCTCCCTCATCCTCCCTTCGCGGGCTGCCAAGCTAAGCCCAGAGCAGTTAAATAATCACTAAGGCTTCCAGCTGGCAGAATATGCTGCAGTTTTTCTGAGAGGAGGGAATATAGCAGGGATGGCAGGACACAACAGCAGCATGCCAATATGTATTGATATTGTGCTGACAAAATGTGTTTGTGCTTGTTTGCCTGTGTGTGCACTCAGGGAAAGTGGAGTGGGGAATTGTTAGTATGTCATACCTCATTTGAAGAGGCCTATTTTTATTGGCAGCCAGTTTTGATGAAGTTTTCAAGGCTTTCATGGACTGTGAAAGATTCATTCATTCCAACAGGACAATGAGACACCATGGACCTCCATCCTAAAAAAATGCTCACTTATTCGATCTGTTATGTGTGTGTGTGTGTCTGCATGTTTGAATTGAGATTTTACTCTGCTTGTACAATTTTTTGTCGCCGTGTGTCAGCACGGCGAAACAAAAAAAAAAAAAAAAGAAAAAATAATACTGGATTTGAACTCTGACTCAATATCATATCTTCAGTCTGATGTAATCATTTGCAATTCTTACATTGCACTCCCGCTTTCCCTTAACATCAGGTCAATTTTTACCCTCCTTTGGTTTATCTTCATCAACCCACTCTGCAATGCAGCAAGCTACAACTGTCATCCAAAATGCTGATTATCAGTACAGCATGACGCGCTAAAATAACAATTTAGTTGTAAGTACCATATGCCTTCCAATATGAAAATTTTGGCCCTCAAAAGCTGGACTGCTAAGTTATTTTCCACAACAGCAAACCGGCTTTTGGAGCCTAATACCTACAGTATCTGCTACTGAAAGCAAGAAGAGCTTAAAGCCAGGCTGTTGAGTTTGGACACAGACAAATACACCCGCGGATGCGCACGGGCACGCACACACAGAAATATTATATTTGAGCATTCCTCCCAGCTCAACATAGTTGCAGGTACCTAAATACAATATTGGCCTCTGGGTCATATCTGTAAATACGAGCACATCAAAGGAGTTCATCCTACTAGACACATCAGTATGGCCACTGGGTTCCCTGTCTCCCTCTCTCACTCACACACACACACACACACACACACACACACACACTCACACTCACACATATACATCTATTCACACACTCCCAGCTTGACTTTTAGCTATGATTTTTTGATGTTGAGTTCACATTATGTGTTTGGGTTTTTGGTAATGTGTCAGTAACTTCCAGGAATACGCAAAGGCCTGGTGGAGTCTGTGGTGTTGCTCCTGGCTGCAGTGCTGATTTATGCTACTTACTTAGTGAAGACAGGAGGTGGTAAGTAAATCAATCATACAATCAGTCAGCCATTTTAGAGTGTCAGTTCATCTGTCAGTCAATCATTCCCATTGTCTGCCTCTCTCTCTGTGTCTCTCTCTCTCCGTCTCTCTCTCTCTCCCTCTGTCTCACTCTCCATCTTTCTGTCTTCCTCCCTACCCTATACTCAAAACCACCCACCCATCTACCCCCACACACACACACACAGGGTGTAACAAGCGGCGGGGATTTTTGATGGCAGCTATTTTTAGCAGGATGTATCTCGTGGGCTTGGTAATTTTCTCTCCTCAGTAACAGTTACCATGCAGAGTCTGTTGTTATGAGGAAAAGTCCAAGGCGGCCAATCATCTGCCTCCCTGCATGATGGATGGGCAGACAAGGCACTTGGCATGTTGGTGTAAGAGAGAGAGAGGGAGAGCGAGAGAGGGTAAGAGTGGCTGAGAGATTGAGGCAGGTGACAAAAAACAAAGACTGTGTTTGTTAGAACACCTGTGCGCATAATCTACACAGATGCACATTATGTATGCATGAATAGTAGAATGTCTGTACGTAGGCCTTAATGTCCATACAAAAACATACTAGGCATGTAAGGGAGCATCTGTGGGTGATTCATAAATTATATCTCAGATTTCACAGTATTGAAACAGACTAATGAAATGATTTCAAAGCCCTGTTTGCAATTTCACACTTCTAACATCATGTTCGGATGTATATTGATTAGTAATAAAGAAGACTACATTTGTAAAGAAGCATTTTTTTTTTTCCTTTGCAGAAAGTAGTAATACTTCAAACATGCTGCAAAATGCAAGGAGAAAACAAAACAGTCAGCTATAATCCGAGCAATACCTGTGTTGCTGACTGCATTAATGTTTGGAGCTGAGTTGGCAAAATTCAAAAACTATATTGGACTGCCAGCAAACAAATGAGCAATATTAATAAAAGAGCAAAAACAAAACAGAAGAAAAACAGCTTATCATGTACATACAGGTTTTTAAAAATACTTTAATTCTGTTAATTAGAGAACATAACGCTAATACCAAAGTCTATGTGTATTTTCAGATAAACCAATGAATTGGCTACTCTCCCAAGACATATAGCATATTTTCAAACCAATAGACTATACGACCCTAAGGTGTGCTGTGCATTAATGCGTGTGCACTTGTATGCACCTATGCGCAAACCATGGGCATTTTCACAATTTTTTCTGGTGTTTAGCACACCTACCATGTGCATGCGCCATGAATGCAGCAGTTTTGTTCTTGGGTACTTTGCGAAGGAGCAAGCCTCTTCTTGGAGCTATTTACAAAAAGACTGACTCCAGCATGACAGCTAACTGTAACGTCAGAAGGAGCTGCAAGCAATCTACGACTCAGCCTTGACAGTGACATTGATTGACACACGTACACACTGTGTAAGCACTGGAAACAAGTATATTATTTTACTTATTATTTTAATTGTGACAGTATTTGGTGGTAAATCCAGGACATTCTAGTGGCTTGGGACACCCAGCTTGAACCCAGGACAATCCTTTACAAAAGGAGGAAGGAGGAAGATGTGCATTTAATGCACATTGTTACAGCCTTACTTGCTCTGGTATCAGTAACTTGCGGTGACTAAATATAAATAAAGTGTAACTTTAATGTGCTTCATTTCACTTTAGGACAGTATCTTCTGATCCTGGTCTTATTTTGTTCATTGCAAAAAAAAAAGTTATGTTTTTTTTCTCAGAAAATATCAGGATGGAATTTGAAAGATTACAGGCCAGAGAAGATAGTAGTAGATGTACTACAGAAGTAGAAGGCTTGAGGGTTGCTACATCTGCTACTTGCAAGCTAGTAGTTAGCCTTGCATTGGTTTAAATAAGGTTAAAGGAACAGATAAAGGAACGCAGGAGGAAAAATGTGATAAAGTGAGAGGTGTTGGAGTGTCAGTGGTCACAGGGTTCATATGAATATGCATTTTTTTAATTGCATCAAGGCGATGTGTTCAAGCCAAAACAGTGTGCAGGCTATTGCTGTATCACAAATGGTATTGAGTCATTTTGCTTGATGGCTTTTCTCTCGTGCTACTGTGTTTTAACATTTGCCACTTTTCATTAAAAGACCAGTGTGGAGGATTTAATAATATTAATGAACAAAAAAAAAGGGGAATACATTTTTGAAATTGAACTAGAAGAATGAAACACTGTATAAAACAAAAAGAAAGTAAAATGAAACATAAATGCAATTAACAAAAAGCCACTGTAATTTAGTAGTATTTCAAGTTGTGGTTGCTGATTGCAACCCCCTCACATCACCTTCCCTGTCTGTGTGTGTGTGTTTAGTGTTTAGAACTACAATGAAAACTGCAATGACTGTGAAATGTGGATAAAACAATAAAGACACTATTTATAGTTTGGTTTGTCCATTCTTCATTCATACACGAATGAAAATTTATATTCCTTCCTTTTTTTTTGTAAATCCAGCCCACTAAATGTTTCCATAATTGAAAGAGTTAGTCTTATTACTGGCTAAATGCAGATTCTGTCATCTAACCTGACAAAGTTACAGTAGAAACGGGTATATGTTAGGAATGATGTGCTACAATTTGAACATCATTTCCTGAGCAAATTGACTCACTCTGCTGTCGATCAGAACAGCAGTAGCTACATGTCCTTGCTGCATTTTCTTCTCTTTTGGTGCTCAAATGGATTTGTAGAGTCGTGTAAGGTAAACTTTTGATGGACAGATGGAGTTGCAGGTGGAAGGGGAGTATAAAGCAAAAGGAGAAAAGAGTGAATCAGAGAAGAGCAGGGAGAGATGGTGATTTGGGAGAAAAAAACATATTTGAAGGTTGTTGTATGGTAATAGAGGACAGCCGGTGAGCTTTCTGACGTTGTGATAATAACAGAGGTGAGTGAAAGGAAAGATCTGGGGTCAGGGCTTAAGGAAGAAAACGAATGATGAGTCCGAAGAAGCTAAAATGGAGGAGAAAGACATTATAGAACTCATACTATTCGCTGTCTTATTCTTCACAAGCTTCCCTCCACCCTCTACACACATATAGACCTGAACAATGGCTTACAACATAAATAAGTGAGGCAGTACTGTAGGTGTTGTGCAGGAGGCATTTCCTTTGAGATGTCAAGGTGATCCTGTAGGTGGTTTCATCTTTAACTGTGTTCATTTATTCATTCTGTCATTTTCTTTACCCATGCAGTATGTAGTGTCATGTGTGGAGCTGCAGCCTATTCCATTTTACACTAAGAGCATGACAGAAAGACATTCTTGTGATGTTGCGCTGGCTCTGCCTGTTCTGGCCTGCTTGTTGTTTGTCTCTGTCCTCCTAATAGGCTCCTGGTGTGTTACTCATCAGACTGAGGTTGGAGCACCTGAGGCCAGCGCTCCACAGCTATGGGTTCCTGGCCTCAGATATTAGAAGAGGAAGCTGTTTCCCCTCACGTACCATGAGACAATGTTTGGGTTTCTTTAAGTAGACCTTAACAGCACCCTCAAATCACACTTCTCGCCCCTCCATACACACAAACAGTACATGCTGTAGCTCTTTATACTGACTTCAGCTTTGCTTTGTGCTGCTATGCTGCACTGTGCACTGCTATTTGTCCATAAACCAAAGTACTCGACGAATTTAAATTTCGACCTGGTGATGGTGTGACTATGGTAATTCAGGATATCAGCAAGGTTATTAGATTTTCTTTTTTACAGACCTTGTGTACTGACTTGCTCGTGGGTCATGCAGTGGCTGCCATTGGCTAGTTTTCTTCATAATAAAACATCTATATACACCATCCTCATTCTGTGCAAAAATGTATTCTAAAGTTTATCTGAAGTTCATAGCTTCAGCAGTTTGAATTAATCACATGAAGTGGGTACCTCTCAAAATCTTTTCAGTGCAAAATTCCATCTTTTTCCAGTGTAAGTGTAATGATTGTTACTCTTAGTTTTAACTATAAACACGACTTTTTACTGAATTAAATGACGTTTGGGCTGTGGGGATAGCTTCCTCTGTGTAACCTGGTCACTTTAATGTCCACTTCAAACGTGGAACTACTGACAACAAATATGATCGCCTCTCCGTTCTGATGCTCATATTACTCTGCCAATCTTAACATTACAGGCAATATGTACCATAACAAATAGTTCCTTTTCTAAATTAAGCAAAATAATATAAATACACTGTTGCCCATAAAGTTGGAATAAAATAGTTTTTACCTTTTCTCAATGAAATTATTGTGACAGTGTGATTTATTCTTGATAGATAAGGTGTATTTTCTCAAAACTTTATTGATCAATCTCTTCCAAACTAATTACAGTGAAAATTAAACCACAATTAACCTGATGTGTATAAATAAGATGAGGAACTTTATGGGCAACAGTATATGCCAGTTTCCTTACTAAACTTGAGAAAAATAAGACAATCTTTAAAATAAATCTTCATAAAAATAAATGTCATCTTACAAAAGCATACAGAGCAAAAACTGCTTCATTGTATATTTGGACACGTGACTATTGTTTTCTGACAGATTTGAAAAGTTGTGAACTTATCCTTTAATGCTGAGACACAGATAATATGACAGTTTTTTGCAAATGGTCAATGGCTCAATCTCAATTTTAATGAATGCTGTTGAGCCACAACACAGATGCACAGACAATCACATTCTGTGAATGTACCTCCCACTTTATCAGGTTGCAGAATTACAGGAGAAAACATGCTGTAGCCATCACATCCGTCTCTACCTTTCTTTGGCTCTCCTCTTTACCAAATAAGAGAAAATGAATGTGAATACTGAAGGATAATAGCAGTGAATGGGTGTTAAGAGTGCTATTGGTACGCTCCAGGGCAGTTTAGTCTGTGCCAGGGAGGATTTCTAGTTCTACTTTTCTGAATATATCCAGTTCAGTCCATAATAAATGGTGCCATAAAAATACACTGTGTCAGAACCAAAGTCAGAATTATCATATCTTTGCAATAATTTGTCAGTGAACAAATGCATTACATGGATTGGAGTAATTGCCAAACATACTTTAATCAAACATATTACAAAGATAAGACAGTGCCAATGGGCAAACCACACACACAGCTTAATACAAAATGTTATAATAGTTGTAGCACAGGACTGAATATAGTCAGTCAACCAATTTTGGGACAATTACTCTGTGAATCGAAGCAACATACCGTAGCAGGAAAGTTGCAGCTGAAGAGAGGTAAAGCCATGCAGACATAATTGGGATGGCGAGAGAATGTGACAGGGGTATTTCTGGTTAAATCCTAGTTGTTTCGAGGTAATAAAAAGCTCATTTGGCAGTAATAGCCGAGATTACCATTAATGAATCCACAAAGTCTCTGCACTTGTCATGAACTGTAAGTTGGAATGACAGTTTAGTATTGATTCCCCAGTTTGCAATTTTGAAAGAAAATGGTTTATGTCAACATACACCCAATTGAACTATGCTACATCACTGGAATGATATCCTTTTCTGATATGAAATCGTGTTATCACCAAGGTCAGGGATGAAAGACACAGGAAATATAAAAAGTAGAGTTTTTCTGATTCACTTTGGCTCATACAACTCTTTCGTATATCTGAAAAAGGAAGCAACTCACCCAAAACATTTCATTAAAACCTCCAAAACCTAGTTATTGTGTCTGTAAACTGGCCAATGCCACCAAAATAAAAAAAGTTGTTGTCATTGTATGAGCCAGTGCACTGGTCAAAAAATTAAAAAATAATGTTTTCACCCTGGCCCTGAAAATGTTTACTTCATACAAAATCTCTGTTTTGTCCGACTTTTTTTGTTGACAGTGAGTGCTTAAGAGTGTCAGTTTTGTCTTGCTGAAAGCTGTTGTGTATTGTACTGACTGTTTTCGATTCAGAATTCGACAGTAGGTAAAAGTTTACTGAGAAAAGTAAAAAAGTCAATACTGTTCCATAGTGAAGTGCACAAAAAAGCACATTCTTATAGAGTTAATGTATTTGTGTAGCAATCTGTTACAAGTACTGCAAACAGAAAAAAAAAAATCATCATAGTGAACAGAAGATTTGCTGCAAAAATGACATCCATGCCAAAAATTAATAAAAGATAATGGAATATACAAATTTTGATAACTGAATGGATCATTTCACACACGATGGCTCAAATGGCGGCACAGCGATGCAGTGGCTAGCACTGTCGCCTCGCAGCAAGAAGGTGTCGTGGCTCAAATTTCCCGGCTGGGGCCTTTCTGTGTGGAGTTTACATGTTCTACTTGTGTCTGAAACACTGGTTTCAGCAGTCCAAAGACATGCAGGTTTGAATGTGAATGGTTGTTTGTTTCTATGTGTCAGCCCTGTGATGAACTGGTGACTTGTCCCAGGGTGTCAGCTGGGTTTGGTTATAGCCCCCTGCAACTTAGAACGATAAGCAGTTATTGAAAATGGATAGATTGATGGCTCAAATGATGAAAGAATGTTTAGAAGTTGAGAATAGTATGATGATTTCACTGAGGATCAGTTCTGATCAGCAAGTTATGTGCAAGTGGTTATTGCGCAGATTATACTTAATCTTTCGCACACATGTGCCAGAACACGTGCAATCTGCTTGAACGAATGAGGAATTAAAATCAGCTCTGAAAGAGATTTGAACTTATTGTTATTGTCAAATATAATTCTCATTCAAGAAGTGAGCCAAAGCAAATGAGAAAAACTGTAAATTGCAGATACTCTGTGCTACATACATTCATACATAAATACATAGTAACAACAATAAACACACATGCACACATGCTTTTAAAAAACAGCAGTCATTTACAGCATAAAAAGTAGAAATATGCTTCACGTCATAACTTGGCGATGTTTTTGTTTTTGTCATAATAATTGCAATAAAAATAACATAATGTGTAATAATACAAATATAACTACATCACTTTACTCTTAATTGATATATACTGTATGTATATCATGTTCATTTTGTTTTTGTTTATTTCCTTGTTTATTTATTTAGAGAGCAGTAAGCGGTGTCCAGAATACTGCACTGTTTTCTGTGATAGGTGAGCTTACAATAACTCAGTAACACACGCACTGATGCATATTTAACAATTCCTGAAGATATTATGCTAAATGTGTTTGTAAACTAATAAACAGATACATGCAATATTGTATAAACATAGAGGTTAGGGTCAGAGATGTAATTCTGATATTTCCTCTAATTAACAGATAAACTCATATGCAGCGTTGCTAGGGATGTATGTATGGTATGCTGCTATAAAAGCTCTTTTGAAGTGAGAAAATCAAGGAACAAAGCCTCTTGTAGACAGTCGCCAGTGAACAGCAGGAAATCCTTTGATAAGTGCAATGAGTTACTCTTTGAGTTTAACTCTCTGTGAGTTGAGCCTCTCTGAGTTTTAACTTAGTGCACAAAACAACTCCACTTTCAGTTCTCCACAGTACATAAAAAAAGTTCTGACTTCTTAATGTGAGGGAATGCAAGACGACGAGACATGTGAAGTTCTTGCAGGAGCACGTATGCTGCCTCACTTTTTGTTGAGACAAACTTCTCCAAGAGCGCAGAGAAGACTTCAGTGATGATTGAGCAGCTGAAACTGCACCCAGCGCACCACAGGCAACAAAGACTCCATCTGCCTGCGCAGGCTACAATCAATGTAAGCTTTGTGGGACTGCCCTCGCCACCTTCAGGAAGGAGAGCAATTGGACGGTGTCTCACACTCTGTACAAGTGGTTACTGATGGGCGGAGGTATGTTATCAGCAGGATGCGGTCCACCTCATGCTCCTAGAGCTCAGAGCAGTTAAGAAGATTCTGCTTCACTTTTAAAGTCAACAAGGGGAAAATGCTGAGGATGGTCAGTGCAGTGATATCAGTAGGACTTTATTTGGATAGTCTGCCTACACATAGTTTATAGTATATAATGTACAAAATACTATATTATTGTATAGATGGTATTTTAACTGTTACAGGTGTACGAAATCCATGAACATACCCAAACCAAGATGTCCCTAAACCTAATCGAACCTTAACCACATCTAAAGGCAGACTATCCAAATGAAGTGTTGCCATGATATCTTATGTAGATCAGATAAACAGAGTCAGATCTCAGAGCAGCACGATGTTGCCAAACACATCCACCTCATTCATTTGAATGAGGCCACTTTGTGCAGAAAGCCAATGCCAGGATATGCATATTCCTGGTAAATTACTCTGCAGACTGAATGTTTTTCTTGCAAATGCTTACTGTCCTGCAGTGCTTTTGCATCTGAAAAGGATTCAAACTCATGGGTCTCCTTCTCTATCCAGACTTCCTGAATTGTATTTCATTATCTCACTGCTACCTGAAGCAACATGCCCACACTGTTGCTGTTTTCGGTTTGAATGCCCACTTAGTCTTTGGAAGGAAGCACATCTCTGTTTCCTCAACACTGCACCTGACATAATGTCCAGAGGAGGGTCTCGTTGAGATGAGTGGCAGCTCCATCTCGACAGAGTGACACAGCTCTGGCGTTGGTTCGACTGGCAGATAGCCAGGCTATTTGCATCCAGACTGAATACATTTTTTTTTTTTTGATGGTGGATGAATGATGTTCTTCCCTCGGGGATGGACATATTTGCTAACCTGGTGTTGCCTCAGGGCGTGCTGTACATGTTTCTATCTAAGGGAGCCATGATGCAACTGCTTCACAGTATCAGAACATAGTCTTTCTCCGACATTTTTATAGCTCCAGACAGTTATTGTTTCAAGTGGTATTAGGACCTATGATGCTGGCTCAACCTGGATCAGTAACTCAGCAGAGGTTATTCAGAGGTAAAGCCAGGCAAACACTGTACGGATTAAGCTATATTTTAACCATGGATTGATTGGCTCCAACTAATTTCTAATTCCCCCAACTTATTTAAATTTCTGCCAGATTAGTTGATGTTTGATGTGCAGTTAAGAGGTCATCACGCCTGATTACAGTCTGAGTGATCAACCATCTGGCTGTTGGACAATGGCATAGATTTCTGGTGTGCCTGGAATTTGTACAAAATATGTCCAATTTCTTACACAGCTACTGTAAAAGATTCATAATAAACTGCGGTGAGTAGAAGTATTTTACATGTTGTGGCTAAAACTGCTTGGACACAGGCTGTTGTGATATAAAACTGAACTTTGCCGCAGAACAGGCACCATATTGTGTGCATCTTGAAGCCATCTGCGGCTCCATATTTTTCTTTTTTTTCTCTGCACTTTCTGTTCATAGTAGATGTAACACCTTCCTCTGTGTGTCAACATTGTTCAGGGCACGGCTGTCTTGTTTAAATGAACTCTATTTTTCTTGTCATTGGACAAAACCGCTTACATGCTTATGTTCGGTGCGAGCACCCACGTCGTGCTTGATCTGTAGAGGGAGAGAATAAAAGTAGCAGGTGCAGTAAAGCAGTGTAGTGTGAGGCACAAATCGAATTAAAAAAAAAAACAACGAGTGTCTGCCTAGCCTAAAGCCTAAATTATACTATATATATAATATGTAGACTAAAATATTTGGTTTAAGTCACCTCTACTGTAGTTCTGGACTCTTAATAATCGGGCACTAATCTGTCTCAGAGCACTGTGGGAGGACCAGAAGGGATGGACCACTAAAAAAAGGCCAGAGCATTACACACCTACTCCTGAAAATGAAGCTTAGCAGAATCAGGACTATTTCCATACTCACTCATTATTTACATTCTCTCTCCTCTAGACTCCATGAGAGGAGGAGGAGGGTTTAATCACAAAAACACTCATCACATTCATGACTTTACTTTCATTATTAGCATGTTAAATAAATTAATGTGATCATTGTTTAAGTCTCTGTTTCAGTTAAGTCTCTCCTGATTGAACCGTTGTCTAGGCTTCTGATTAGTGTGAATGCTGATTGTCGCATGTTACTCATGTTGTTAATTGGTAACTAATCAAATCGCCACTTTTGACTACGGTATGCTGCGATGTCTGCAGAACAGCATTCAGTGGTAGGCAGGTAATTCTCACTTTGTCTTTTTATAGAATAAATATCAAAGCCAATCAAATATGTGCAAGCGTCTATTCATGCCAAATTACTTTCTATTTCTACTTTTTTTATCTTGCTAATGATTGCTGTCGTGCAGTGACACACATACACACACACGCACGCACTCTCAGGTGAGTCTGTCTCGGCCACTCTTGCACTTTCTCTCTCTCCCTCTCTCTCTCTCTCAGGAGTTCAGGTATAACAACACATTTCCAAAACTGACATTTAATCCAAGCAAACAAATCACCGTGGAGATCCACCATCCGTCCATGAGCGGAAATGCATTTATGGTCACATACACACACTGACGCACACACACACACACAGTGCATGCACAAAGTCATGGTAATATTACAGAACATCTCTCTCAGAGCCCATCCAGACTGTCAGGGGAATATGCTTATTTGTGATTTTATTGGAGAAAACGGTGTCCTCCATTTCCATTATTGGCACCATCTCACAGCCCCCTGGGGTTGCAGGGATAGATGCACCTGTGTGTCTGTGTGTGTGTGTGTGTCCCTGTGTCCCTGTGTGTGTGGGGGGGTATGTGTGTCTGTGTTGTAGTTAGGTAGATATAGGTAATTCCTGTCTCTCTGTTGGATTTATGGAGATTGATTTGCCAGACAAATTGACATGGCTGAATATTACTGTAGTTATTCAGATGCTCTTCATGTAGCCAAGCATTAAGGAAGCATGACTGTGTTTGTATGTGTGTGTGTGTCTTGGCTTGTGTGTGTCTTGGTTTGTGTGTAACGTGGGGGTGGGCACTGGATAAAGAGAGAAGAGAGAGAGATAGTCAACACTCCAAATGGAAGTTTTCTGACAAACTAAGCCGACTTAAAATGCTTACCAGGGGCTATATTGAATAAAGATGATGGGTTTAGCTAGGTGGTGGGGTTGGTGGGAGGGGGCTGAACTGGAGGCTGTGTGGGGAAAGGGTTACGCTAGGGACAAGGCGAGAAGTGGGGCGTATACAAATCTCTGCGCCGGAGGCGTTCATGAAAGCAGTTAGGAATATAAGATAATTTATTTACCCGCCTATGAGAAACACAAGACGACCTCATGACACTTCATACAAAAGTTCGTCTAGACTGATGGAGATGGCACGGTCTGTAAAGTGGAGTGTTATTAGTAATTCAGACAATTAATTCAAGTCGGATGTTAATTTACTCCTACTTATTCTTACGTCTGTCTTCATTATCAGCACAAAAAAGCAATACAGTAGAAAAAGAAGCACAGAGAGAGAGATGGGAGACAGAGAAGAAGACTTGAGGCCTCAGTGGGCTGCACTGACACTAATGATTTCTGACCTCTACCGGACAAACAGCCAGATTTCCAATCCTGTGTTCCTCTCTTCTATCTCTTCTCCTTCCGTTGTCTCGAGGGCATTGCTTCACGCCATTATTTGGGTGGAATTAGCTTTTACCACCATCTTCCCTCTATTTGCCTCCCCTCACCTCTGCTCTGTTATCTGTTCCCTACTACTTATTTTTTGCCCTGTCTTCTTTTCTCCTTTCTTTTCTTCTCGTTTCTCTTTTCCCCATTCCTTTCTTCTCCTTTTCTTCACTTTTCTCCTCTTATCTGCTCTTTTATTCTCCCCCTCTCCTCTCATATCCTGTCCTCGGGTTTTCTCCTTTTATTTCATTTCCTCTCCTCCTTATTCCTTTCCTTTGCTTTCTTTTCCTCTTTTCTCGTTGGCTCTCTTATAATCTCTGTCCTCTTGTTTTCTCCTGTACTCATATTTCCTGTTGTTTTTCCTTCTCCTCTTTTTTCTCATCCTCTCCTCGTGTTTGCTCTTCTCCTCATACACCTTGATCCTTTCTCTGCGCGCCCCCACCCTTCTCCCATTCCCTCCCCTCCCTTTAGCCCTCCAGGCTTCAGATGCTAAGGGATATGGCAGACTGAACCTCCGTCCATCTCCATCTCTGCTCGCTCTCCAGACACTACACCACCTCACCCCCCTACCTCCTCTTCCTGTCCTCCTCCATCCCTCTCTACCCATCTCTTCTTCCTTCCCTACGTGTCCAGAGGGTGTCAGCCGCCAGCGGTTACTCCCGTCCGTCCCGCTGACCACCAGGCCATGCCGCGGCACAGACACTGATCTGATGTGACAGCTCTCTCATTATTTAAAGTCAGAACTGCTCTGTGTGTTTGCCACTGTGTGTGTGTGTGTGTGTGTGTGTGTGTGTGTGTGTGTGTGTGTGTGTGTGTGTGTATTTGCCCATCTGACTGCCTGCTTGTGTCTCTGCTCTTCTTTTCCAAGGGCCAATGAGAAAAGAGAAGAGGGATAATGAAGTGAGCATTTGATTGGGAGCCAGAGAACCATATCAGTGTTAAAGTGAAAGAAAGAGAACGAGACATTGATGGTCTTGTTTGAGCAGGACAGTCTATTCCTCATTGAACCAAATTGGAGTTGAGAAAGAGGAAACAAGCAAAAAAACAAATTATTTGCGGTCAGATTTTTCTGCACTGCTTTTTGTCACCATCTGGTTAGCCCTCAAACCAACCACTTTGCTTATCGATGACTTCTTTGCAGGGTGAAGAACACAATGTGCATCTTAACTTGTAGTTGAAATGCACAGGAGGCAAATCCATCAACTACTGCCTTAATGGTGTAACCTAGCAACACCAATAGTTGTTTAGCAACAGTTGCAAATTTGGAAGGCTGCTGAAATAGAGATTCAAAGCCACCTTGTCTCAGTTCTCATGGACAGCCAACCGTGACGGCAGCACAAGTGTCCACTTTAAGTATAAACCAAATGGCTCTTAATCATGTGCTGAGAGGCTGAATTTGAGATTGGACCTCTCTCTCGCTCCCTCTCTCTCTCTCTCTCGTCTCTCTGTCTGTCCATCCTTTTCCCCCCTCCTTCACTCAAATATTCTCACTCACAACTCAAACAAAGAGCTTTTGACTTTTGACTTCCATTTGGCCGCCAACCATCGAGTCCAATATTACCTAATAAATATCAGCCACATTCGCAAACACCCGTACACACACACACACACACAGACACACACACACACACACACACACACACACACACAACACCCACATTTCTATGAAGGTAGAAGCACTGGCTCCATTTACCTTAGCAGTGTAGCTCTCAGATGCCCAGGGCCAAAGAGCTAAATTGAAGTGACCCTGAGTCAGCTTAAGCAAACCTGAGAGAAGAGGGAAAAAAGTGAAGTGGAGAGGAAGAAATGAAAGAGAGAATCAAATAGCTGAGGCCAACATGTAGCTGGCAGATACAAAATGTCGACAGGGGTGCTGAGATGGGTCAGCCATGTGCGGCTTGACGCTTCTCCTGGATTTCCCATGACTCGCAGGGTTTAGGAATGATGATAGTGTATATATATACATATGGCTGATGAGCTCCGCCACGTGGAATGCAAGTTCTCACACACACTTTTACTTGCTCTCTCTCTCTCTCTCTCTCTCTCTCTCTCTCTCTCACACACACATTCTTAGTCCTCTCTATCCCTGCGGATATAAGAGACACTATACACACCTGTGGCCTGTGGATGTAATGAGGTTGGAGAGAGCACAAGCTTCTCCTAGGGCTCTAATACCTGTGTCTATCTTTGTTGGTGTGTGCGTTTGTTAGCTTCAATCCTGTGTTCCATTGTGTGAGTGGGCCTGTGTGTTGGTGTGCGTGTAACCCTCTCCGGGCTGTAATACACGGTGGACTATTTCAGACCATGCCCCTGAATCGGTCACCATTCATATTGGCTGCTGGCTGCCTGAGGGCTGCTGGGGCCCTTTGACAGATATTAAAGGAAGGAAGTCCGCCAACAGCAATTCTGTATGAGGAAACACAATCGGAGCCGTGACTTTATTGTCTTAAAGGTGCAGTTCAACCAAAAGTAAAGTCGAAAGGGAGGTTGGAAACATGATTAAATGAAGAAACAGTGTGTGTGTGTGTGTGTGTGCAGGGTAGCATGGCTCTATTGCAGATTTATTGTCTGTTTGTTCAAAATCAAGTCAAAGGAAGAGGTAGTGGTGCAAGAAAAAGCAACAAACAGGAGCATCATTTATTGTTATACAGGTTCAGGAGAGCTGAAATAAAGGTAGAGAGGCGGGCTGCCTGCAAATTCAATGAAAGACTGATGGGAAGAAGTCAAATGAAGACAGGGAGGGAGTCATTACATTACACTGTGTTGTTTGTTGCTCTAAATCAAAGTTCAGTGAAGGAGGGAGACACTATATTTCAACAATGACTGTCTTTTTGAAACATATGAAGGGAAAACAACTTGGACAAAAGCAGTCTTCAGCTGAGGATTGAAACATGTGACAAACATACTTAATTCTTAACAAGAGACTGTTGTCTGGCAACCCACATCACGATGAAAAGTAAATTTAAATCATAAGACTTTCATTAAACTCTACAAGAAGCATTACTCACTTCTTTGTTGTACAGTTGTGTGTTTTAAAGCTCCAACGCTTTCATTTAAAAGGAAAAGTCCCAAAACTTTCCTATTATTCTGTCTTCAGAGATATTCTCATGATCCCACAGGTGCCTTTTGTCTGCAAAAACAGCAATTAGATTCAACGTTTTATTACGTACGGTCCACCGAAGAAGAATCGCAAAAGAATCCGAATATTGGTGACAAACATTAGTTTTGTCTCACAAATATGTAATTTCTGCCAGACAGTAGATCACAAAACTGACAGATAACTTTTCCTCTGAGTTACAGTGTTACTTAAGCATCCTCTCAAGAAGATCTTTTGTGTTTCTTGCTGCCATCAGTGGACTTTTCTGGTCTTGGTGGTTCGGGTTTGAACATATAACAGCAGCAGCAGAAACTAGAGTGATTTTTCTTCTCTGGACGTCTACGAGTGCTCTGTCAATGAGTGTTTTGTCAAATCCCCCCTCCTCCTAACAGACATCGGTTCAACTAGCCAAAGAGTGTCTGCAGGTTGGCAGGTTGCCATATTGGTTATGTCCAGTGCAATTTTGTCTCTGGGTTGCGATATGAAGAGCTCAAATGTGGATGACATGAATTGTGGCAAAGCTTTTAAGCTCAGGATCTATTCTGATTACATGTTACACTGAGAGCTGACAGTCTGCCTCAGCTTTGTTATGATGATGGTGACTCATTAAGACCATCTTTTTTACATATCTGTGGGGGTTTTTTTATGTCTTGTGAATGGGCTTTTGCTTTTGTGCCAAATGCGGTGGAGGCTGTGGAAGCTTCACATCCTAGATCTCGCTCTAAATCACCTTCCTCTACCAATCTGTCCAGAGTAAACAGCGGTGGTTATTACCTGGTGAATCATCTCAGGCTCATTGTTGAGATTCATTCTCCTTTACTAAACCATACAGACACAAACACCTGCCCACACAGTATACCTGCATCTGGCTTCTTTCAAAATGAGTTAGTATTGCTGGCTTGCTGGTAAGTGTATTGATCATATTCTCCCACGAGATAATGTAAAACTGGGTTTTTATACACCCACTTGAATTAAAATGTGACCTGTTTCTGACCCACCACACACACACACACACACACACACACACACACTTGACTCATCAGTAGTATCTTGTATCCCTGGTATAAAACCTATCAACATGAATCCAGAGGCAGCAGAAGCAGCATTTTGAATAAAATCAATCAACAAAAGTCTGCAGGTCAAAATGACCCATGGCATCAATTCTGTATACAAAAACACATCCTCGTGTTCAAACTTTGAATCTAAGAAAATGGTTGTCAATGAGCAAAAATCAATACATTTCAAGGATTGAACTATGCTTCCCTCCAGTCAAACGGAGAATGTCAAACTGGCCCCTGAACATTATAGGGTTAAAGGTTTTTTCAGTGTACACAGTGTGGTGAAGTTACGATTCTATGTTTGCAGATGTTTGCAGGTGTTCATGTTGTTTCGTCTACCCTGTGGACCAAAAAACGATGACCTTGTCAAAAATTACCAAGCTGTTAAATCTACACTGCTTGACCACAGCAAACTTTCACAAAGGTATGTACTCCAGTTTCTGGTGGTGAATTTTTGCATGGATATTCAACTGGATTGCACCTGACAAGTGCTCCTGACAGGTAAAACAGAAGAAAAAAAAAAGTAGCTAAAGTCTAAGTTTCTCTCTCATATGCTGCAAATCCACAAATCCACAAAAGGAAGCTTGGATAATTTATCAGAGAACTGCTTGAAAAACAAAAACAAAAATGACACGACACAAGCAAATTACTTCAGTTTTTCATTTCAAGACAGTCGACGCAAATTAATTATTACCACAAAGCTCTTGTTAGTTTTCATGGTATGACTGTTTCTTTGTGTTAACTTCGCTGTCGTGAAGTATTTGTTTCGTTTTCAATTAACAGTTCACTTTTCTAAGATTTTCAAATTAATTACTAATCTTTATATTTAATAAATAATCCCATCCTAGTGTAAATGCTGTTACCTGGAGACTTCTGCACACTGCAGGAGAGGGATAAACACAACATTACAGGTGTTCCTGTTATTAAGTCCACCTTGTGTTTGTATGTATGATGTGTAGTGATCAAAATGAAGAGTGTCAGCAGCGCTTGAAAAGGCAGTGCAACAGTTTTAAGAGCAGCACCAGAGAATTAATTTAAATCTACAACTCAATTGAGGCCAAGGAGTCTAATTCAAACGTCCGCTGGTGTCTGTCACCCTTTCTAATCAGGTTATCTGAAAAACTGCGCGCACACAAATGGGCCGAGAGAAATACATACATACAGTACAGAGAAACAGGATGAAAGATGGACACACACAGCCACGCAAACACACACAGAGAAGTCATATACTGTACACAGAAAAACACACACAAACCGTTTGGGTGATAAACGGTGAGACTGTGAAAATTACTAGTGAGATCCATCCCGAGCCCAGCAGCCAACACTGGAGATCAATAATAATTTATAGGTAACTTTCTTTCTTTTCTTTTTTTTTATCCCATCCTTTAGAGTCTACAGAGAGAGAGAGAGAGAGAAGACAGGGTGAAGAAAGTCTGATATTTGTGTGTGTGTGTGTGTGTGGCCTTGGAAGTTGATTAAAAACAGGTGCAGTGACAATCGCATCAAAGTGATGGAAGCCTTGTGTGCATGTGTGGCTTACACTGTGTGTGTGTGTGTGTGTGTGAAGTGTGTGTACGTCAATGGCTATTGATTGTTGATCATAATTCTCTCCGTGCAGTCCGGGCCTCTCCATCACAACAATTCACTGGAGTCTGCATTGACTTATGGGTCGCAAACTTCTGTCGGCACTAACATGCTCTAAATAACAGAACAGAGGGAACTGATAGATGGATATCGAGAGAGACAGAGAAAGAAGACGAAGAAGAAGAAATAACGGGAATCCATTCTATAGAAGTTTATTTCAATTTCCAGCAGATTCCAGCAGTAACACAGTGTGAGAGCTCTAATGTTGCTCAGTCATTGTGAGAGACCCATGGTTTGTTTTGCTGCCACATCCAGCCCTCAGCGCCTGTCTTTGCCTTGCATTCTAGCGCCCTCCATTGACCAATTTCCAGTACTGCAGGGATGAAACAGCAGAATTTAGAGCCACCCCATTGACAGCGATTCATTTCTCATGCAACGAATCAAACCACGAATGTAGCGAGGCGTCTCCATGGTGTTGCTAAGGAAACGCAAAGGCATTATTACACACATTATCAGACGACCAGAACCCCTGAGGTGGTTCACAGGCGTTATGGTGGTTTGTTACTAGGAGTACTGGGAAGAGAAAAGAGGAGGGAAAGGAGAGAGGAAGGGAGGGAGGGAAGGAAGGAAAAAGAGGTACATGTCAGAGACCATGACTGACTGCAACAAATGAAGAAGACAGACAGCAAAGACAAATAGTTAATAAAGATTGACAACTGAGCAACTGATAGGCAGGCAGACTGTGAGAGAGACAGCTGGACAGAGCGTTAGACAGATATTAAGACGGAGAGGATAAAAATGAGACAGATATGAGAAAAAACAAAAAAACATTCAAAGAGCCAGATGGAACATAGACGTCCAATAGGCACATGAACAAACAGAGGAAGACAGGCAGATGAACAGACAGGCTGACAAACAGATAGACGGACAGGCAAGCTGACAAATAGGCAGACTAAGAGGACAAAATGAATCCATAACCCATAAAGCATTCTTCCATGGTCAACATACATGCAATCCTCTGGCCACCTGGTTGGATTACACTGTGTACTGGCTGTCAGGAAAACACACACACACACACACACACACACACACACACACACACACACACACACACACACACACACTGCTTTCTGTTTTGTCAGGCTACACTATCACCCGTCACGAGTTGTCTTCCAGGGTTCTTTTGCGGGGACCAGACTTCACATTGTGTGCCCACATGCCTACTTTGTGTGTGTGTGTGTGTGTGTGTGTGTGTGTGTGTGTGTGTGTGTACAGTATGTGTGTGATGAATACAGTATTTAGTGCAGTATGATTGGAGGAATATATAACAAAAGGTCAAGCTGTCAGAAAAACAGCCAAGTTCATAGAGCCAACAGCAGTACAGAATACCAAAGATGCTCCTCTGCCATCATGCAGTCTGTGCATGTGTGTGGACACCTACAGCTGCTAATGTCTGTTTACTATACCGGTTGAAGTGTGTGTACTTTCAGCTGTGTGCAAGGCAAAGAAAGAAGCTCACACTCTCTTTTTTTACACGCAAACAACACACACAGACACACACACACCGGCTCAATGCATCTCTGCATGATTCATTCACCATCCGTTTCTTTGCCGTGTGTTTACCCGTACTGTGAGCAAATCGATTAACATGCTCCACATGTAAACGGACGGATAGCGAGGGAGAAAGGAGATGAAAGCGGTGAGGAGCCGTTAATGCTGCGACTCCTGATAAATGCATAGACCCCTCATTATTCTCTAAATGGAAAAGGATGATTCCTTGAGTCCCCTCCCATCCACTTCCTTCACTTTCCCTCCTTTTCACTGCCCTCGTCGTCTCCCTGACCTGATAAAAGTTTCAGCCCCTCTCCCTCCCTCCATACTTCTTCTCATTTTCTCTCCTCCCTCCAATTCTTCTGCGGTTTATCCAGCTCTTCTCCGCTCGGCCTCATTTCTCTTCTCCTTGCCACTCATTTCACTTACTTGTCCTTTCCTTTTTCCTCATTCCTTCCTTGTATCCCTCTTTCCTTACCTCCTTTTCCCCTTCCTACTTCATCATTCCTGCCTTACACCCCTCCTTCCTAACCCCCATCTTTCAGCTTTCCCTCCCCTTCTCCCACCCTACATGTCACAGGGTATCATGGCTAATTAGCCAGTAGTGGATTTGGACTCTCATTAGCGTTTCAGCAGGAGCGAGGGATGCCTTCGTTCTTATTCTGCCAGTGTACTCCTCTTCGCCCCTCCACCTCCACTTTTCATCCTTCTTCCTCTTCCTCCATCTTCTCCCTCTCTCCCTTCCTCCTCCTGTCTGCCTCTGAAGGCAGGATAAGCCAGGCCTTGATTGGTTGTCCTGAACTTTAACTTGTTCCCTTTTTGCTTTGATGAAAAGTTTGGCTTTTTTCCTACCGAGGAAGAAGGGACGTGTGCCAGTTTGTGTCTGTGCTTGATAAACTGCCAGAAACTACAAAAAAAATGAAGTGTCACTTTGAAGCGGGACCTACATTGTCATCTTCTAGCGCTTTATGCATTTTATTAACATGTGGTGTCATAAATAAATTGTCCTTGTTTGGCATGCTTAACATATGTGCTTAATTTAAGTGGAAATTAAGTCATAAGTTTCACCTTTAAAGGAGGTTTTTTTACATTCTGGCCATGTGTGGTACAGTATGTGTGAAATAATAATTCTTATGCAGCAGGTAACCCACCATTTAAACTCTCCTCTTTGTGTTGATTTGGATGTATTTGTGCTCCGATTCTCCACCATTTTGTCTCCAGGTTGTATTTTGTGCTGCTGAGCTTGTAAATGGCCTCTCCCAGTGAGACTGCACCTGCATTAGTCAACCTGATAATTGTGATTAATTATAGTAACACTCACGAGAGCGCACGCACACAGGCGCACGCGCACACACTCACACCCTTGCACACCGAGGCAAGGATAAAGCAGCGAGCGTGGCTCAAAGCTACAAGGTAACTTTGTTGAGTGGCTCTCTCGGACTCAAATATTTACCAGCATGTGCGCACGGACATTCCAAAATATTTGGAGAGACTACAGTAAATGTGTTTAATTTATTTTTCTAATGCAAGTAATTCCTTTGTGTGCAGACAAAAGCTCGCATATTGTAATGCCTATTGTGCACGAAGAGCATTGTTGTTCACCAGCTGCTGGCTCATTTTATACAGAAAACATGGTATTATAGCTGTCCCGCTCCCTCCAAGGACTTTCATCCTAGCTGTGTATTGTTTAACTTTTTTGCTGCACAGTGATATTTACAACCCCTCTGACGTTATAAATGGCTGTACTGGAGCCATTCTACAGAGGAGAAATGTATGCATCTATATGACAGGTGAGTGTGAATTATAGGATGGATGGCGGAATACACACACACTGTCAGTGGCTGCCTTGTCAACGCTGATTGCAAGGGAACAAATAGAAAACGGCTCAATCCATGCTGATGTTCATGATGTATTGTGTATTAAATTGCACATTTACAGTTTTATATTTGAAAAACAGAGGACGCAGTCACACTGGGAGTTTGTTTTCCTTGGACCAAAGCATTGTGGGTCCGTTTACTTTGTTATTTTTTTGTGTTTGGTTTAATTAGGTACATACTGCACAATGACAAGCTTGTAAACAAAAGTCACATGGGTTCAAGTACCTTTCTTAATATGCAGTTTTGTAGAGACTTGAGCACCGTCGGGGGTCAAATCACTCTTAATTGAAGAAGAATGGCACAGACTCATGAATGAGAGATGTGTATTTTTTGCCATAATTTCCCCTCTCAGAAGATTAGCAGCATCAATTCACACATTGTCCAAGCTTTTCCTAACAATCGCGTTTTGCGATTGCGATCATTGCGTTTTTGCAAAGTTAGATGAAAAGATAGATTCCACTCTCATATCTGTAGGGTAAATATTAAGCTAGCGCCGGGAGCCGATTAGCTTAGCTTGATGTTTTTTACACTTTGGTTTTTGTGTGGATTAAACAAAGCAAGATATAAAGTGTTAATTTGTCAGTTTCAGAGGTGCTAGTGTGTGGATTGTATTACTTTTAGAAAGAGCTCGGCTAGCTGTTTTCCAGTTTCCAGTCTTTATGACTGGTTTCAGTGTGCAACATGTATCTTAAGAGATTACATGTTTCTTTCTTACTAATTTTGATAGAATGTGAGAGAATTTTAGATTTTTCTCCTTAGCCCAGACATTGCTATTTGATTCCATGCATGGCTGTGCTGTACGAAAACCAATTAACAGTTTCAGACTCCTGAAATTTGCTCGAGTTGAGTCATTCATCACAGTGAACACTGAACGGTGATTCATTCTAGTCAAAGTTACATTCCGGTTGCACAGCACTGCGGTTTAAACACACATCTTATTTGAAAGGCCTGAGATTCATTACCTCATAAAGAACGCTAAATCAGAGCAAAAGTGTGAAAACACTGGTATGGTTCTTTAACAACAGCTTCATTGTTGACATTCCTAGCAGGCAGCCTGAGACTCTGCAGCTGAAAGCTTCACGTGTACATCTTTGCAAATAAAAGCTGGGAACAAGCCACTGCGGGAGTTGAAAGGATGAGGGTTACTGTATGTAACACACACATTGTTCTGCATACACAATCAGACATGAACATTTTGTCACGTGTAGCACACACCCGGACTCGAGTTGATCTTTAGGTGAACGGATGAGATCAGAGATACAAAGGGGAGCGGTGTAGGCCAACCGTCGACCGTGGCACATCTCCAAACAGAGAGACAGACAGAGAGAGAGAGAGACAGAGAGAGCGAGAGATAGAGAGAGGGAGAGAAAGGGGAAGAAAGAAAGAAAGAGAGAGAAAGAGCGATGGTGATAGCCTCACTGCAGTATGTCAGATCTGGGCTGTACGCCAGGTGAGCTCTCTCACATGTGACTCTGCAGTGTTAACTTCAGCTGCCCAGCAGGACCTTGGCAACTCTCAGTATATATGAGCGAGCGTGTGTGTGTGTGTGTGTGTGTTTGTGTGTGTTCATCAGCACAGGTGCGTATACGTCTGTGGTAAGCCTACACCTGGGTGTGTGTTTGAATGCTTGTGCAGTATAGTGGCTTCAGGCCAGTGGCTGTGTTCACATCACAGGCAGAATTTCATTGCCAGAGTTCTGGAGGTGATCAATCGCAGTTGAAATAGCGCTACCTGCAAAAACACAGCGGCTTCTCTCGCCCGTGCTCCATCCTTTCACTCAGTTTCTATCTCCCTTTTTCAACTCAGCTGCACCATCCCTGCATCCTGCCTCCATTTTTAACCGGTGGTTTGTTCTTTTCAAACTGTAAAAAAGAAAAAAAAAATGGTTAGATGAAGCTATTAAACAACAATTTACTGTTTGGATCCACAGCAACTATACACATTACATTATCCTCAGACATGCAGAATGGTCCCAGAGCTTGCAGTGAACCCTTTTACAGAAGTGCTGAACTGAAACTCTAAATTAAATGCATAATGTTATGTCCGGAAAAATATGCAAAAAGACAGATTTCATACACTGCTTGCAAATTGGTTAACAAAGGTAATCTTGATCTTAATTTTCATCTGTGCTGTACTTCCCGTTTCATTATTTTCTTTCCTCATTTCCCTTACTCGAACTCCAATTTCCTCAATTAGCCTTCTACTTCTACTCACCCTCCCTCCCTCCCTCCCCTCTGTGGTCACTTTTTTTTGTTCCTCAGATCTGTATTTCCTCCCATATCACTGCGTCTTTCCTCCATCTTTTCTCCTCTCCCTGGTGTCCCCGCGTAATTACAGACCTTACACACACCCTGTTCTCTCCATCCTAAATCCATTGCTCGCTCCCTAAGCTATTAGTATTATCCAAAACTTCTTTGCCAAGCTTAGCTGACAGCGTGCATGTGTGTGTGTGTGTGTGTGTGTGTGTGTGTGTGTGTGTGTGTGTTTGGTAAAGAAGGCGGCTCATATTTCTACTCATGTCAGGTGATTCCTGGTAGAGACAGGCCAGGGTCACACTGGCAATGAACCTAATAAAACACAGCTCACATGAGCCACTGGCGATGTGGACACACATGCGCGCAAGCAAACCTGAAATCAAACACAGGCACAAACCTGTTTTTCTGCATCGTTTTCAGTTTTACGTCTGTACGATTGCAGGGTATAAAAGCGTGCATTAAAATGTTACACGCTTCCATGGATGTGCCCACTACAAATGTAAAGGAAAGACCTGGATGTACCAGAAAAAAGAACAGATAAATTGATATGTGTGTCTTTGCAAAATATTTTATTCTAGAAGCTGTTACATCAGGATTACTCATGAAGCCAATTCTAATGCACCATAGGTTGTGAGCTAATTGCTAACAGGCCAGCCCGAATGGACACTTTTGTGTTATGGTGTTATGGTGACATTTGACATTAGACTTTTGACATGCCTCGTAGGTAATTTTCGGTGAGTGGTGACTCCGCATGATGCGCAATGATACTGTTGATTGATCCTGGCAGTTTTTGACTTTCCCAAACTGTATTACTGTCGTTTAAACAGTTATCAGGAGGGCAGAGTATTGGCGCAGGACTAGTCAATAAAGTTTTGACTCTGCTAATTTAGCTAACTTTAGCTAGCAACAATAAAAGTCTGTGATAGGCGTCAACCGATCGGCCTGTGATGTGACGTGGATAACACCACTGTCAACTGGATTGGACTGGAATGTTATTTCATTTAACTCCTCACTGAACACTAGTCGATATTCACATCTCTGCCATTTCCATGATTACCACATATAGAGTTCCTGGCGAAGCGGCCGTATTAAAATGCTCAATTTCACAGCAGAAATAAATATGTTTACAGCCTGATTCAGGCAACGGTTTTGGTCTCGATAGCTAATAACAACTGTGAGGGAGCGTTACTTCTTGATTGACAGGTAAGTGCCGTTACAGGCGTCATTCAGCCCGTCTTAGGTCGGCTGATGATCCACGTCTTTGCCGATATTTAGATTAACCGGGAGGCAGAAGAAGCAGTACATCCAACATGGCGGTAGCCAGCACCGCATATTTTCAGCTTCAAAACAGCGGGAACCTATGGGTGACGTCACTCAGGGGCTCTGTCCATTCTTTATACTGTCATTGGTGTCAACAAATCGACCTGCGATGTGATGTGGATATCGCCACAGTCAGCTGGATTAATTTGTTTAACACCATCGATATTCATATCTCTGTCATTTCCATCATTACCATATATAAAGTGCCTGGTGTTTACTAGCGGAACGCTTGTCTGCCTGTCTATACACGAGTTGCACAGTGAGAACATACAGATGCAAGTAAGTAAGTGGAGAGTTGCATCCGAAAAGACGTTTAGCTCCTTGAGCTTATTTTTCATTTGGGTGTTTCATTTCATTTCAGTTTAGTGGTTATATTGGTATATACGAGCTTGCCAACTGTCTATAGCTGTTTGCCAACCTGCCTATAGTTAGCAAGTTTGCTAAGTTAACTGTGAAGTTCAAAAAGTTTATTCAGAAGAAGTGTTTGTACCATTGCCTCCCTGTGAATAAACTATTCTTTTATGGAAGAGTTTGTACTCAGGTTACATAAAAGTGGACAGTGTAAGCTAATTAGCTCTATATGGTGCAAATTTGTGGGTTAAGTTGAACAACGTTGAGTTTGACACCAAAACTTTCTGCAGATTTACTTCACCCTGCAAGCAAATTTTTACCTTTATTAATTGATCACACCGTGAAATTGCACCGTTTTGAGTGCTGGTGTGACAAAGTGTGCATACAGACACTAGTGTGTGTGTGTAGTGTGTATGTGAGAATGTACAGTACGTGGGATGCATATTCACCTTTTTCTTCTGGATGACTTTCAAAGATTGTGCCAGTTGATAGGAGTTTGGCCCAGCTTTCATTTGGCAACAGAAGCAGAAAAATACCACAAGTCATAGAGGAGCAGAGACTGCTTGGCTCAGCTGTAACAAAGTATTTACATTGAGTATGTATTACATCGTACTTTTACCATCATTCACAGCCTCCCTTTTGTAAATCAGCTTCTCATTCTCTGGAAAAAAAATAAAAGGTAATAAATAATAAAACAACTGCTATAGTAATGTCACAAAATTGTATACATTTGCTTGAATATTCCCATTCTGTACAGTGTTGAATACAAAAGAGAAACAATGACCACAATTTCTGAATCCATCTATAATTATGTCAGTGTGCTCTCGGTCCCTGACCTCAAATTGTCTAAACCTGCAGCTGCTTCATAATATATATGTTTTGTTTAGTGTAAACTGAGTGTCCCCAGTCGTGGTTATTACTGCCTGACTTATCAAAGAAGTCACAGCGAGCATGAAAGGCATACTAAAACTTTCCTCTGACTCCCCGCAGCCACTGAAAAGGCAAAAAATAACGATTGATATTAATCTGCCCAGCCGATCGATGAGGGAACAGTGCTGAGCTTCTCTTGGAATATCACAGTCTCATTTACAACAGAGAGAGAGAGAGAGAGAGAGAGAGAGGAAGAGCGGGCACGGGAGGAACACTCTGGCATCTGTCCAAGGATGTTTATGTTAATTTTGAGTGGCCCAGCGGTAGAGGTCTGCCGGAGACTGTATCGTTAATGAAATGGAAAGGAATGAAAGCCTTATTAATGATCTGTAATCTTCTAAAGGTGATTTCTTTATAAATGAGAGTAGTCCGGAGATTCTTCCATTAGTGGGAAGAATTTAAAAGAAGGGAATACGCTGCAGCTATGCATGTGCCCGACGTACAAAGAAAATGAGGAAAAGAAGCACAGGCCTGCTGCCTCGCAGACACTGCACTCAAATTCAATACCAGTGCCTCTTGCATTTAATGTCAGCATCACTGCAAATACCATTTGAGATCTGCGCTTTTCGAAACATCAAAACATCAAAAAGCGAATCTTCAAGCTACAGTTGGAGGCCTGCCTGATCTCCCAGGGACCGACTTTAATCTTTATAGCGTCTGCTTTTACCAAAGATGGCTTGAGCCAAAAAAACATCCCTACAATATTTTGTTCTTTGTGACGACCTGAGGCTTGTAAGCAGTTTGGGGCGCCAATCCTTAAAATCTTACATTATTTTACAGGCTTACTATATCGCCATACATTAAAGATAAGGTCTTACACTCTCTGAAGTACAAGAAAATACTCTCACATCAATGGACCGGCAGGCGTATACATATACACTCACACACAAACAAACAAACACACACTTCCACATTTACCCACAGAGAAACACATGCTCAACTTCTCAGGTTCTTTGACTGCAGGATGGCCGTAAAAACAAAGTATTGATTGTGAGAGAGGGCAGCAGAGATCTTTGACACGTAGCTGAATTGTGCCTCTGATAATGGGATCTCTTCAAGTTCCACTCCAGTAGAATGGCTTCCAGCGGCTTTCTGCCCAGCTCCCTTACACTTTATTCTACTTTTGTCTCTTCAAAACGATCCACTAAGCCTCAAGGAAAACTGAGCGTGACCCACTGTCCCAAGTTAGAGCTCTTAACCTTTGAGGAGTGGATGCAGAGACTTGGATCATGATGGGACGGTGCTGTGATACTGTATATGTATTTATATAATTTATGGTCCTCACAGGACCTGATATCAAGGTTGTCTGGGAGGGGCAGGTTCATATTTTACTCGAGGGTACAGTGCCATCCAAAGGGGATATGAAATTACAGTATAATACAATGAAAACGGTACAGTACATAACAAAATTCTACAAATAATCATTAACAGAAGACATATTATGAGACATAATTAATTTTGTTTTCAGTTCTAATTATAAAATCGTGAAAAAATGATTCACTTTCACCTGTATCTAAAAAGTGAGACCAATTTATTGTAGTTAGTGATTTATTGTAGTGCTAGTGATAATAACTATTATCTGACTTTATATAAGTTAGAACACAGGTCACTAATAGGATCTGATTGCTCTGATCAATCTGATTGGTTGAAGTTCGCCAATGACAACTTGCCATTGATGATTCCCAAATAGTTCTGCAACAGTCCATCTGACAGTATGTATATCCTCAGATGTTAGCTACTTTGGTAGCAGCCCTTAACACTAACAAAAAATTAAAACCAGAGTCAACTCATTGGTGTCTTGTTCCAAGCAAGTTTTACATACAATCACAGTGATTATGCTAACAGATAAATCAGACAATGTACAGGCAATTCAGCTGTGGTCTTGACTGGTCTTGAAATGAAATCCTGAGACGGAGACAATGCAGAGTCTTTCGAAAAGTGGTCTTGAGACCAAGACTGATATTGAATCCTACACCACTGCCTGTGATAATTAAAGCTTAAGGTATCAAATATAATCTAAATCAGTCCTGCTCACAGCTCCAAGTCTCCTCTTTGGAGTTAATGTTAGATAACAGTATATAGTTTTACAGACTGACAGCAGACTGTTTGGTATCTGTTAGAATTTGCTGTTGGCCAATGCTCAACTCTTATATCTCAACATACAGGCCTAGAAAAAATGACCCGTACAGGCGGCTATTGTTTGCTTGTTTACTGGCTGACAGACTCATCATTCTAGTGATCTTTTGTAACTGTAAAAACACGCCAATACTATACATAGTCACATTTCAGTTTCTAAAACAGATTACAGTAGTTTCATTTTGAAGTTTAGCTAACTTAATTATTTGTTTTGTTTTCTTCAGTTCTGAATGAGAGTGAAGCAAACTCAGGTGTCAAAATACTGTCAGAATTCACTGACAGTGACACAAATTAATGTTGCTGCCTCAAGCGAAGGTGACTTTTATAGTGAGTTGCGAGATACAGTCCAGCTGTTTGCTTGTTAGCTGTCACTCCCTCGCATTTGTGACCTTTTTTTTCCCTGCATGCTGTTTCCACTGGTTATTTTAAGACATTGTTTAGATAAATAACAGTTTGCTTGTGCCTTCCACAAATTAACAGAATAAAATCCTTATTAATTAGCACACAGAACGTTTGATTAATTTTTTTCCCATTGAGTTAGTGCCTCACCACTTGACATCACATCGCTCGGCAAGATCAAACGTGTGTGCTCCTATGTGACGGTGCATGTTTGTGATCGTTTGCATCAAACAGGTGTGAAAGTGGAGTTAAAAAACATATTTTTCCATATGCAACTTATGGGTAATTAAAACAAATTTGTGGCATAAAATCCACTGCTTCTCCAATTAGCATTATCAAGTAATGAGGAGTGAAGATGGAGGCTGTGACCCTCATCCATCTGCAAATCACACATCACAGCCCTGTTCGTTCTAAGGCTCTGTGGTGTCTTATGGTTCTTCTTTTTACTTTGACTGTGTTGCAACAACTCAACCTTCAGCTGTTAGTGTGAATGTGCCTTGAGAGTGATGTCCTCCACTGCAGTTGGAAATCAGCACTCAGGAATCAAAGAGTTTGTGAACAGAATCTGCATTTATTTATCTGTACAGACAAAACAAGCAGGAGCCCTCTACAAGAAAGGTCTGAAAAATGCCTCTCGGGGCATCTCTTTATATACTCTTTCTAAGCCCTGCCCAGTGGGCTGGCCGGGTTTTCCCCACCTGTTTCTACCGGTGTAAACGGTCAAAAAATCCCTTATGGGAAAAACCCAAAGGGTGGGGAAAACCCCAGGGACTTTCCCTAATGGTGTCAACCCCGGGGCAGCACTGCCATCATCATTTCTTTTTTATCACTATCCCTCTTAACAATACACCATTAGACTTTCTCCCGCTGTCTGTCCTGTTTTTTTAAAACATCTTGACACATTGTGTTACACTATTATGTTTCAGACATATCTTATTCTATTTTTTAAAAACTATGTTTTAATAATTAACAGTCAAGAAGCCTGTGTTACAATCATCCACAGGCCTCTGGCGTCTAGCTCTTTATCAGTACTTCATTTGCATCACATCAACCATGGTGCTATTTCCCTACACTAACAGTCTGTGAAACAGAAAAAGAAAAAATCAAAAGAATGAGATTGTCCAATGCACCTGCCAGGCTTCAAGGCCACTGCCCTTTGCATGTCTGGGCGTGTTGCCAGATTATCCAAACTGCTTCCCCCTCCATTTTGTGTTTACCAACTCTTATCTTGTAGCAGAGAACTCTTGCTTTGTGGCAGAGGCCATTGGATCAAATCATCTGTGATTCAGTTATAATACGACTGTATACACTCAGAAAACATGTAATAAAACTTGTGAATGAAGTGCATAAAATCACTACCACATATCCCCCCTTTGTGAACGACATTAGGTCACAACACAAAATAAAACAAAGTAATAAGTCCCAAGGACTGAAGCCTACAAGCCCAGCAAAACATCACACATCATATTAGCAACAATGTGGAGCTAACACTCGTGGCTTATCCAAACAACTTACTCTTCTGGATACGTGTCTACTGTCTGTGAACATAACATGTGGTGATTACTTATATGAGTACATAATAAGACTTGATTCTTATATGAATAATATTCAGCAGGAGACCATATATAATCAGAATCAATCACTCTTACTCAGTAGTTTAACACAATCAGTTAAGGAAAGACATTTATCATCCTTGTCATGCTGCAATCTTCTTATCCATGAAAGCCCTGGTGTCTGGCCATCTGCAGCCTCCACATCAGTCTCTCTATGATGCCATCCTTCTGCTGTAACATCTGATCCTTTCGAGCCACAATGGCTCGCACCTGATTACTCATAGCTGCTACTCGCTGGCGTAGCATGAGAACATCACGTCGGGAGCCCTGTAACTGTTGCTCCATGCTGGCATAGCGGGCCTCCATTCTGGCCTGCCTCTCTTTGGCTTGCAGATTTCTCTTGGCTCTGGTACGCTGCAGGGTCAGTCTGTTCTTATCTTCGGGGTAGCGTGAGGCGTACTCACGGAACTCCAAAAAATGCATTGCTGCCAGTTGAGGACCAGTAATGAGGTTCGGTGGTGGATGTTCAGGTTGATTTTCTGTGTCCTCTGTATCGTAGTCCTCACTATCCTCTGTTGACGTCTCCATTTCCTCAATGAGCCTGCTTAGTCGCTTTCGACCAGACGATGGTGGGACTTCAGGCACTATTGCTGGCCACATTGGTTCTGCCTTGACCACCTGGATGACCTCTTCTGCAGTTGATGTCGAGGGGCCTGGACGTGGTAGGTCTTCCTGTGGTTGTGGTACTGGTTGCTCATTCGCCCCTGATGCTACTGATGTATTTGGGACCGGCTGCACCTCAGGTGGATCAGACGTCTGGGGCTCTGCTCCTCCTTCTCCACATTGCACTGCAGCATCGGTCTTCACTGCTCGTTGGTGTTCTAGGAATCGGATGAGATCCTCAAAGCTTAATTCCGGCTCAGCGTCGTCCTCGGCTCGTGGCGTTGTTGGTTCGTAGTCCTCATCCAGCGGTGGGTTCGGTGGTGGTGGTGAACGGGGTGTTGCCCTCAACCCCACGAATTGTGCTGGAACAGCAGCCCCTGGAACTGGTGTCGTGCCTTGGTCCTCTGGTGGTGGTGACTGTGGAGTGTCGGGCATGGTCATCTGGCCTTCCGAGCCACTATTGCGAAACATTCGCTCAATGGTGTCTTGCGCTGCTCTCTGTCTCTCCTGTGGTTGTGATGCCGGCGGGAACGGTGTTCCATCGCTGTATATTTCGTACGCGTCACATATTATTTGTTGTATGTTGTCTGGCATTTGCCCGAATGGAGTCTCACGTAGCCAGATGGTGGGGAGCTCTGCTGCATCTGCCATTACTTCTGATGGGATGGCATAAAGCACACAGTGAATGACCCTACCTACCTAAGTTGATATAATCTCCCTGCTCATAATCTAAATATATTCCAGTCCGCTCACCCCCCTTTATTACTTCTAATATGTCTTTGTACTGTCCATACTGTCCTCTATATCTATCTGATTCCTCCCTTATGGCTGCTTTGCCTTTTCTGAACAACACTGCGTGCGTACTAAACAGAATGTCAGTGCCTAAACATACTGTCGTCATTTGAATTTGGGCTTTAGTATATATGGGCATACATATACCGCAGTCAGTCCGTGCCAAATCATACGAGTAGTACATAGAAACATTGCTAATGTGCATGATCAATCCTCTGGGCAAAGAAAATGAGTGTGTTTCCCAATTTGTGCAATGCATGTGGGACAAACGAATTTCAGCATTTGATGGCACTGGGTAGCCAAACGACTGCAAGGAATGTGTTTCTGACCACCCTTGTAAGTAAGTTTTGGATCTTTCAATATTAATGGGTCCATATGGCAGTTTATCAAGCACGTCCTGTAAGGCCAAATTGTATCTTCCCCTGTTTGTTGATTTTCTGCCCCTAGTGGTTTTGCCTCGTGTTTTCTTCTTGGGTTGTTCTGCCATTATGGGATTGTTTCATAGGTGCCTTCGTCATCAGGTTGCGTCATTACCATATAAGCGTTATCTTTCTTCTCCTCAGCATTGTCAGAGTCTGCTGCTGACAGGGGAAATTGGCCAGTTATTACTTTAGCCGTTTTGCTCATCATCATTTTGACCATCGGTAAAACACAGCACGATACTGTGGCAGCAATCAGGATTAACCCTCCCACTGCCATGCCTATGGCCAAAATGATCTTTTTCCAAGTCATTCCATTCAGCCAATTCCATAATTTGTCCAACCACGCTGGACGAGTATTCCAATTGGAATTTGCCACATGTTCATCTCTCAGAGCTCGCATTTTCATTAATGCGTTAGTTAAGTTACCATGATCCCCTGTAACCATTGGAATGACTGTGCAGCACTCTTCACCAAACATTTCACACACACCTTGATCCTCCGCTAATATAGTGTCAATTGCAAATCTGTTTTGTAGTGTCATAATCGATGTGGCTTGTAACTGCTTGCTGAGTCCGTCTAGAGCTTCAATGGACCAGTTAATAAACCTTTGTTGATTAAACCACAGATAGTTAATCCATCTGCTATTGCGCGCTATATATTGGGCATTCATTGCGGGTCCAACAACAGGTAGCCAACCTAGTCCCTGACCTGACTTGATCCAACTTTCACTAATAGCTTGATGTTCTTCTGGTACACCGCGTGGTTCCTGATTCCAGGCCACATATATTTTGTCCAACTTATCTACTGTGTCTATTTGGAAAGTGCTTCTACGTGTCCTGCTTTGGCCATGCGTTCCGTTTTTCCTATTGCGTCCACGAGTCTTGGTGTTAACAAACAGGCGATCCTCATAGACTGACACGGTGCCCGTCAACTTAACTGGAGCACATATCCCTGTCCATTCTGCTGGTAAGGCTGTTTTGAGCCGTCTATCATTGTCACACAGCCAGAATATATCTGCATGCGGTTGTGTACCGTTCGCCATGTCTCCCACATAATATGGCTCAACCCTAGTTCTTTGAACAATATTCAAAACGCCATTACCATTCCCCAACACTACTTGTCTACATTTAAGGGCTGCTTCCTGAGTAGTGTGGCATCTATGTATTGTCTGATTTTCCCAAAGTGTGTTACCAGGACAACCCCATTCATTGTCTCCGTCTGTGCGCCGATTGTTTTTATCACACCCCGACAGCTCTTTAGCGCTCATATACATGTCTTTTACTGCCCTTCCTGTTGCGTTACGGCAGATTATATGTTGACTGGCATTGCCGCGACCGTTACTCAAGATTTGCTCTAAGGCTTCCCCTCTAGCTACACAAAAGGGATGTGTTGTGTTCTCCGGGAGCTCTACCTCTAACGGTAGCCACCCATCTAGCCCATGTGCTAGGACTGGACAGAAGTCTGTGTGATTTGCCACTATCGCTGTCCAATTTTTCCCTGACTCATTTCGACCTGGTAACAAGCAGAACGCTAAACACAGTCCCTTCTTCCAGCATCTCTTAGCTCTAAATCCTGGCAAAGGCAACACCTTAGGGAGTCTTTTGGAATTGTGGCATGTCAAACAGCTTCTGTTACTAATCTGTCTGGCTGAAAAATTCATCCATTGATAAAACATATTCTTCTCCCAATTTCCGGTTTTCCACATGTTTTTTATCTTCCTGGCTGTGGATAGATTTCTGGGGCTGCGACGTTTCATCACTTGTTTCACAAGTTTAGATGCCACATTACGTGTAATGGTCATTTGCTGTTGTTCGTCTGCACAATGGTTCGGCGTGCACACGACTTTAATTGTCAATAAGCCTTCAGCTTCGCACTGTTTGTGTACGGGACGACTGTAACTCTTAGTTGAATTTGGGCCCAGTGTTATGATTTGATCATGCACGGCAGATTTCACATAGGTAATTAGTGTTAGTTGATTGTGTTTCAATTTCCCTTCAGTCATTACTACGGTTGCTGCTGCTAACGCACATGTCACTAGCTGATTCTCTGGTGTCATCTGAGGGGTCTCTTCTAGTTCACTCATCATGTAGATGGTGCAAACTATTACCAAGCTAATCCCTACTAAACATCTAATGTCTACTGCCCCTTTTCTATTCATCTGTGTTCTAGTGCCATGAGATGGTTTCCAAATCGGAATATGTTTGTGGGTCGAGGAAGGTTCCGGGGACTGGCTGCTCTGCTGTTGTGGGCACTGTTGACTGTCTTGGGCTAACTGCTTCTGTTGGGGCTTCTGGTCCCCTTGAGGGGCCTTCCCCTGGGTCTTCAAAGCCTGGAGTGGATGAACCATCGCTCTGTGATTCCTCTCTGGGTGGTAATGATCCGCTACTAATGGATGTTACAGTTTCTGGGCTTCGATCAGAACTAGTCTGAGTCTGCCTTCTATCAGCCAAACGTTGAGATCGTCTCTGTCCCTGCGGGGAGGCTTCGCCTACTCCCTGATCTTCCTGGGATCGTCGTCTGGCCTGCAGGGAGGTATCACCGTCCCTTGGATCTTCAGGTCTCTGGGCTGGTTCTGTGTTTGCTCTGCAGCAGTGATTAAGGTGAAACCAAACGGTCTTACCTTCGACTTTTAGAGCAGTAGGTGTTACCAACGTGACTTTATAGGGTCCTTCTCTCCGAGGTTGGTCCCACTTTCGTTTGAACACTTTTACATACACCCAATCACCAGGTTCTACTTGCTGCAGTTCTGCTGGAACGTTCTCGTCTCTGTTCTCAGTAGCAGCTTTGACCTGTCGGAATACAACTTTGTGAATTTGGGACAAATGTTTCAAGTAATTGGTTAGCTCTCTTTCACACTGTTCCAATGATGGCCCCTCATATGGGCCTCTGTGATAGGGGACCGGCATCGGTCTCCCTGTTAGCATTTCATGCGGTGTTAGATGTGTTAGTCTGTTAGCTTGGGTTCGCATAGACATCAAAGCAAGCGGCAAAGCATCAACCCAATTTAACCTGTGTCGTGAATCTGCTCTAATTTTAGCGAGCTTAGCTTTTAGCGTGCCATTAGCTCTTTCTACAGCGCCCTGCGACTGCGGATGATATACACAGCCAAATTTCTGCTTTATCCCCAACATTTTTAATGCTCTTTTCATTACATCGGCTACGAACGCTTTACCATTATCACTACTAAACACATCTGGGAACCCAAACCTTGGAAATACCTCTTTACACAAAAATTTAGCTGCTGATCTAGCATCAGGGCCTTTGGTGGGAACTGCTTCCACCCATCGACTAAATCTGTCTACTACTACAAGAATGTATCTGTACCCTCTCACGCGTTCGGTCATATCAATATAATCCATCATTAAATGTCTAAAGGGACCGTCTGGGGTTGGAATATGGGCTAATGGCGTTGTAAACGCCTTCCGCACATTGTACTGCGCACACACATCACACTCACTCAACATTCTATCTACTGTAGCTGCTAGATAAGGTGACCACCATACTGCTTGTAGCCGCCTTATAACCTCTCCCCTAGAACAATGATCTGCTCCGTGAGCTTCACGGACTGCAACCTTTAACATAGCTGCTGGTAAGACAAAATGTCCCTGAATGCTTCTCCACAGTCCCTTCTCAGGTCCATCTTGCCTATTTGGGGAAGCTCCTCTCCTTAACCATACTGAATGTTCTAGTGCTCCTGCTGCTTCTTGAGCCTCTATCAGTGAAGCTAAATTGGTAAGTGGTTCACAATCTCCAGGCTCCAACACAGGACTCATACATTCACTCACTGCCGCTCGTTTAGCTGCTTCATCTGCTAAGTTATTACCTTTAGCAATGAGTGTGTCGGTTTTTTGATGTCCTGCACATTTAATAATAGCTATCGCTTTTGGGAGATGTATAGCCTCCAACAAGGCTGAAATCGCCTCGCCGTGGGTTACAGGGGTTCCATCTGCTCTTAAGAAACCTCTTTGTTTCCAAATATTACCATGTACATGACACACTGCATATGCATACTGGGAATCAGTATATACATTTAGTCGTCTATCTTCTCCTAATTTACATGCTGCTGTTAGAGCTTTGATCTCTGCAAGTTGTGCAGAACAAGGTTGGGCGAGTTTTGTCGCCTGAACCTCTGTAAAGGTGTTATCTGCCTCTAATTGTACTATAGCATAGCCTGCATGGCAGCCTGTTGCATCTCTGAAACAGGAACCATCTACAAACAGAGTGAGATCTGCTGCTATAGGTTGATTATACATGTCCTCACGAGGCTTGAGGAAATTTTCTGTTGACTGTAGACAGTCATGTGGTTCGCCCTCTATGGGCAGCACCATTCTTGTTGCTGGATTAATTGTGTTGCATCGCTGGATTATTATTTCTGGTGCTGAAAGTATTACCTCATAACCTGTCTTTCTGGCTTGAGTTAGAACGAACCTAGGACTAGTGAGCATGGCATGTAGCTGATGTGATGTATAGATAATTATTGGGTGACCCATGGTCACTGCTGCTGCTTTTTGGTATGCAAATGCTGCTGCTGCTAATCCCTGATAACAGGGAGGTAGTCCGGCTTCTATATTGTCTAATTTCGTGCTGTAATAGGCCAAAGGTTGTCTACCTGTTGGAGTATCTTGCATTAACACTGCGCACGCATAACCATTTTTCTCTGCAACATACAAATCGAATGTTTTTGTATAATCTGGAGTTCCCAATGCAGGTGCTGTGCGTAAATCATCTTTTAGAGCTACAAATGCCATTTCTGCTTCCTCTGTCCATTGTAATTTTGTGGAGCTGTTATTTTGTCCTGCTGCCCTAATCAGTGATCGCAACGGAGCGGCTTTGATTGCATAATCACAGATCCAAGGTCGACTGTATCCTGCCATCCCCAAGAACGTCAACATTTGGCCAACTGTTTGTGGTTTTGGAGCCTTTGTTATGGCTTCGATCTGGGAGGGAGCAATAGCTCTTTTATTTCCACACAGTTTTCGGCCTAAATATTCCACCTCTGTTTGGCAGAATTGTAATTTACTTTTGCTTACCTTGTGTCCTCCCTGTGCCAGAGCTGTTAATATTGTTACAGAATCTTTTTCACATTGTTCACGTGTGGGACTACACACCAACAGGTCGTCCACGTACTGGATTACAGTACTTTGGACATCTACACGCTGTAAGTCATCAGCTAAGACTCTGTTAAACAGCGTGGGACTCTCCACGTACCCCTGTGGCAGTCTGGTGTACGTGTACTGTTGACCTTGGTATGTAAAAGCAAAAAGGTACTGCGAGTTTAAGTGCACAGGCACACTGAAGAATGCTGAACACAAATCTATTACAGTGTAATACTTAGTTTCTGGTGGGATGTTTGAGAGCAAGGTGTGTGGATCAGGGACGAGAGGTTTTTCTGCATCGACTACAGAGTTGATTGCTCTTAGATCATGCACCAATCTGTAGTCTTCGGAGTGTGGCTTCTTTATGGGAAAAATGGGAGTGTTGCAGGGACTTTTCGTTTTTCTTAGCACACCTGCAGCTTCTAGACCCTCAATTATAGGTCTAATCCCTTCTACAGCTTGTTGCTTGAGTGGATACTGCTTTTTATAAGGTAGAACTATTTGCGGTCTTAGTTTTATCTGTATTGGTTCAGCTGACCTCACTAACCCTACATCTGTTTTATGCCTAGACCAACCCTGTTCTGGGACCTGTTTTAATATCTCCTCATGCTCTAGCAGCATGGGTGCCAGCGTGGGTGACCTTGGGCTTAATAACACCCTTTCTGCTATCCCTTCATTCACTGAATAGTCTACTATCCTAAGATATTGCATGTCATCAGAGGTTTCAACACCCTCGGTGGCAGTTTTGTGCCACTTTTGTCGTCTAGCTGCTACAACCATTGGACCAAGATCATGGGACTGACAGCCTCCTGCTATTAGCAACGTCACATGGGGCTCTGAGTTTTTGACTTGAAACCATTGGCCCACATTGATAGAAAACGGTTCTACGTCTGTTACTACCGCTGCTACTCCTTGAGGTCCGATGTATATGCCTTCGGTTGTGACATATAGTTGTCGTCTGTTAACATCAGATTCCCAGCACATCCTATAGTCTTCATGAGTTTGTTCTTTATCATACAGCATTGTGCAGTGCCATGGCAGTTGAGGCTCTTTTGCATTGTTGAACATTGATTTCACCCACGGCTTATATTGCTCCCAGGTTTTTGCCAGTTGTGACCTCGCTGGGCGATCCCATCGTAGCCAATATACTACTGGGCGAATTTCTTTTTCCTTTTCCACTCCTGTTGATTTTTCTGCATTGACTTCTTCCAAGGTTCGTGCCAACATTATCTTGTTAGCCACTTCTACTGGGAAGTCAATCCATAGCCCGTCGTGAGAGCACATGATTTTAGCTCCCAATGGGCATAAAATGTCTCTACCCAACAGGTTGATTGGCGTGTCTTCTGAGTATAATAATGGGGCTGAGATAAGTTTTCCAGCTATAGACATGGGCACTGGTCGTGTTAGGGGAATTATTTGGGTTTTCCCAGAGAAGCCCACAGTCTTCACGGATGAGCCAGATAGGGGGAGCCCAAATCCTTCTCTTCCAATACAGGAATAGGTGGCACCAGTGTCCACCATAAATGGGTGAGTTTGACCCTGTATTATTACTTCAATTGTTGGCTCATCTCTTGGCTGTAGTGATATGACTGGTGACATACATTCCCCTGTGTCTGGCTCCTCTGGGCCCCCCTATTGCCACTCTCTGGCGGGTCCTGTCCATGGGTTAACTGGGCAATCTGCACGACGATGCCCTTGCTGGTTGCATCCCCAACACACGTTGTCTCCCTGTTGCACCCCACTGTTCAGATTCGAGGCTGATTGGGAACGTCCCTGTTCCTGCAGGGGGCGACCTCTTCCTCCTCCTCTCTGACGCCCTCGTCCTCGAAAGTTTCCATAACCAGGCCTGTAGTTGCCTGGTTGATTGACATGAACGTGTATTGGTGGCAACGGTCCTGCGGGCTGTTGTGTACCTGGCGTGGCGGCCTGTGTTCCTGCTTGGACGGGCGTGGCCATCGGTTGTTCATGTAGTGGGGCAGCTTGTTGTTGTGGAATGGCAGCCTCTACTGGTCGTGGCTGATTTTGTCCTGCATTCACCACTGGAGCTTGTGTTTTACTTTTCTCCTTCTTCTGCTTGGTGCGTAGCTCATCCAATTGTAGTTGAGCTAATTTGGTGGTTAACCGCTTGTGCTCTTCTTCTTGATTTTGTTTCTCTTTCCTCACAGCTTCCACGTGGTGTACGAGATACTCGGAAAACAGCGGCCATTCCATCTTCATGAATCCAACCACATTATCCAGCCGTGTCTGGACTTCAGGAGGCATGGCTTTCTTCACCATTACCTTGAACAGGCTTTTGGTGGTATCATTTGCATTCCAAGCGCCACCTGTTTCTTCTCTCCACTTTCTCTGGAATGTGTTCAGGAACTTAGCCGGGCACTCATCATCTTTCAACGTCTCTCCCTCCAATTTAGAGGGATCCATCTTCTCTGGATATTTATTTCTCAGCTCCGTCCAGACCGCATTACGCCAGGCATTGAAACCCACATGATCCACTGTGTTGCCATCCACTAGCTTCCGTAGGTTTGCCCCCAGCAGCACCTCTTCTGCTGCATGTTTCCCTGTAATGTGCATTAGCAGAGCTTTGATATCTCCCAAGGCCAACTTCACTCCTGCTGTGTTTTCTTCTAATGCAGTGATCCACTTATTGGCCCCTCCTGTCAGCTCTGGCAATCTGTTGACCAGCCCAACCATGTCACAAAATGACCATGGTGTATACTGCTGTTGATTTCCTTTAACTACTATTGGGCACATGACTGGACACGTTAGATCAGTTCGCTCAAATTCAGGGTTTCGTCGGGGGCTCTCATCTTGGTGTTTTCTTGACATAGGAGTGGAATGCTTTCGCAGTGGGATTGTCCTACCCCTAAGGGTCTTCCAGGGGTGCTCCTCCTCTGGTAGGTCTCTCCTCTGTGGGGGCTCCTTTGTACAACTGCCATGCACTGACTCTGCCTCACTGTCATCTGCAGGGCTGTCATCTTCACTTTCTCCCCACAGCTCCAAGTCCTTTTCCTTGATGGGTTCCAGAAGCCCCGTCATGCTCACCTTCATTGGCTTCGGAGTGGGCTGATTTTGCCGTGGCTGAAAATCTGTCACTTTTCTTAAGGCTCTTATCAGTTGATCTTCCACTGCTATCATTCTGGACATCGTTCTCCGTGCTAGCTCTTCAGTATGACGATCCACGTTGTCACTATTCTCTGGAGTCCGTTGCTGTTCTTCTCTGTGTCCCTGTGAGGCTCGTCTTTCCTCACAACGTTTGGATGTGGTTGACTCCTTCAAGTATTGGTTCAATTCTCTGACCATTGCGTCCTCTTCTGACTCTGCTTCTCGATATTTTCTCACACTTGAAGCATGTGACGCTCCACTACCACCAGGTGATGATGCTCTGCTATGACTGGATAACAGTTTGTCTGCCCTACTCTGTCTCTTTGTATCTAATTCTGAGCTCTCCCTGTCCTCTATCTCTGGCTCCTGAGCCTTCCACGTTACTGTAATCTTTCCTGACAACTCTCCCTCTGCTGTTCCTCTGACTGGGCCTGCATTCACTACACATTGAGCTGCTGGCTGCTGCTCTAAAACTGGTGCTGTTGGGGAGCTGTATGGGGGTGGACGTGGCTCTCCCTCTGCGTATGGCCCTAAATTCTCCTTCTGGGGTAATGCTGGCATCTGTGTTATGTCTGCATTCAACACCTGCCTACGTCCTTCCTGCCTGAACCACCTCAACACTTCCCTTTCACTGGCTCTTTTCCTCTCTCTAGCATTGCTGGTGTCTTTTGCCTTATAGTGCTTGATGTTGGCTTCCACTTCGTTGCAAAAAACTGCTGTGAAGGTCCCATTCAGTGGCCACTGTAATTTTCCGTTGGTCCTCTTGTGCCACTTGTGCACACAGCTCCGTATTTGTTTCTCATGGTCAGGGTGTTTGCCAATTACCTGCTCCACGGGTGTTAGCTCTCCGCCACTTTTTACCACTTTTGCTCCCATGACTCCTTGTTTTACTTCCCCAGCTCTGGGGGCCTCTGGCACACCTTCTGCTGTGGTTCTAATTTGTACCACTATTTTATTAACTGTTATTCCGTCTTTATATCTTTGTTCTTTTAAAGGGTTATATCTCAAGATCCCGACGGTCTTGGTGATACAGCCGAACTTGCCTGTCTCCCACCTGACTCTTCTAGGTGTGATGCTTAACACTATTCTTGGATCTACAGCTCCTCTATTTCTACCTGCTAAGGTCAGACCTTCTGGTATGTTCAAAAATGACGATAGCGAGATAGTTACTGCTTTTCCAGGATCTCCACACAGCTGTTCTAGTGGTATCGCCAAGTTCCTCGGACTCCACAATCCGCGTAGAATTTGAATCCACGGCACCAGGGGAAACTCCTCCTGTACTTGATGCAAATTAAGGAATCTGGTTATTTGCCACAATTTTTGGTTAATTTCTTGTTCGTCTTGCCAATGCTCAACCCCGTCACTGTCTTTGTACGTTCGCTCAAGCCAGAAATGTGTTCTGATGCCTTGTAGTTCTGGATCTCCTTCCGTTGGTATATGTTCAGGCGTTATTATTTCGTCTTCACTACTGTCTCCATTTATCTCCATAAAAAATTATCTATGTCCTTAATTCTACCTGCTATATATTATAATTTTATTCTCGCCTGGCACGGAGTTATTTATTACTAGGTTCTTTAGCCCGCCGTTATCACCTGCACATATATTTAATAACTATATTTTTAGTCTGCAGTTATCACCTGCAAATATGTTTAATAACTATATTTTTAGTCTGCAGTTATCACCTGCAAATATGTTTAGTAACTATATTTTTAGTCTGCAGTTATCACCTGCAAATATGTTTAATAACTATATTTTTAGTCTGCAGTTATCACCTGCAAATATGTTTAATAACTATATTATTCTGTTCTATCTTCAATCAACCTCCACAACACTCCACCGAAAAACAATAAAAGGTTATAATGGCACACACACCAAACAGCCAATGCCCTCTTTGTGCCTGTTCTCTTATTTCGTCTAAGTTCTCAATTTTGCTTATTCCTATTTATGTTTGTTGATCAACATACACTCACACACTGGCCCATTCACACCTTTGTAATGCACTACAGATCGCACAAACTGGCGACCATACGTCGTTCCTCGACGTTGCGCGCTGTAAAGCTAACTGCCCGTGCAGACCTCCCACAATTTCTCCGGATCGTCCGCCTCCAAAAAGGAAGATTAAGGACAACACAGAGAAACCGCGAAGAGCGGTATCCACAGCCGCTTTATCAAAACTGATTGCCCGTTCAGACCTCCGTTCCACTCCACCAAGCCGTCACGTCTCCAACAACGAAGATTTAGGACGACAAGGTCAAGCGGCCAAGAGCGGTATCCACAACCGTTTTTATCTCTTTATAGTCGACTTTTGGACAGTTATCTTCTCTAAGACCCGTCCCCCGACTCTCCAGTAGGAGAACCGCAACATATAACACTTAAAGCAGTTATCTTTCCCAAAAAGACCTGCCTCCCGATTCTCGTGCTAAAACCGCTATTACTTAACAATTGTTTAGACGGTTAACTTTTTCTCCCACTAAGCCCCGTCTCCCGAATCTCCCCGAGACCCGCTATTATTAACAATTGCTCAGACGGTTCTCTCCCGTCTCCCGACCTTAGCACCTGTTACTGAGAACCGCACATTTAACACACACACTTTGGATGATAAGCCACAGAACTATGCACACTTTGTAGCAAAATTTCTGATAACTCATTCACTCATCCGCACCATGGTCACAAAAACGGACAGACGATACAGACAGACAAAAGGCAACAAAGCAGACAGACACTTTATTCTGCCCACAAACCCGATCCTTTTTAACACATTCGGTTATTTTGTTATTTGCAACGCTTTTATCTAGGTTCTTTGGCAACACGAGCTCAGCGGGGACTGACCTGGGCGGATAATCCAGACACACACGGACACTCGTCCAGATTTGCAGAATTTAGAAAAGGTTTCTGCCTACCTTTTTAATTTGGTGATCAGTGAGTGAGTGTGTCCCTGAATACCCGTCCTGGAATCATCCAAGGCCGGCCCCAACCGAAGTTTCTCGCGCTCCTGCCGCTGGCTCGCCAATGAATGTGGTGTCTTATGGTTCTTCTTTTTACTTTGACTGTGTTGCAACAACTCAACCTTCAGCTGTTAGTGTGAATGTGCCTTGAGAGTGATGTCCTCCACTGCAGTTGGAAATCAGCACTCAGGAATCAAAGAGTTTGTGAACAGAATCTGCATTTATTTATCTGTACAGACAAAACAAGCAGGAGCCCTCTACAAGAAAGGTCTGAAAAATGCCTCTCGGGGCATCTCTTTATATACTCTTTCTAAGCCCTGCCCAGTGGGCTGGCCGGGTTTTCCCCACCTGTTTCTACCGGTGTAAACGGTCAAAAAATCCCTTATGGGAAAAACCCAAAGGGTGGGGAAAACCCCAGGGACTTTCCCTAATGGTGTCAACCCCGGGGCAGCACTGCCATCATCATTTCTTTTTTATCACTATCCCTCTTAACAATACACCATTAGACTTTCTCCCGCTGTCTGTCCTGTTTTTTTAAAACATCTTGACACATTGTGTTACACTATTATGTTTCAGACATATCTTATTCTATTTTTTAAAAACTATGTTTTAATAATTAACAGTCAAGAAGCCTGTGTTACAATCATCCACAGGCCTCTGGCGTCTAGCTCTTTATCAGTACTTCATTTGCATCACATCAACCATGGTGCTATTTCCCTACACTAACAGTCTGTGAAACAGAAAAAGAAAAAATCAAAAGAATGAGATTGTCCAATGCACCTGCCAGGCTTCAAGGCCACTGCCCTTTGCATGTCTGGGCGTGTTGCCAGATTATCCAAACTGCTTCCCCCTCCATTTTGTGTTTACCAACTCTTATCTTGTAGCAGAGAACTCTTGCTTTGTGGCAGAGGCCATTGGATCAAATCATCTGTGATTCAGTTATAATACGACTGTATACACTCAGAAAACATGTAATAAAACTTGTGAATGAAGTGCATAAAATCACTACCACAGCTCCCACCTGGGGATGCATCCAGAGTGCTTTTTTCCTTCTCTTCTTCTCTCCTTCTTCCTCTCTTACTCACTCTCTCCATACACACACACACACACACATATATATATGTATATTGCACATTATTTACCAAACAGCGAGAAGAGACATCCAGCATGATGTGTTTATTCACTCAAAATGATTTCCCTGGACACAGCAGAGCTAGCGTGCTACGTTAATTGAATCTGGTCTTAATCTGGCCTTTCCCCTGTTACGCCCCCCCCACATCCATCACCTCACCACTCCCACAGTCTCTAGATATTTCTGTGCTTAGGCCTGGTGGGGGCCTGTAAGTTTAAGTGGTGTTAAATATTTACAGAGGAGAAGGTATTAATTCATATTTTACTGAAAAAAAGTCTCTTATTCCTCTGTGCTCTCAGTCAGGGCTCCTGTGGGAGTGAGTGGGAGTGAGAAAAGAGATCGGAGGAGAAACAGTGTAGATGAGCATGCAGGATTCATGTTTTTGGCTTGTTTGAGATGGTGGACAAAACTTGCGCTGAGAATGAATCGCAGAGGTTGTGGACTGCGTGTCTGCATTTGGAATTAAAGGATCTTTTAAAAATGTTTTACCTTCTTTTTAATAAATATTTTTATAAGAGCCGTCACAGTTAATATCTGGTGAGATATCGAAGTGCACAGATATGGAATCCTACTAGTCCTTTTTTTCTATCTATGCTAGAAGCATGACTCTAGGGGTGGCAGACTGAAATATCTCAGCAACTATTGGATGGATTGCCATGACATTTGGTGCAAATATCCATGGTGCCCAGAGGATGGATCCCACTGACTTTAGTGACTTTTCATCTAGCATTACCCGCAGCTCAAAGTTTCCACTTATGCAGTATGATACTTCATTTATCTACAAGATAGATTGGCACAAATTTTGGTCGATATATAAATGTCCCACACACAATTCATTCCACTGACTTTGGTGCTACCCTGACCTTTCCCCTTGTGTCACCATGATGTTGTAATTGGTGTTCATAACTTTTAGATGGATTACCATGGAGCAGATGTTCCTGGTCTTTGTAAACATTAGTGATCCTCTGCCTTTTCATCAAGTCACAATCATTATGTCAAATTTTAATTGTCCAATGCTTATTTTGATTTATGACCAGGGTCCAAAATTAACTTTTTTGGTCTTATATTCCAATAGCTGGTAAACTGGAAAAAAATAATCAACTAGCCATAAAACTGCATAAGATACAATGTCAACAAAAACAATTAATTACTAATTAAATAAGCATAACCATAGCAGCGATTGCAATACATTGAATGCATCGATTGAATGTTATATAGTATGTTGGAGGCGTTGGAATGCTGAGTGTCAACCCCATTTTAGACCAAATACTGTCCCATCAGCCTCAGCTTTACGTGTTTAGTGCTACTTCACGTTACCATTTGTTAACATGCAAATACAAGGTTTCATTGATAAAAACAAAGACTGTTGGACTGTTGGAAAAGATGGCTATTTGAAGACTTATTCAAGAGTAAAATCATGACTTGAACAGTTTCTATTGGCAGCAAAGCCAATTCTGACAGTGCTCTCTGTTATTACATTTACTTCACCATGACTGCTAGATAAAAAAAACAAACTTTTTTTGGACCACAGCATTTATTTAAATAAATCGGTTTTCTTAAGCCTAAAGTGAATTTGAACTCTTAGTACAATCATGGTCACCTGCTTTGCTCTGCATTAGTCTGTTTTTGTAGTATATCTGTTTTAATAATTTATTTTCTTTCTACCCTTTGTGTTGTACAAAAGCATCAATTCTTGATGTCCCCTCTCCCATCTGTCACCTGCTCCTTGCATAAGTGCAAAACAATAAAAAATAATAATAGAATCAATAAAATAAAGTGTCCTTGTAGTGTTTATATGTACTGCACTTACGTACTCCTCTCATTTCAGCATGTCCTGAGCAGAACAAATCCTGCACAAATGATGCATTCACTGTACTGAATAATTTTTCCGTGTCTCATTCTGACATGTATACCAGCCTATATATTTGTAAACCTGCCAGCTTTTCATGAGAATGTCAGAAGTCCTGATGATGAATCAAGGTGATATCATAACAAATGTCACTATTTATGACACAGACTCCCTACCTGCTTCTGAAAAAATACATAATTCATTGTCTACTCCTAACACTCAAAACATGGTCCTGCCAGTGACTCTCCTGCTTCACAAACATACTCTGCACTGTACCGGCCACTCACTTGTGTGTGTGTGATTGTGGAGATACATGTCACTGGCATGTGCTGAAAAGTGGCACCTTGCCTTGGCAGGGGCTCATACATGGTTTTGGCAGGCATCAAATTAAGCACTGTGCAAATTCTCTTGGTATCTGTAGGTCACAGATCTGAAAGAAACACCGAGTGATAGTCAGGCACCATGAGACGGATTGAAAGGGACAGTCAGTGTTCAACCAGCAACATAGGTTGACTTTAATATGACAATGAGTGAAATGGTTGAAAGTGACTCATGTAGCTGTTGCCCGTATACACAGTAGGAGGAAAGATTACTGTAATCTAACATGAAGGGTTGTTCTGAACCCAACACTTGTAATCCCCAGGCTGAAGTTAGAGAATCATATCGAAAGTTTTAGCTAATTGAAGCCAGGGGAGGCAAGGTTGGAAAAACTAGCATGAGACAGCTAGACTTTGAAAGTATCCGACTGAAAAAAATTCCACCTCTCCCTCCGGGCCTCCCTCCAAAGCCACTCTCCAAAAACACACGTTCATGTGCCTGAGTAACCCAGGCAGGCAGGTAGACAAGGAGGTAGGCCAGCTAATTATTTCATTTGGTCGATTGAAATGATGGCTGGGCTCATAATAGATAGACAAAGGTATCTGATTTTTTTCTTCTTATTTTTTTTAGAGCATTTGATTAATTCATTGCTGTTGGGATGCTTCTGAAAAACATTACAATCATAGCTTTAACCTAATTATGTCCAGTTTTACTTTTCAGACCAGTTTTGGATCTAGGTCTTTATATTTTTGATGTATTGTTCCTGGAGTTCTAGGCGACCATTGGTTTCCATGAAGTTTTCTGTGTTATAAAAAAAAAAAAAAAACAACAACAACAACAAAAAAAAAACAGTATCATAACATGTTTAAATGCCACGTATGTTCTCTGTAATGAGTTAAACTCAAGGAAGTTTCAAGAGTTCTGTATGCAAGTGAAAAGAAAAACTTTTTCTTCTAAATGTTTAGCCGTGGCTTGTAGTAACTTGGCCAGCATGTACAATTAATGGTATAGTCCTTTCGATGGATAATTAGTTGATTTATTTTTCCCTTAAGTTTGGCACATCAACAAAAAGTCTGTTAAAAAAGAAATAGCACAACAGAAGCCAAAATATTTCCATTCATTTTTTGTCATTCATTCCCTTACAGAACAAACATTGCATTTTTCACAATGCAACACAATACCATCTTTCATTAGACTTTCCCTATATATCTTTATCCGCATATCCCTGTATATAAATATCCATCTGGTGAACTGCGATAACTCTGATGATGCATCAGGGTGATTTTCTCAGATGTTAGAAAATTCCCTCTAAAACTACAACACAACAAAACTACTAAATTGGAGCAGTCCATTCATCCATTCATCCATTTCCTTCTACTTACCCGGGGTCGGGTCACGGTGGCAGCAGGTTAAACGGGGTGATCCAGACATCCCTTTCCACAGCAACACATTCCAGTTCCTACTAGGAGATCCTGAGGCATTCCCAGACCAGATGGACTATATAGTCCCTTCAGCAGGTTCTGGATCTGCCCCAGGGTCTCCTACCAGTCAGAGTTGCATGGAACACCTCCAAAGGAAGGCGCCCAGGAAGCATCCTGATCAGATGCCTGATCCACCTCAGCTGGCTCCTTTCGACGCAAAAAGGGTAGCGGCTCTACTCTAAGCTCCTTTCGGATGTCCAAGCTCCACAGTCTATCTCTAAGGCTTAGCCGAGCCACACTATGGAAGCAACTCATTTCAGCTGCTTGTATCTGCGACCTCATCCTTTTGGTCACTACCCATAACCATAGGTGAGGGTTGGAATGTAGCTGAACTGGAAAATCGAGAGTTTTGCCTTCCGGCTCAGCTCTCTCTTGCCCACATCGGTCCGGTACATGATCCACAAAACTGGCAACACCGCACCAACCCGCCGATCCATCTTACACTCCATTTTCGAGGTTCAATGTTTTTGGTTTCTGATGCTTTAAAGCAAAGCATTACTCACATAAGAGTAAATGAATTTCATTTGGGGGAAGGGGTGGTCATGGTAGAGTGAGTGGTCTAGTAAGCGAAGAGTTGCCGGTTTGATTCCCAGCTCCCCCACTTCAATCAAAGTGCAAGATACTGATCAACAATGTGCTGCAGTGGGTGTGGGTTAGCTTAGTATTACTGTGAGCACTTTGGATAGAAAGCTTTATCACTCCTGATGAGCATTTGGCACCTTGCGTGGCAGCCTCCATCAGAGTATGAATGTGACAAGTGTTATAAAAGCACTTTGTGTGGTCAGTAGACCAGAAAAGAGCTGAATGAATACAAAACCACTTCATTTGAGTTGTTTTTAAAAGGCCTGTAGAGGAACTGGAGTTTCACAAAGAAAAGAGAAAAGTTTAGACAAAAGTCAGAGAAAATAAATAGGATTTTCAAAAGCAAATCATCTTGCATGCAACTCCTCACATTTGTCTAGAGACCCCCTGGCTGTCGTTGCTTTAAAACATAATCTTCACCCAAATCTGTTTTCATAAGACATTAACAATACGTACATCCCTCCCCAACACACACACACACACACACACACACACACACACACACTCGCACAGTTACAACAAAAAGAACAACAAAATCTTCAAAGTGGATAAGACAGTGCTGTTGATGCTATGGGGTAGAGGAGTGTGTGTGTGTGTGTGTGAGGATCCTTGTTCGGGCACAGGTGCCTGGTGTGGGACCTATCCACTCCAGCGCACAACGTCTGCTCCTCAATAATTCAATGCACAACATGACACACAGATTTAACTTTTCCATTGAAAACGAGCACAGTTGTGATAGTTGCCTTTACCTGTCTTCTTTGTAGCTGCTCACCTTCTGCCTCTCCCAACCTCCAACCCCCCTCCCCCTTTCCCTTCTCTGCTCAATAATAGATAAAAAGACGACTGTGATTAGGTTAGCTGCCTGGTCTGAGCTGCTTTATCTGTGCATGGTGTATTTGTAACATTTAGCAAGCAGATATTTTTCTCTTATCCCGAGAAATAAAAGATCCTGGCCACAGATTCTTCAGTTTGAATTAAAGAAATCTGTCCTGACTGTAATCTTACAGCCTGTGTAAGTAACACTGAGATGTGATTAAAATATGCAAAGCTTGTGAGAGTGCTGGAATCCATTTTCACGCTCTGTGTGTAAATTTCTAGTGTGTGTGTGTGTGTGTGTTAGTACGCACATTGGAGTTGGTGTTTTGATTATGCTTCATGCTTTTTTTGTGTATTTGTGTTTGTGTGTCGGTATGCTTGTGTGTCTCTTGTGCGTGATGGTCCCTTGATTGAACAGCTGTCACTGCTGGCTGAGTGTGTGTACCAACCAGATGGGGAACACAGGGGTCAATGGCACTGACACATTGCCACCAGATGAGCTCGTTGTAAGATCCATAGCACATAAAGAGACACGCATACACACACATACACACACATACCATTGACACCCCCCAGTGGTATGTAAACAGATGGAGCTGAAGCTCAGACAACAACATTCAGAAAGAGTAAGTCGTTGCAGTTTGTTCTACCATATATGGGTAAGGGATAGAATGAATAATGAACGTATTGTAAAAAATATGAAACTTATAGTGGCAAACAGAGCTTGAAATTAATTCTAAAAATGACTTTCATATCTAATCTGTAATCGAGTCAGTGGAATGAAGGATGATTGTAATGATAGAAGTAATGAAGTTTCCATTTATATTTTAAATTTAATGAATTCATCGTGAGTTGACAATAACCTCTTTTCGTCCAGATACATGTGGAGAAGTATAAAACATATAATAAAATCAAATAAACAAGCTTTATATGTTTGTTTAAACAAACTTCAAATGTTTATTCATTTAATTTAAAGCAAAAATAAGTAATAATAATAAAAAAATGTAATAAACTCCTCACGTAAGAAAAAAAACAGTCCAACTGCTGCTGTGTGTCATTTGATGAATTGCACATGTGCATTTATACGAGCTAAAAAGCCGAGCCAGTGACATTGAACCAGATTGCTTCTACATATTCTAATATATTGCTGCTCTTCATTTAAGTAGAGACAGATGCATTTGAATGACCCTCGGTGCATGCCCATAGTAGTCAGTACTGTGTTTGAGTGTGTGTTACTGTCACATTGTGCTTCGCAGTCTACTACATCTCCTGCCTGTCCTGCCAGTTTCTGCTGACATGTTGAAAATGTGTGCACTTAATGTGTGTGGATGCATGATTGTTTGGGAGGATGTGCATATGCATATAAAGTATGTTTGTTTGTTGTTTCTGCATGTTTTTGGCTGGTTTTATTGAAGTAACTAAATGTAATCACGTCTTTGCATTAATGTGCATTAGCGTGCGTTCTGTTTGTATATGTGCATTGGACACCTTATGGCGGATCAAACATGGGAGTGCTCCTGCTGTCCAGAGAAGCTTCCCGCTAAAACGTGCTCATGGTCCTGAAATCAAATCAACATGTTAAACAAGGTACAGTGAAGTCAAACACATTATACAGTGAAACTGATCCGAAATCCACCAAATTAAACACATTGCCATGGACCTGGATTTGAAATAAACACAGTTAACATAGGAGACATTACAATGAAACTCTTTTAACAGCGGCACATTATGGTGGAACTGTCTGTGGGCCCTCATTAGAAATCAACACATTAACAATACACTAGTCTGACTCACAGGAAGTAGGCTGTGGGTATCAGGCTGCCACTAGCCAACTATCTCTATGTAGAAATTCTCTCTTTCTGCTAGCATTGTACAAGACGATTGTGATCGGTTTAAAGAAATACAAACAGGCCCGAGGTTTTTTTTTATTTTTTATTATCAGGTTGATAATGGCCTCAGTCAGACCTTTCAGCACTAGCACAATGCTAAAATGAAGTGTGAAGATGGCTATGTGGAACTAAAAACAGACACATTATAGTGAAAGTGTTCATGGTCCTGGATTAGAAATCAACACATTATACTCAATGTAGATGAACTGCCCACGGCAGATAATAAAAATCATCTAATTAAATGTATTGGAGTGGATCTCGCCACGGTGTAGAATTGCAAATCAACACATTTGACACAATTTCAAGCAACTGTACACGGTTCTGAATTTGAAAATCAACATGATAGAATTCCAATGAGGTGTATTTCATTTTAAGAAACAGGCTTGAACTCAATTAATAAAAAACTGGCATAACTTCAGGTACACATATTTAATAGATCCCTGTTCCTGACTCCTCATCTCCGCAGTTATAACCCTTAATGCAAATCAGAGCAGAAAATAAGCATGAGCAGCAACAGGTTTTAATATTGCATGCTTACCCAAAAAGACTCCCAGACCTCTCGCTGTCCCCTGAGGACAGTTGATCCATAGTCAAAGGCATTACTGTTTTCTGCAGAGGAATAGAAATGACATTGTTAAGATTTAAGTTGTACCTCTATTTCCCTTGAGGTTACGCAAAGCAACCCAGTCATATTCACATCACACCCTTTAGCTGGAACCCTGTGAATGTATAATGTATAATTGAAAATAGTAAGGATGTGCGTTTTGGAAGCCATTGTGCTGGATGTGTGATGTTATAAAAGGCTGATTACCAGATTAGATTGCTCATTAAGATGGGGATGTTTTGCAGTGTACCGTGTGCGTGCTTCTTAAGTCAAGTCAGTCAGCCTTTATATGATTTTACAGTAGCACGGCGCCATGCTGAGTTAATCTTATAAGAACATGAAGCTGTATTTGTCTCTCAGATGAAGTCTGTATCCCAGTGTCTCCAGAAAACGACAGATGAAATATACTGTGTGTATCATGCCAATGTTTTCACGCTGCTGTTGGGAGACTGCTGAGGAGTGAGGCCTCTGAGGGACCAAGGCAGTCAGTGCATGTTCAAATCCCTCTTCATTGACGGAAAAAAGGTCCAGCTCTGGCCTCCAGTCATCTTGCACACGCATACCCACACCCTTTCTCTCTCATACACACACATACCATTTTCCCAGCTGCTCTCTTGCACTCCGTGATTTTCTGCTAGTGTCACTGTGACCAGCTTGGTACTGCCAGTATCAGGAAATGAGTCTCTTCTGGAGTAAAACACGCACGCGCACACACAGACATGTGCACACAAACTCACACTTCCGCACCCATGCACACACACACTCTAGCCTGTAGACATAATGAGGGGTTCAGGCATGCTTTTGCCAAAGCCTTGGCCCAAAGTTGCCCCTTCGGCATGGCATGAATAATGGATAAACGCGCACTGGGTGCCATCAAATAATAACAGAGTACTCAGACGTACCCAAGCAGAGAACCACCCACCCACCCACGCACACACATACACATAAGAGCCCCCAGCCGTGAACTCCTGCTATGTCGGGAGGGGGTTGGGGGGCGAGCCACGTGTGCAAAATGCCAGAGTTGAATAATTCTGTTTCCGTAGGATTATTTAATCGCAAAGTGGGTGGGTGGGGCGATGCGGGAAACCATATGAAGGCCTGTCAACAAAAAACAAGTCTTTCCAAGAGAGCCGTACTCACAGGCTGGTATAAAACTGCAACTCTATAAAGTAAAAAAAAAAAAAAAAAAATGAATGTAAACTTTCTTGCAACAGCAATCAAACTGAGGGAGAGAGAAAATATTATGGTCACATCAAAACATCATGAACATTTTGTCATTTTTCTTGCTGGCACTTTAGCCTTACCAATCAGCGTTTTAATGTCCTATAAGTTGGTGTGTTTCCAACAGATGCATCAGGTCCAAAGCTTCTGGCAAATGTGCAAATGACATGCGTACGCTGTGGATTATGCATGATGCAATTTCCCCAGCCTGTGCATGTTCCTTATGGAGGGGAAGAGTCAATGGTTTGATAGCCATGGGCTCACAAGAATTGCTTGCTCTTGCTCCCTGATTTCTTGGTGCTGCTGAGGCAATGAGTTAATATTTTATTATTGACAGCCACGTCCATTCCTGTGTGATGAGGCCATGTTGTGAACTGGAGCTTGAGAAAACTCCTTTTCAAGCCTTCATTCAAAGTCTCATTTCAAAAACAAACAAAAGACAATTATATTTATTTATGCCATGTATTCTAATTGCATGGCACTTTTCAGTTCTCCCAGTTGCAGAGGAGAAAACCAGTTTTCTAAACTAGAATAAAAATCGGTTGCATTCTGGCAAGTTCATAGAGAAAACAAAAACAGCCAAGAGGGTTATTAATTAAGTTAAAGATAAAAAGAAAATATGAGGTACAGAAGGGGAAGGAAAGATGGAAGGCTAAAGCAAACAAATGAACAAGGGTAAGAAGGAAACATACAAATGAACAAACAAGCCGCCGTTTGTGTTCTTGGTCAGAAGGGGTTATCCACGGATGGGTGGGCAGATGAAGTGATGGAAAGCAGCCTGGTACCAGCAGCCAGAGAACCAGCCGTGGAGCCAGGGGTGGGAGCGAGCCAAGCCCAGGAGCGGCAGCCCAGCCCCGGGTCAGTCTGCTCCAAACTCCCCCACTGATCTCCACCCAATTAGCATGGAGTTCCATCTGCTGCCTGGAGTGACACACACACACACAGACACACACACACCGGCATCAGCACAAAAATACAAATACTCTTTTTCACACAGACACACGTACATGCTCACAAACAAACACACACGCACGCACACACATGCACACAGCTTCCATTACCCATAACAATTGCTCAGTGACAAGATAAGTGATAGCCTCGTCCAGCCTCCTGCCAATTATAGCCTAATGTGAAAGAGACTGATTCACTATCGCTCTCACACTGTTTGGAGGGTGCAGCCATGTGTGTGTGTGTGTGTACGCCTGTGTGTGACTTGTAGAGAGCTTTCTCTATTTGCAATGGTGCTCTGTTGCAAACATCTGTGGCTAGGCCCAGACAGAAGGCTGCTACTTTCTATGTTGGCTGCAGGCTAGCTGTCTCGCTCTTTCTTTGTGTGTCTCTCTAGCCCCCCCGCACCCTCCCCCATCTCTCAAGCAATCAATATTTATCAATATACCCCTTACTGAGAGACAGAAGATTGTACGTTAGGGGAGAGAGAAAAGGAAGTCGAGAAAGTTTGAAGGAGGAGAGAACAACATTTATATTTGTTAGTGTTTCCTTCACCTGCTGACAGTAATTTAAGATATTGAACTTGACATGAACTGACACCAACACAGAGCTGCAGAAAATCAGACAAAAGCAACCAGAAGGTATTCATCCTTAATTAGAGTTTCTGCCATGACACCCGCTGTCTGCTTTTAAAAAAAAAAAAAAAAAATGGCGACAAATTGGCAAAAAAAACAAGACTTCCTCCCCGAGCTGTTTGCTAAACAACTCTATAATTGAGCTGAATCAATTCACTATGTGTGACCAACATGGTCAGTGACCACCCCTCACCATCTCTAATTACTGAAATGATTAACTTTTCACTTGCACCATTTTCAGTCCTCTTTTAAATTCTGGACCTCAGTCCTCTGTGATACAATATGCAGTTTTTTTTTTTTTTGTTTTTTTTTTAAATGATTCGCTGTTTCTTTGTTTTTACTGTAAGTGAAATATCCTTACTTCATTTCTTAGTTTTGTATTAGGTAAAGGGCTCATTTGTCCACTTGTGAAGTTGTTTCTTTCATGGTTGTAAAACTGACCAAACACTGGGCATGGTCATTGGCATATTTTATTGTGTAGCATCTGGATTTTTTTAAACAAAGTTAAAGAGAATTAAAAAAAGAAAGAAAGAAACACATGAATAATAAATCCTGGTCATTTGAACACAAGGCAAAACGGTTTTATTTGAGATCATCTGATTAGATTTGCAGAGCATTTGGGCAAAATGCAATTTCAGAACCCAACAGCTATTGTCTGATGGTTGAATTAGCTTTTTTAAAACAAATTCATGTGCAGATATGTTTATAGAGGTTAACACGAATACAGCTTCCTACTTATTCTCGGATATCAAGTTGCAGAGGAAGTACTCAATGTATTTTCTCCAGCTAAACTGGAAGCCCTAAAAACACTGGCTGTTGCTCCGAGCCAAATCTGTTAGTGAAAACAGAAGCGGACTCAAATGCAAACAACAACAGGAGACTGAATGTCTTTTAAACAGTTTATTGGACACAAAAGGGGAGGCTGGGGTGCAGGTGGGGGAGCCAGTGGGAGGGTGTCCTGGGTGGTGCAGGGCTGTAACCCTAAAGTGCAGACGTGGAGACAAACTGGACGTAGCAAAAGGGTGTAGAAGGAGTGTTCCTACAGCACAAGGAGAGCTCAATTAGTCACAAAAGTCAAACATCACAGAGGCGCAAAGCTACAAAAACACAGTCATCCATAGTGCTGTAGGGAGACTGAATGATCTGGCGGTCTGGATGGGTTTATGCAGTAAATGTTGATTGGTTGATGAGGTGCAGGTGGTGCGGTAATCAGGCAAGACCACGCCCAGAGACTCACAAACACAGAGAGAGACAGAAACACAACCGGAGGGTAAAACATTAGGAAGGAAGGAGGCGGACAAACTCCACTTAACAAAATCATCATTAGACGATAGCCAATGGGTTCTGAGATTGGCCTGGCTCTGTCCCAAGGTAACAACAAAATCCTCCTGCAAGCACCTCTAAAGCTCTCTAATTAACTTGGTAGATCTTGTTTGTTTAATCTGTACAAAACCAAAGAGTAAAATTTAGATTTTGCTGTCAACAAAAACACTGCTCTCTAAAAGTAGTGCCCCATTATCTCAGGTTTTTAATGGAACTACGTTCTCTAAAAGATGCAGTTCATATAAACACTGGTCACACTCTGTTCTGCAGGGACACTGACACTTTTCTAAAGAGAGGCTGTATTGAAATGTTCAATGAGCATCACAAACTCCATTGTGTTGATCTCAGAAGTTTTTTAGTTAAAATAGTGTATAGAGAATCTGGAAATACAGAACATTCAGTTATAGAAGTCACAATAATAACACATCATTTTTGATCAAGTAACACAATGACGCAAGAGGAGCAGAATATTCTCTGTCTTTCACTCAAAATTCAAAATGACATCTTTTCAAATTCATCGCTGGCTGCAAAATAAGCCGTGCAATAGAATTTTACATGACTCGTCTACTGCATTTGCAAATGCATATTTTTAGAACACCTTTCTTTTATGAGTTTGGCAGGAGCTCAAAGCAGTAACTAACTGGAATGTAAACAAGCAGGAGTAAATACTGGCTTTGAACCAGACGATACTGTATATCACTACAAAAACCTCTCAAGGTTTTCTCATCTTCATTTTCGTGTTCCCTCATCTTTCTTTATCGTCTTGAATGTAACTCTGCAAGATGTGGAGTGGCATGCCAAAAGAAGCATTTTCCTCCTCCTCAATCTTATTCTGTTTATGATATTGTTCATGTGAATGCTTTCTGACTATAATTCTCATATAACAAGAGTTGCAGGAGTCATGATGGGCCTTTCCTGTGTGCATTCTGAAGTTCGTACAGCCTCATCCTCAGCTTTAGATTGAAGTTCCAAATCATAATTAACAAACTTCATATCTATTTAAAACACCCTAACTCCTCTCTGTCATGAATCAGATATGACCTCATGCGGCGCACTCACAATATGTACCTAAGGGGTTAGAAGTTAATGTGTCACCTTGTTTTATTAAGGTCAACTGCTGACATTTTTAATTCAGGTTAGTAACGCTGGGCTCATGACAGAATCATGACATGTTGAGGCAACACAGGGGTTGACGGTAAAAGTCTTAATAATTCATGCAGGTTGAGGATTAATTGAGGATGGCTGCTCTCAGTGGTATTAAAGGAACATGGATGAATGCATGGATGGAAGACAGAGGTGTGTGCTTGGTCTCTGTCATGCTATCACATCCTCCCTTTAAAAACAACATGCTTGTCTGTGGAAAATTGCCATTTTATTTCCAGTGGGAAGATGTGCCGCTGTGTTTATTTCAATGCTGTGCATGTTTCAATGAAAACTGTGCAAGATATTTTAAAAAGCAAATTCAGTGCCCAACAGCAGTAAAGTGGTAAAGGCCTCTGTCTTTGGAGCCTCATGTGTGCCTCTGCTGGCTTCACATCAAATCCTGCTACAGCTGTATTTCCTCTTGCCTCTCACTGTTTCCAAGTTCTCAAATTAACGAAATGCTGAAATGTTTCATCTTGTATGAATTCAAATGTCTTCCAACATTCAGTGCTGGTTAAAATACTACAACACAATCATCTTCACTGATTCAGTGTTTTGAGTTTGATACATATCCGTAGTGTTGTACGCACTGCTTCCAGCCTCTCGCCCCAAACTACAGCTCTTCCTAGCTAGTTGCCTTCCCCTGCCCACTCATGACTGCTGAACATTACTGAGATAAATACACACTGCCAGTGTTTGCAAAAGCAACGAGACCCTAATTCAGTGTTGCAAACTCAGTCCGTACTCCATAAGTTGCTGTGTACATCAGTGTGTGTTGCTAGTATAGCTTAGTTTTAGCATCTCCCTGCAGGGCTTTCTGTACAAATACAGATAGAGTTTGAGGGACCATTCAGAACCTGTATCCTTAACACTCAACTTGACTCGACTTACATGGTGGTACCATAATGATATTGCCCATTTGGAGCTTCCTGAACCTTGTCCAGCTCACAAAGTCTGAGGATGTATCAGTTTTAATAACTACATTCGTCTACACCAGCTGCATAATGGCTCTAACTTCACTCACACTTTAACGCACAACTGCAACAACAGTCTTCTTCAACTTCAACTCATGAACGTATCTGTAATGTAATGCAATGTGCTCTGTTGCATAGTGCAATGATATGATTGTTGGTTTTAGCCTCTTTCTGTCTTACAGACATTAGCAAGTTTTTTTTTTTTTTTTCGATGAGACCACGATGGACGATGATTGATACCCCTCATCCCTCAAGTATTTCAGTTGATTTCTATCAGCATCTATTTGTTCGTGTTTATTCGTCAGTGTGCAGCTCGTGAGCCAAGCAGAGGACCGGCAGAGCAGCTGTCGAAAGGTGGTCGAGCTCAGCAGGGTTCAGGTAAGGCCTGCATCCTCTCTTGTTGTTGGCGGAAGGTTTTCAGGATTAGTGGTAATTAAATCCCCTGGACCTAACAGAAAAGCATCTTACCTGAACCACCTGTGCCATGACACCTGCTAAAATGAGCCACAGGTGAACCTCATTATAAATCACCAGGGTTTTGTTCAGAGTCAGGAGGGTGAGCCCTACAGCCTCAACATGAGTACTAAGCTAGCCGCTAATGGCCAGTATACCTCCAGTACATCATACCTAATACTTTCATACAGTAGGCTGGCTGCTTGTTAAACCACTACAAGTTGGAGACCAACATAAAAACCACAAAGTCATTTGGAGCAAGCCACACAGCACAATAAGTTGGCTTTTGTGCTGGGATCATCAAGCTAGCGACTCAAAGTGTCTGAATGTGTCTGACCCTGCCTTTAAATTAAGGTGTATCATGTTAGAGTTGGACTAAGAAGTGGAAGATAAAGTAACAAGTAACTAATTACTTCTTCTGTTCAGTATATTAATAAGCAGTTCCATGGTAAAGTGAGGTAATTACTTGCTTAGTAAGCAAAAGGTAATTAGTAACTAATTACATTTTCTAGGTACCAGGAGAGTGGATATTATATGTACAAGACTGAGGTGCCCTATCAGAGAATAGCATCATTTAAAAAAGGGTAACGCTGGCACACATACATCCACCTAATAACAGGAAAAACAATGTGTTGTTCGTGTTCCACAAGAAATGTTATGTATCTTATATAATTCTCTTGTGGTTGAGCATATATATGAAAAAAACAAAGAGCACTAAAAACCAGGATAGCTGAGTACATGAACTGCATCTGGACCCGAGACCGGAATAGCCCGGTGTCAGTGCATTCCAGAGAAGCAAATCACCCAGTGGCCTTTCTGAGATACACTGGCATCAAGCACATTAGAACCCTGAGAAGAAAAGGCGATTTAAATACCCTCTTACTCCAAAGAGGTTTTTATATTTTCACTCTTCAGACTCTCACACTAAGAGGTCTAAATCAGATAAAACATTTCATTTAAAATGAAAATGGTGGTAATGTCACGATGTCTCCCCTTTTACATAGTTTTTCCTGGACCCCGACACACAGCTCTGTATAAATGAAAAGAAAAATAATGTGAAGTGTTTCTTCTTTTGCAGTCTATGTCGAATGTGATAAAAGTGCCAAGCACTCCAGTTGATTCTGATTCAGAAACACGTGAATTGGCGATTTCAGACGCCACGACCTGTTTCAACCACCTTGCTAAAGTAGATTCTAGCTCAGTAGCCACTGTGTAAGCAGCTCTGCCTGACCCCTGTCTGTCCTTGCCTAAAGCAAGGAGAGATGGTGGTTGTACAGGCCAGGAGTGACACCAACAGAACCACGATCACCCCTGCACCAGCTTTCATTTAATGAAGAGACGTAGAGGCAGATATCAGGTCAAGGTTCCAACAGAAATCCTACACATCAACTTGAGCTTTTATGTTGGACACATCTGACCCACTCTGACTCTGAAAAATGTCTCCGAATGCTAAGCATGAAAAGTCATATCACACTGCAGCTGCATGCGACGTACCAGGCACTGTCGACTGTGGCATCTTTATATAGCTGACAAATAACTGGTCGATTTCTAGTTATGTGATTAACACTCAAGGCACAACGGACATGGACATGTCAGAATCTCTGCTAATTGTATGAACATCATAATTATAATATTTACCAATAAACGTGGACAGATTCGGTTTGGCAAAGAAACAGCAGAGACCTTCAGACACCTTCTGTGCTGGAGAAATCCCTGGTGACCAATTAGCAAACTTAGCAAACTTTTCAAGTAGCATTGGTAGAAAAATGCGAACCTACCTCCTTAAAGCAGCTCTGTACTTTCATTAATAATTTCTGTAATTAATCAAAGGGTAAACAGTAAACCAGCAAGGATTTAAGAACGTTGTGAAATTAAGAGCCTGGCTTTGGGGTTGCATATTTATTTGCACTGAGTGTTTTTATTATTTAAAAAGCAAATATATAATGTTTCATGCATACATAAAAATAGGTGCTGTTTAACCCTAAAATTAATCTGATTTAGTGGGACAAAATAAAGTGTTTTGTGGATGAAACTGTTTTTTAATTATGCACGGCAGATAGAAAATAATTGACATGGCTGTATTGAATCAACATAGTAAATTTCACCAACCCTTAAGTCAGCCTCATTGACTTGAATATGATATGCTGTTGCATGCTACTCCAGAGAAAGCTAATATCTTACCCCTGATCCAGCAATCGTAGCAATAAGACATCTGACCCCTATTTCTCGCTGCTTTCCAATTAGCAGCGGTCACTTTCAGAGCAGACAGACGGCGGCTGGTCAAGTGGAACCTATGGGAGGATTTGTTGGCTCTCTTTTTAATCACACAGAACATCTGTTTACACAGTTAGCAGCAAGTAAACATGCTTTGCACATGTGAAGTTGGAAGTTGTTTCATCAGCCACAACAAAGTTCTCTTTGGGTGTGTTACTTTATGGCACTTTCAATGCGTTATGTTTATGTGTGTACATTGCTACAGTTTGACATAATGAAGTACCGAGATGCTCTACAGAAAAGCTGAGTCACACAAGTGCTTTTCACTCTCAAGCTTCGTGATGGATCTCCTCTTACTGGTCATGAATTCCGATTACCTGGCACGTCTACAGTCAACACATCACTTCTGCTTATGGCTCTACCGATACACTTGACAATGGACTGTTGGCGTATGTCTTAAAGCTCAGACAGACCATTAAATTTGACAAACAGGCTGCTCTTTGAGTTTATTAAGGAAAAATCGTTACTTATTTTCACGCTGCTACTAATGTATTAGTACAAAATTAGGGGAGATTGTTGCAAAAACTAAATCAAGTGTTACCATACCAATTATTAAAAGAGGGGAACAGAAATCAAACACCCATAAAGCAGTTAAACTGTGGCAATAAGATACAGCAGCACTGGTGGAGAATTTGGTGGAGCCATTCTGCTGTTTAACAGAGCATTACAGAGGATGATGAATGAATCTCAGACACACACTGCACTGTTTGGAGACTGGATCTGTATTCGTACTGACCAAGGGCACAGGTTCACCAGACAACCACACTCACAGACAAGTCAAAGCAGTACAGCGGCCAGCCTGGACCCGGCATTTGGCTGGTTTACTACAGAGCTGCAGTGTTTCTTGTTGCGTTCAAGGTGTGTGTGCATTTGTTTTCCTGCTTTGGTACCAGAAATTTTCACATCAAAGCAGTGGGTGTGGCTCTCCTGTCACGGAAATGTTTATGTAATCATTCTATACTGGTGACTTTTATCTTTAAAATAATAAAATAATCGTCTTTTCTCTTAAGTGCAACTTTAGCATGTTAACATGCTCATGATGACAATGATAATATGCTGATATTTAGCAGGTGTTATGTTTATCATACCATATTATTATTAGGATAATCATTTTTTTAGGGATTTTAAGGATAAAAATGACTTGAGTCACATCTCTGTATCTGGGACTTACGAGAATGTCATTAGTATTGCAAGTATTTGGTAATAAATAACTACTCGATGGTGGTGCTATAAGAGAGGCTAAGATCACCAGAGTTATTACAATTAATCCTAAGAGGGACATGAACGTGTGTACCAAATTCCATTGCAATCCAGCCAATATTTTTCCGGACAGTTTTAACCACAAATGTCAAACACTTAGTGAAAGGTCACAGAATCAACAACATCATTTGGACACATCATCTGGGAACCATGAATGTCTCGTCACAAACTTTAGTACAGTAGATGAAAAATAATAGCTCAAAAGTCAAAGTAGACAAGTCGACGACGAGATATTTCACTCGATAATTTAAATTTTTGATCCGCTAATAGTGCCAGATAAATTGTTGAATCTCCAAAATCAGTTTGTCTAACCCTCTGGGGAACATGAACATCTCTTCAAAATTTCAAGGCAATGCATCCAATAGTTGTTGAGCCATTTCACTCAGGAACAACAAGCCAACTGCTACCACACGCAGCAGTCACACGGTTTAGAGTTTTGACAAATGTGACAAAAATGAAAGATTTGAAAAATGAGTATAATACGAGAGAAAGGGGCAGGCAGAGGGCAATGAAAGTGTGTGTGTGTGTGTGTGTGTGTGTGTGTGTGTGTGTGTGTGTGCGCGCGCGTAAATTTGTCATGTCAGTACAATCGAGCTGTAGTGAAAATCAAACTTGACAGTTGAGGATATAAAAGTAAAAGATTGTGGAAGGCCTCTAGTCCCAGAGAGGAAACCCAACTCTTCAATACTTAATACAATTTAAAAACGCGGTTACCAGCCTTCACTTCAATTTCATCAAATGAAGTAGAGCATGTGTGTGACTCTGTGTGCGTTTGTAGTCTGCACATACACTTTTTGTAAGTTTGTTTACTTCATTATACATTGGGAGATGTTTGTGTTTGTGTTTTTGTATGCATGTACAGGTTTTGCTTTTCCCTATTTTGCCCCAAAACCTGAACAACCTACACCGGGCCAGACAAGGGTGATTAGACTTGCGTGAAAACTGATGACGCTGCCCATAATGCAGTGGTAACATATGAGCCTCCCCCCCCCAGCCAGTGTTTGACAAGCTAACATGCACGCTTCGATCTCCAGGGTGATAGAGTGCATCAGTGTGTGTATAACCTGCTGCTGTGTAGCGGATCCATGAGCCTCTAAGTCTGCCTTGAATATGGAATGACTGCTGAATATTTCACATCCTACTTCTGACATTCCCCTCCTCATCTCATAAATCATTGTTTATGGATCATTTAGTTTGTGACTGCTGTGCGCGCCTGTGTGTGAGACAAAAAAGCATTTTGTCGAGGAGGAGCTTGTGTTGCTTACACAATGGCATGAGATACACAGAAGTCATGCAAGAATGCAACACTGATCAAGGACAGACCCCCCCTCACACACACACACACACACACACACACACACACACAGTGATATAATTTATAACACTTCTGTCTTTCATAAACGATGTGTGTCTTTTATAAGATCAATAAGCTGCCGCTGCGTTGTTGCTTTAGAAAACTATTCTGAATTCACCTAATCACAGAAAATACACTGCAGCAAACAGAACAGCTCACAACCCAAAATTACTAAGCAATACACATACTGTGTGGTTAGCCTTTTTCGTCTATGTGCGTGTGTGTGTGTGTGTTGCGCGCGTATGTTTATCTCCAATGCGGATCACGAGGCCGTTCTGTTTAGTGAGCTGTCAGACATTTGGCCAGGGTCAGAGCCCAAGGGACTGAGATGGGGGAGCAGGGAGCAGGGTGGTGTGGAGGGAGGAGAGGGAGGGGAGAGAGGGGTGAGAGGTCTGGAGGGACACTGGTGAACTGTACAGACAGACACTGTGAGAGGACTTACAATGGCCTTCGGCAGTGCGAGAAAGACAGACAGAGAGGGAGAAAGAGAGAGGGAGAGAGTGAAGGAGAGGCTTTAAAGAAACCCAAACCCTGGAAACAGAGAGCTCTTGAATACCAAGGAGAAGTTCCTTCCCTGCAGTATAGTGCAGGGAACCGGTGTTGTCTGTACACAGGGCCCGCAGTCCAGTCTCCAAGCTCCAATCATGTTGTTGTTAAGACCTGTCTCCTCCATGTGAACTGCCCCGACCACCAACGCTCTTGGCTCTACTTCCAAAAACAGCTTTCTTTTTCACCCAAATTTTCATTTCATGGACTCTGTATATCTTACTCCCTGACCCTTATTTGCCCTCCAAGAAAGAAAGAAATAAAAGAATAGTAATAAGGTGTTGGTGGAGGAGACAGAGGGGAAAATGTAGAGAGCACATTAAACACACAAACACACACACACACACACACACAGACGTCAGGAAAGGGAGGGGAGAGGGAGCCCGTGTGTTTGTGCCGTGCTTTTGTGTCCGGGCCAAACCGGGGCCCAATGTGAGCATGAGAAATGGATATTGAAAAACAATACATAAATATTGTCCCCTGTCAGCAAGATTAGAAAAGCAATATCCCATCGCTGGGATGCATGCACTGCTGCTGGAGACAGAGGGAGAGAGATTGTGTGGTGGTGGCGTGACAGGGGAGGAAAAAAGGGGGGAGATAGAGAAAGAGAATGCAGGTAAATGACTGCAGGTGCCAGAGGGTCGAAAGGAGGGCGAGAAATATAAAATAGATAGAGAAATAAATAAGCAATAAATGCATTCTTTCAAGCGTAGACAAATACATTTACCCTGAGCAACAGGAATTAGGCATCCCTTCTTGCTGCTGTAAAACAAAAAAATCTACCCCACTGTTACACATCTGTCCAGGAGGTGCGCTTTTGTAAAAGGAAACCGTCGCGTCCAGGTGAACTCAATCCTTCCATCAATAAAACATTAGCCGCTCGAAACTTCTCCTGGGACACGCTCCCAAATGATCTAAACAAATGGAAATTCAAATTGCATGAGGGCGCCATGCATGAGGTTACACTGTGTGTAATGTGTGGGTGTGTTTTTTTTTTTTTTTTGAGAAAGGGAGCGTGTTCGCGTTGTTTGGCGATTGTTTACCATTTGACATTTCCATTTAATTTCTTGTTGGGCCATGGTGAAATGACAATCAGTGCCAGAGATTGCATTTGTAGTGGTGAATAATTTGAAAATGGTGGCAGGCAGTGGGTGTCTCAGATGTTCCTTCTCAAACATCAGGGCGTGTGTGTATGTGTGTGCGTGATTTGGGGGGGGGGGGGGTTCATGTGTTTAACAGCAGCCAAAAATACTAGTTTTGTTGTGTTTCGCAAGCATAGTTGCAAGTTGTGGTTGTGAAGTTGCGCTCTTTGGCTCAGACTGTTATTATTCACATTGTTCCCTGAGTGACTGTGCCTGCATATAGTAGTTTCTACACCCAAAAAGACCTTCATTCATTATTCACATCATGCACATGTTTACATCAGCATCAAAGGTGTGATCTGGCTGCAGCGGTAGCTTTCTCTCGTCCTTCCTTCACTCTCTGCAGCCTATACTTGTAGGACCACTCAAGTTGCCATGAATAGGCTCTAAGTGGAACATAAAACTCATGTTTTTCAATGTCTGGTTACTAAACCTCTGCTTGCACCTTCCAGAAGCTGAAAAAAAGTAAACAACATTTTGCTTCCAAATCATTTCTTTCCAGCAGGGAAGCTACGGTGTCACAGTCTCTTGCTGCAATGCCACAAGCTTTCAACAACAAGTAGGATAACTTGGTTTGACCACATTTATCAACTCCCAGCAGACATAAAACATGTGCCACTAAATAACAAGCTGGATGCTGTCTTGTTATGTGAATGTATAATGCACAATAAGAGGTAGCACTGAAAAGGTTATGCTGGGGAAAGACTTTAGACATTAGGTGGTCTGAGAGTCATATATTCTTGCTGTGACTTGACAGAAAGACTACATGTTGGACTCTGGTAAAACATACCCTGCTGTCTATCACAACATGCATGAGGTACACAGGTCATCACTAATATTTAGCTTTGCAATGTCTACAGTTGCGTACAGAAAAGCACTGTGTGCTCTCAACCTCATGTGGCTCATTTTTGATACTAAATGATTCATCAGTCAATGAAATGATGAACGGGTAATGAAAATTATGAGTAGATGCAGACCTGGTTAGAAGATGTTTACATTTCAATCCCAGCCAAAGATCTGAGTGGATGTCATCTGAAAAAAAAGGATTTCTGATGACCTGTCAGATAGCTGGTTTGGTGAAATTTGAGGTGAATGGGGTCGAGGTAAAACGCAGCAGAAGAGAAATGAATGTGAACCAAGGTTGTGTGACATTAAAAAACTGTTTTTCTCAGAAGCCAGTTCACAAAATAAACCTAAAATACTGTAATGACACACATTTAGCATCAGAAATGAAAATCTATGTTAGTACATCAGTAAAGTGATTAATATTTTAATGGATTTACGTGGGTTGTGAACGAAAATGGACTCGACTCTCCTATTAGTTTACCAGCTGAGGTGGAGATTATCAATAGCAAGGCTGTCCTACATGTTTCCATAGACCACAGTGGCCTAATCAAAACTATTTTACTATTGAAATCAGTCTAATTCAGGCTAAGGCCACAGTGGAGGCAGAGAGCTTGTCATTATATCCAAAACTATCCTCCTATCTATCCTACATGCATGACGTAACAAAACATTATTTTATTTTCATTAAATAAGTACATATTTTAATGCAAATCTGATCTTACCCCAAACCTACCAAACTTTACCACTGTGGTTTCAGGTCAGTAAAGGAGTTTCATTTTCCCAACAGTGATTTGTCTCAGTTCTGGAAGGCACCAACAAATGATGTGCCACTAACATGAGTGACAGATCGGAAAATGCTTATCCAGTGTGTGTTGTCCTGGAGGGTGATTGCTAACAATGTATTTTGATGTTTAATTTAGGCAATCAGATGCAAACTATGTGAGAGAATGCAAAACTGGCAACTGGTGGGCCCCTTGCATTTTGACATACCACTGTACATGAGATATCAGGTAATGTAAGTCAGTTTGATGACTGATCAAAGTTGATGTGGACCAGAGGAAACAGGGGTAAAATCCAGATCCAGTTTTACCAAAATCAGTAAAATACCTATTTGATGGTGTGTGAGTTAGGACTGTAAAGCGCTACATAATTCTCATGATTGTACTTGGAGCACAAAGTTAGATAGTGCATACAGAGGTGTAGGGTGCAGAGTGGGATTTACAGAGACACCATAAACCTGTTTACAAGTCAATGTGGCGTCAAATCTGTTATTTTATAAGTTTAAAGTTACAAAATGGAGATTTATTACGATTGTCTTTAAATATCTTTAACTGTTGAAACATTTGAAAATATTACCTTGGATTTCTTTATTTCCTGATATTTTAAAGAAATAGAATTAATCAAAAAGTGAAAAATCTCATTACATGCCGACATCTAACGATGGTGTTATTCCAATCAGCAGCACCAGTGGCTCCCAGCGTTTGCTATTAGTGTGAATTGAAAGGAATGCTACACTGGCAAGTCATGTCATGTGGTGTCCCATTTAAGTGTGAATCACAGCTATGTTTCTGTAATTCTATCTGTAACTGGGAAGAGAGTGTGAAAACTGACTGCACTCCAATGCACTAAAATCGCACTCATGTTGACTTCTAATGCCTCATTATCCAATCACAGCATCCCCTTGATCTGACAGTTTCTCTTCCTTCCTTTCATCCCCTCTTCATTCATTCTTTAATCACTCCATCTTCAGAAGAAGAAGACGTGCAGTCATTCACATGCTGTGTGCATCCTTGCATTTTCTCTTCAAATTTCTCTCTGATTTGGTATGCGGTGAATAGTTACCTGTCATCTGTTTCACCCAGTAAATGTAAGCAAACTTTTCAGGCGATCTGAGACTATATACCCAAACATACCTGAGTCGCAGGGTTCACTGCAGCTGTCCTGTGTCCGGCAGGTGCTGATGAAGTCTTTTTTTTTTTTTTTTTTACGTAAAGGAAATCAAAATCCAGGGTGGTCGCCAGGGTGATGTGACGGAAGAGTGGGCTACTGCTGCGGTTGTCATGGTGAGGACTTTTAACTTTGATTGGCTGGAGGCATGGCCTGAGGAGTTTAGGAGGCCTTTGCTAGACCGTGGCACAGAGAGTGACAGCACACACACATACACACCTACACACACATACATAAAATCTCTGCCTCACACTAAAAGTGAACAAGTAGAGATAGCTTTCCAGTTTATGCATCGGTTCAATTATGTTCATGAGCCTCTGCATGCTTGCATATTATATGTGCATTTAGTTCCATTATGTGTGTTAATGCATATGAGTGTGTGTGAGGTGGGAAAGAGGGAAATGTGTTTACTAATATGTTATTTTTAGCATGACTTTTTGTGTTCTTTATTAAATGAGTAGCAAACTTTGCTTTTTAATAAAGTCTTTATTACTGTTTCTGTGACTGTTATTTGGTGTCCACATTATTGTATCTACATAAACTGTGCAGGTTGGTCTGTGGCTGTGAGTGTACTTGTCTGTAGTGGGCACCCATGCATGTCTGTGACTGGATGAGTGACTGACTGCGGAGCTATGACAGCCAAGCATACAGCAGCACAGTTATGGATTTTAGCTTGAGGGCTGCTGTAGGGTTTCACGAATCAGTCTGTTCCTCTCATGCTTCTTTTCTCCTCCTCCTCTTATCCACTTCTCCTCTTCTCCCAGGGACTTCAGTCACTTTTTTTTTTTTTTTTTTTTTTCCAAATCAAAACTCCCCTTTAACCATGCCGACGACAGCTTTTGATAACTTCTGACGCCCCTTAGTCAGTGTTTGGCTGTAAAAGTTCATCAAGGTTGCGTGTGATTGGGCGGAAAAAGTTGATACAGTGGAAAGTTTCTCTCGGAGGCCCAGGTTACGGTTGATGTAATCTTTTGAAAAGTATTATTGGTTTTTGATGAAGAAAGACACACATTTGATATCAAATAACAAAAAGACAAATGTGTTTAGCTTTGCTTGGTATCCACATATAATGCTTTTAATGTCTACGCACAAATTGTGCTGACAAGTGTGTGTGCGTACAACTGTGTATTATGTGCCTTTGCCTTGTTTGTTTAGTGATGTTCTGTCATTGTGTGGATGTTTTAATTATGACCTGTCAGGGGACTGCAGATGAGAGTTAGCTTCAGGCTAACTCTGGTACAGTGCATCAAATGGTAACATTTATGTCAAATATTGTACACGGTCCCTTAGAAATAAAATTAAATAAAATGTGTTCAATCAATATCCAAAAAGGAGACTTACAACAACTCTGCAAACAGTAAACAGAGGAGAGAGAAACATAACCAGCAACAAGTGCATCAAAAGAACTTCCTGTTTTCAGTGTTGCTGTTTTGTATTCCTGCATGTCGCCTTTCAGCAAGCAAGGTGGGCAAGGCTTGACATGACCTACTGTATAAAAAAAAAAAAAAAAATTGCTGAAAATAGGTGTGTTCCAGGCTGTCAGGAGGGATGGTTATGGAAAATAAAAATGCACATATTCAGCCTCTGTGCTTTGGGGAGCTCTTACTGTTTCCATCCATGGAGCAATTTGAGTATTGAGGAAAGAACAAAAAAGGTAAACACATGTCACTCAGTTTCAGCATGGTTCAGTGGTGACTGGTGCATGCCAGTGAGTCGATGTTTTTGTTTGTCTCCTCTTGTTGCCTCTGTTTTCGTGCCCCCCTTTGGCTTTCTCCCTTTGTGAGCATGCGTATATGGATTTTGTCATTTTACTGCTTTTATATATGTGCCAATGTGCTTTTGTGGAAATAACAATTACATCTGAATTGCAGGCGTTTACTTGATGTACTCTTACAGGCTGCCTTCGTCAAGATAAACTCAACATATAGAGTGTAAGGTTAAAACTCCCTTCTAATAAAATATTTAATATTTCCTCCTCATTATGTGCTGTAATGTGTATAGCTATATAACAGCCGGTTGTATAAGTGTACTTATCTCTGTGCTACAGTACAAAATGGATTATCTGCAAAGCTGCCACTGTTTTTTCATGGCAATCGGTAATGGTGTAAGGGATGAAACAACTGCCTTCGAGCCTTGACAGACTAATAGGTTGGAATGACAATACCTCTGACGCAAACTGTCACTCAGATGACCAGAAATCTAGTGACAGATCCAAAAGAAAAGCATTAAGACTTCAACTTTCTTGCACAATTGCAGCAAAAATTCACTTAGGGATTAAAATAATTGTATTTACGTTGGACAAGGTGGAGGTGTTATTTTTTCCCCAATGTGAGGGCTGTCTGGTACTTTGTTTGTCATGGCTACAAGATTTATGCAGTCACATTTTCTCCTGCAACCAATGGAATACAGGCTTTTCATATTTAAACTCCAACTGTCATATTAATGCACGAATGATTATGTTCTTGGTAACATCACATGTACTGACTGCACAGGACAGAGAAGGCGCATTTCCCTGACCTTGAACTGCTCTCTGCCTGTCAATTTGCTTTTTCCGTGCCAAGCAAGTACAAGTCGTGGACAGGTAATAGCAGAGATGCAGTGGCTTGAACAACTTCAGACGGGTCTAGCTGTCTGCACGCAACCATCCCTTAAACATACATAGTTTCCATGACTGTCATGTTACACTAACATTCACCAAATGCTTTTGGTTTCCTCAGCGTAACCGTACTGCAAAGCCTCCACAGGAGGATATTTCTTCAATTAAAAAAGGAAAGAAGAACATTAATAGGAAACATTTTGCTGATATGTTCTTGGATAATCTGACTGGTTGGTATTAACCCAAAACTTGAGTATCTAATGCAAAACAACTGTATCTGGAACGATTCTTCGAAGAAATGGTTGATGTTTGTTGGAAATATTTAGCAATTACATAATAACGCTGTCCTACACTAAAAACTAGATAGATCACTGCCTGACATGGATAGATCGAAACATTATATGAGACACTCTCTGAATGGATTTCACCTGAGAGCTAAAAAGAACTGCTGTAAACAAAGAGTGACACCGCCAATGTGCTTCTGTGGATACAACAATTACCTCAGTTGCAGTAATTTACCCGATGTACTGTTATATATTGTGTTAGTAGAACAATCCTCAGACAGACTCAGAAAAAGTGACATAAAGATTGCAAGGTTATCCTTTAAAGTCACCTGTGAGCCAAGAAGTGCTGTAAACAAAGACTGACATTGTTAATGTAATGCTTTAGAATCAGCGCAAATCAATTAAATTTGCTTTATTGGCATGAACAAAAACATGTTGTTGCCAAAGCAGATTGAGTCAGATTCAATTCAAATCAATTCAATTAATTCCAATCAAGAAAACCCATTTAAAATACAAAAAAAACCAAAAAAAACAAAAAACAAAAAAAACCTGAGCTCTGGTTTTCTTCACAAAACTGCAAAAGCCACCACCGCTATCATCATCGTCATCATGTTTCTGTTCTAATCTTCTGTTTTACTGTAATCACTTGATGAAGGTTATCACTCTATTTTCACTGTCGGTTTTCTGCATGGAAGCTGGAGCTTTCAGGTTTCCAGATTGCACTTGGACCATAATTGATGCAGACTATTTCTGATTTCATAAATCGTTCAAACACAGACACAGTTTCCTCATTTGACAAAGGAATTTTGGACAGAAACATAATCACGAGAAAACTTTCAATTCACTATTGAATGAAAGGGGACTAAATACAATGAGAGTGAAAATGTCTGCTGCAACAGTCTGCACTGTGCTCTGGATTAATGAGTGATTCTTAACATTATCTGATTTTACCCTGTGTAAAGGCCTTCTACTTGATTAAACCCCTACAGCGTTGTGAAGGCAGCAGGACAGATACTGTATGCCTGTTCCATCTGTAGTCTCTAATTTGAAAGCACTGTGCCATTACACACAACGACCCATTGTGGATGCCATGATTAACTCATGCACAACCGACACCAGGCTGCTGTAAAACATCCACACACATACCCACATACACACACACACACACGACACAACACAACACACACACACACACACACACACACACACACAAACAGGGTCTGTTATTCCAACTGTTTATGTCTTGCATCGAACAGTTTATGAATTACATTTTAATTAATGTACTTTTAATTGCAATGTGATGTTAATTACTGCCATAATTGCAATTTTGGCAGTAATTAAAAGAAAGCATTTTATTGTGATTTAATTTAGTCAGTTAAGGTTGTACATCCTGCAATGAAAATAAGAGCAACCAGTTCAGATGTACTGTATCATGTTAATGTGAAAGTGTGAAGAAATACACACTGATATACCGCGATGAAATTACAGACAGGTGGTAATGTCATTATAATGAAACAAAACCAGGTTAGGAAGTTTTCTTGTGTTGTTAATGATATTATCTACTGTGTTTGTGTAAGTCCATTTATCTAGCAGTGACTGAGGGTGGAAATCCTGAGTGCTGGTGAAAAACATCTGCACTAAATTACCTTTGACTCTAATGGTTGACCCAGATAGTGTGAAACTGGACCTGCTAAGAAGAAAAAAAAAAGTAGCAAGTTGAACAAGTGGTGTTCATGAGAAACACGTTCCAGTGGGAAATTATAGTTATTGGAGAGCATCTAGGACAAGAGAATGGTTCTTCCTCTCTCTTTGCACTGTCTTGTGCCTTATTATGCTGATGTTTTCATATTGCTTAGATGTAATAGGCCTTGTTTGCCAGGACTTAGTTGTAGCTTAGCTGTACACACCAACACAAAAAGGCCAGTGGACAGAGCCCGTTGAGGGTTTGAATGAATGCTGAAATGTTGCAGGTCTGGCTGCTTGTTAGAGTTTTTCAACTTTGCTTTGCTTTTAGACCATGCTGTACAATAAGTCTATTTGAAGTGGTGTGTAAATGATATTAGCTTATATATATATATATATATATATATATATATATATATATATATATATATATGGAGTGAACCTTGAATATATTGAATGAAAGTCTGAATGTATTGAATGAAACTTTGAATATATGGAATGAACCTTGAATATATGGAGTGAACCTTTGAATATATTGAATGAACCTTGAATATATTGAATGAAAGTCTGAATATATTGAATGAACCTTGAATATATTGAATGAAAGTCTGAATATATTGAATGAAACTTGACTGACGTCAGACTTCACGGCAGTGCCTGCAGCCATCTTTTGTAGCGTGTGGATGCTGCAGCTAAAAGTGAGTGACAATGAGTCAGTCCGCTCAGAATCTCATAGCAGCAATATTAAACAATGAGGACATCATTAACACACTGGCGAATGCATGTACGGGCCAAAATCCTCCTCATACCCCTGCCCAAAACCGTTCTTCTGACGAAGAAGTTCGCTCCCTTTTTAATCGTGGCAGACCTACTACAACAGGCCAGGCAGCTGTTTATCAGGCCAACCTCAGCATGCCTTCAACCTCACAGGAGTGCCCCACAACAGCCCCTGTGTACAATCTCCGCCTGTACACAAGAAAGGGCCCAAGACACAAGATGTAAGAATAGCTAGGTTTTATTTAAAACTAGGCTCTCAGTAGAGTGCATATAAAGATATAGATCATATTCTATATCTCATTGCAGCTATGATGAGCCCAGGTAACAGGGCGTCACCTTCAAAGGTTCACTCCATATATATTCAAGGTTCATTCCATATATTCAAAGTTTCATTCAATATATTCAAACGTTTAATTTCCTGAAGGGCATGCCCTTACAATATATATATACATATATTTCATGCACTTCTCCCTAAACTTTTAAATGGCATCTCTGAATAGATGTTGCATTGCTGCTATTGTTTTGCTATTTGAGTCATGGATTCATGAAATGGAACTTTCCTTTCAATCTGGATGTTGTCTTATTGTAACTATCCAGTTGTTGAATGTTGTGTCTGCGTATACACACTCAGTTGCCAGTTTACTAGGTTCACCCACCGACAGTATAAAGAATGGACATCGTATCTGTGACGCCACCGTCGGTTTCTGAAGAGCCGTTTTAAAGCTCAAAATGTGATGCCTCTGGCTGCCGCCATCTTGGCTGTTCTATCTCTTCCATGGGCAAAGACATGGATTGTAGGTGGACCTGAATCGGGCTGAATGACACCTGGTTGCTCATACAAGCCACCTGTAACAGCACCCATCTGTCAATCAAAGTGGCCATGCTGTTAATTACAACTTAGTCTTAATATAATTTGAACAGGTGAGTTATATAGAAATTCAGCTGCAGTACCGTTGTTGTGACTGGGGAAATTAGCTATTGAGACCAAAACAGTTTTTTGTTCCAGGCTGTAAACATGTTTATTTCTGCTGTGAAGTTGGACATTTTAGCATGAGAGCTTACAGAGATTGACTCGTTCTGTAGTCAGCCTCAAGTGGACGTATGATGAACAGCAGTTTTTGGCACTTCTGTGTTGGCTTCATTTCCCAGCCATGGAGGTTGCCACTTGGGTACACCTATCTAAAACTAATGCATCTCATCCAACATTCCTGTAATAAAAGCTACATTCATGAAGGTTATGATATTCACTTTGTGCTGTTTCTTAAGAGCTTTATAACCATTTTGGAAGATAGACTGTAAATGGCATGGACAAAATAATAGCTACCTGTAATAATAACCTAGATAAAATTCAGCAGCACCATAAACTGCAGCCTCCAAAATGACCATACAGTTAAAACAACACATCTCTAAAACGGGACCATACATCATTTATGATAAACTTCTTAAAATATTGAACACACTGCTTTGGTTACACGATTTTAAGAAATGATCAAGCAGGACGGTGCTTTTTCTGTAAATCAAAGTGAAGGCTCATTGCAAATCTCATTATTTAGGTCTTACTTCTTAAAAGATCTAAAAATAAGGTTCTCGCTTGCACCCGGTAAATTGCATTTAACCAGCACTGTAAAACAAGTGGAGTAAATTTCTTTGTCATTTAAAAACATAATAAACACAGTTCAATTAGGACAACCAGCAAATGCTAACATAAATGTATAGTATATGCAATAAAAACACTTTGACTTAAGGAAATTGCTGCTTCAACCTTCATTTGATGGTCCTCACAGCTGATTCTGTATTGTGATGTTTATTTAAAGCTAACTTTGAGTGGGACATTTTTTTGTATCTGCAAAGAACAGACTTCACTTTTAGTGGTGAAAGATCTCACTTTTTTTGTTTTTACTTATACAGATAAAGGGGTTAAATGCAGCATCGGTATGGAGCCGGAGGCAATATGTCCCAACCTCCATTCAACCCATCAACCCGTCTCTGACGGCTTCATGCTCTCTGACTCTCTGGTTGCTGTTCAGAAATTTGATATCCCCCCAAAATAGATTTCTGTTCAGGCTAATGGTTTAGCTGGTGCAGACTGTGTGTGTGTGTGTTGTGTGCCTGTAAAACCTGATTCTTTGTATATTTTTGGATGACTCTTGGTTGTGTACGTCACTGGCTGGTTCCAGTCGGTTGGCCTCTCCCATAAACACTCAAATATAAATGATGACACGGTTGCCAAATTGATTGCTGCCTCAACTTCCAGTCCTCTGTGATTTTCTTCTATCTAGCATTCATCTTTTGGATCC